>JAAKBH010000371.1:0-484708 GCA_019776075.1 Amaranthus palmeri
GACTTATTAGTTATACTCCTAACTTATATAGGTGCCCAATTCTTAAGAGGGAGGTAGAACTTTAGTTGGGTGACTTTTGTGACTTTTGGTCATGCAGTGACGCTTACAGGTACGTATACGCAGTAACTAATTCTTATGTACAATTTTCCTTTAAGACATTATTGTTCATTGTTTATTGTGATATATGCATTGTATCAAAATTATGATATATTAGCAAGTAAGTCTTGTAGGAAGAGATATCGATTACGAAATCCTCGAGCATAAAATAGTTTAGAGAATGAGAGTATTAGTAGAAGGCGGGGACCATTTCCCCCTTATTTATTTAAGATTTAGATTATGCCTTACTTGGAGTTAGAATGACTCCTTTATAGTTGAATTTCATATTTCTTTTGAGTTGCTCAGTGGGTATAGGCGTTCTGCTATCCCAGGGCATTCATTAATAGTGAAAAGCGGGAGTTATTCCCCTTTGATAAAGTACCAAATTATGATTAGTTGGCGTGACTCAACAGGATTATATCCGGTTGATTTAGTAGTCCCCTAGGTGAGGTTCGACGGGACCACCGTAAGGGGGGTATGAGCATACTTTGTCAATTGGGCGCCGGGTGGCCGATAACGCCCCTTGACCGAGGTGTCACCATGCGGGCCTTGCAAACCCTAATATGGTTGCCTCTCCACTGGATTTGGTACCCCAGTGTTAGTTTCCCAAAGGTAGGACCCGAGAGGGTCAGCTGGAGGGGGTATGAGCTCATACTTTACCATGGGCGCCGGGTGGCCGATAACGCCCATGGCCATGTCACTGCCATGAAGTGAAGAAAAGATCTACTGATAGAATGTTACTCATTTCATAGAAAGCTTATCGATTCATAGAAAGCTTATTGATTCATAGAAAGCTTACACTTTAATAGAATGGTTACTCATTGATTATTCAATGATAGAATAGTTTATGCTAGTGAGAAGTGCGCCTAGTTAACTTACCTCAAAGGAATCACCCGTCCCAGAGATGGGCTATGAATACCTTACTCTAAGATAGACAAACTCTATAGGGTCCCGTGCTAAATAGTCTGTTAATGCCTTGGTTGAGTTGATACTACTCATGTTCTGCAAGATGTTATGTTTTGAGAAGAGAAATGTGAAGACCTACATTCTGTTCAAGAAGCGTAGGTGGACGGTAAACGATTACCATTTGTGCTTGTGTCCGATGAAATCATCTTATGTTATTGCATTGCATAATATTATCTATTAGTTGGTCTTATATATTTGATACTAGTTACTGACGTGTACGCATTTGTGTTTATGTTTGATTGTTTGACGACTTTCTATGATTGTCCTGCTATGACACATTGGCCTTGGTCTAATGTTGAGCAGCAGGAGTATCATGGGCAGTCGTAGCAGGTATTGGAGCTTCTTTTGCATTGCATTGCATTGGGGGAGAGTGACGAGGGCGAAGCATAACTTGTGTCATACCGTTAATTTGATTCTGTAGTTCTTATTTATCGTTTGTAAGCTTTAGTTACATACGTTTTGTCATGAGGCCTTGTGTTCTCCTTTGATAATTTGGCTTTCCGCTGCGTTGTTTTTAACTTGTACGGTTTTAAAGGAGGTCAAATCTTTTTGAAAACGGCAAGCGTTGTCAGCGGAACCACGACTTCCATGCCTTGAGCATGTTGATTTGAGAAGCCGGCAGTGACTCATTCCGCCGTGGATATAGGTTTGATAGACCGTTGATGCCTTTGATTTATTAGATTCTAAATAACCTATGTTTTTATACAAAGACGCATAGTTTTAGGGCAAGTGCTGCCGAAAATTTCCACTCACTTTTTTTTTAAATAAATCTGTAATGCTTATTTTAAATTTAACTTTTCCTTTTCTTTTTATGTAACACCCGAATTTCCTTCCGTGCTTCACGATTTTGGTTTCGTTTAAGTGGTCGGAAATTCAGGGGTGTTACAATTAAGCTCCCCAAAATAAATACCCAACTCCAAAAATAATGATCCTCTAAGTAACCAAAGTAATGACCCAAATAATAATGATTTAAGTTAAATATAATTTTTATAAGCTCATCTTCTTGAATTTCTTCAACTAATTAATATTAGAAAATTAATAATTGATATAATGAAGTGAAATTAGGAGGAAATGACTTAATTCCTTAATACTAACCAACTAGAATGATATATTTTGGGAGAGTTTTGTTTTAAATTTTACAAGGTAGAATGTTAGGAAATGACTAGTATATAAAGAACATATTTATGGGACAAGATCTTATAATGTTTGGATAAAAAAGTTTTAAAAAATCATAGCTCCATATCTTACCCATAACCATGCAACATGATTCGTAAGGATGAAGTTTGATTTTTTTTTTTCAAACTTACTTTACTTAAGTAAGTAAATAAGTAATACAAAATATAGGTAGGTTTTGACTTGTAGATTTAGTTAATTATGATTATTTTAGGTGCAAAACTAGCTTAAAACCTTAATTAAAGTTATTAATAACAAAATATACTAATAGTAGTTTAAATTAATTTAAATACAATACTAAAGGCTTTAAAATAATCGTTAACAAAATTAATTAAGAAGATAAGAATTTTCAAACGTAAAGTTTTCGTAACCAAAGGTTGATTAAATGATTTTGAATTATTTTTATAATAGAAAATAACAATCGAAACTTTTGGGCTAAACAAAAAAACTATTTAGAAATAATAAAAATTTAGTTTTATATTCAGTGTAGTTTAAAAAATCGAGCATTTATTAGAAATTTAAAGAAAATTAAATAACTAGACAACTTGAAAATCGAATTGGAAATTAACTAAGAAATTAAATCAATAAGTTTATAATTAGTTGGAATATAAGATTTTAGAAATTAGATATAATTGGAGCTTATTAATCAAGAATTAGGAATTAAATTGAAGAAATTAAGAATTAGTCGGAAATGATTAAGATTAGGAATTTCGAGTCTGTTACATTTCCAATTAACGGATTAAGTTTAACAAAATACTTCAACGTTTTAAATTTAAATTTGAAGGCTTAAAATCTCTATTCCAATGATTACAACACTCCTTCAAAGTCTTAACCTTCCATTTATTATAAACCCTTGAATTTAATATCTAAAGTTAAAGTTTTTAACTCTTATGTCAAGGCATAAAATATCAATTCTAAGGCTTAAGATGCCAATATTAAGCCTTAACTATCATTTTCCAAAAGTATAAGTTTAACATCCATCTATAAAGTTTTAATTGCCTATTTAAGTCTTAATATGTCTGTTCAAAGAATTAAATTACCTATTTCAAAACTTAAAATGTTAAACACTAAGCCTTAAATTGTCAAAAGTATTGATATGATAAGTGTACATTAAAGGAGATGCATATCCATGAGCAGGCAGCATCATCAAATCCAAAAAGCATAGCAGCAGCTTCCAACTAAGCAATACAATGAAATTAGAACGACTCGTTACAACAGACTAGCAATCACAGCAAACCAGCAGAATGTGAGTATTAATCCTCAAACTTTCGTTTTATTGGTTAAACTAATCGGAATTTAACTTAAATATACCTTAATCCTAAATTCATCCTAAACTCAAACATTCGTTTTATTGAAAAGGTTAATAAAGATATTTAAACTAAGGTTCATTAAGCATGGGTTTAACCATAGACCCAAATTTCACGCAATTAACCGATAAAATATCATTCCATATGGGTGATGTTTTTTAGATGACAATGAAAAATGAAGAAGATGAAACCCATAGCAATTTAGGGTTTAGTAATTCAGATTTTCTTTTTTTTTTTAATTGAAAGTTAACCGGTTCTTCAGGTTAACATATGGGCGATGTTCTTTAGATGACAATGGGGGGCAAAGGTCGGATTTTTCAAAAATAATCGAAAGGTCGGATTTTCAGAAGAGAACAACCCAAAGGTGGGATTTTTAAAAGTAAATTTTCTAAAAAAAAAAAACCAAGCTTAATAAATTAAAATTAACTGAAAACTAGAGCATTATTAGGGCATCTAGGGCACTAAAAGCACAAAAAAATGAAATTAACTATGCCTATTTATTTATTTATTTTTTTTTTGAGGATTAACTATGCATATTTTTATTTTAAGGTTACTTGGGGAAACTTCGAAAAAAAAAGTTACTTGGGGAACAATCTCCCCAAAAATAACTGATTTCTAATAATAAAATAAATCTAAAATAAATAAAACCACTAACATAATGAAAGAAAACCGTCAGATGCTGATATCAGCAGGTTGTAGACGAGTCATGGCTTTCACGCGACGACTTGTCGCTTTGCTTATGACTAGCGAACTTTAAACAACCGTCATTCCTTGCTCAGTTATCGGAATTAGACATATAATATACAGTTGGAAAGCTCTTGGAGTCTAATTTCTAAGCCGCCAACTTTTGTATTAATACAATATTTTCATCAAAAGTTTTGAACAATAGAATGAGAATGTATCAAATTTCACCTCAAAACTTTTCTACTCTTTTGTTCATCTTCATTATAAAACTTCTTCAAATGAGTAATAATCTCATAAGTAAACTCCGTCATCATTAAAACCATAAGAATTATGCTTAAAACGATCAAAACCGCTCAAAATTAACATGAATAACCAAAAGGCGTAAAGTAGCATAAATCTTCAAAATAAGCACGAAATTCAAACAATAACCATCTTTAAAAAGTTTAAAATGATATAAATAAATGTAAATAATTGTACTCATCAACATTCTTTTCTTATATCGTGCCAATCCATGGCCTATAAAGACGAGTCGAGATGATGAACCAAACTCTCAATTTAACAACAATGTTCCACAATGTAACTTAGATGTTGATCATAGAACATGCAAGCAAGGTAGTAAAGTTATAGGTGGCTTCAAGTCGATTTTGGTTTTTGTGGTGCACCTAGATCATCTTCAAAATGACCTATTTTTTTTCACTCCTAGGTCTTAGTTTAAAACATCAGGGAGAGTCAGTGTCATCTAAATGTGTTCATTCGGGTCATCGGATTGATTTCGGGTCAGGTGTTTCGGGTCGATTCAAAATCGAGTTTTGTGTTCAAATTGGTTTTTACATAATTGTAGTCTTTGTAGATCCATTTTTAAGTCTGGTCAAATTGGGTTCGGTTATAAATTCGGGTGATCGGGTCATCGGGTCTGTTTTGGACACCTCTAGTGTCATCTTTTGATTTATCAATTATAATCGGCTTTTGATCTCAATTTTTGCTCTTCTAGTTGTTGCCTTTAAGGACCTCGAGAGGATATAAACACGAATTCTCTTAACTTTGTGCGAATGATCGTCGAGTCTCGAAATAGGAAGTCTCGAAAAGGTTGTTGGATTGAATCTTGAAATCAGGTAGTGATGGAAGTAGTGAAGACGTTTAGATCCTGCCTCGTGACATAGTTGGTATAGCAGGTGCAACACTCTCGATGTATAATTAACATTACTAATTATATTTAAGATAAATAATACGGAAGAGTGAAACGACGAACTCCTTCTAGAGTTGGTCTGGCCAAACTCAGACTCGGACCTTTTTATTTTTTGTGAATCCAGACCTGGATCAGCGCCCTAAGGGTCTAAATTTTCAGACCCAGACCAATACCCAAGCCTTTCGAATCTGATGGGTCTAGGGTCCTTAATAGGTCTATAACAAAGTCTCTTTGATTTATCAAAATTGAACCTTTTGCAAGTCTTTTTCGTATTTTTTTAGGTGAGTTATTATCATATTAACATATATTTAATATTATTTTAACATCCAAAGCAAATTAAGATAATCAAGTGGAGCATATAACCAATTAGCGTTAGCAATGCATAGTGATACTATACAGTGAAACTATATAGTATACCTTAGGGCACTTGTTATTTCAATTGGTATTAGAGCTTTAGGCTTTTGTTGGTGTTTAGGAGTGTTTAAGAGTGCAATACTTGGGTAAGCATGTCTTCAATGAAGCTAGATATTGAGAAGTTTGATAGGAGTGTAAACTTTGGCTTGTGGCAAGTCAAGATGAAGGCAATATTGATACAAAATGGGGTGAATAAAGCTCTTGAAGGTGAAGATAAGAAACCCATAAGGATGAGTGATACAAAATGTGAAGAGATGGATGCTAAGGCTCTATCAGCTATCCAACTATGTCTCTCAAATGAAGTATTGAGAGAAGTTGTCAAGGAGACCACCTCTAAGGGGATATGGGAGAAGTTGGAGTCTCTTTATATGGCGAAGAGTGTGACCAACCAGCTACTCTTGAAGAGTAGACTCTACGATCTCCGTTTAGAGGAAGGTAAACCACTTAAACCTCATATAGATGAATTTTATTCCATTGTGATGGACTTGCAAAAGATTGATGTGAAAGTTGATGATGAGGACTTGGCTATATACTTGTTGTGTTCTTTACCACCCTCTTACAAGCACTTTAGAGAGACCTTGCTTTATAGTAAGGAGAATTTGAGTAGTGATGATGTGAAGAATGCTTTGACACAAAGAGACTTGATTGATACACAATTGTCAAGCAAGTCTTCTAACACCTTAAATGATGGTTTGTATGTGAGAGGTAGAACTAGTGATAATGATTCTACTTATGGTAGTGGTAGCAAGGGCAAGAGTAGGTCAAAATCTAGGAGTTCCAACAAGAACAAGACTTGCAACTATTGCAAGCTCAAGGGGCACATCAAGAAAGATTGTTGGAAGTGGAAAAAGAAAAATTCCAATGATGATGAGAGGTTTAAGGATGGGTCAAATAATACCGAGGCTACCTATGCTAATGATAACGATGATGGTGGTGTTTTGGTGGCCACACATGAATACAAGGGTGAGAATGATAGGATTCTAGACTCCAGGTGTTCTTTCCATATGACACCCAACAAGGACTTGTTCACTACCTATGAGAAGGTAGATGGAGGCAATGTCACCATGGGCAACAATGCTACGTGCAAGGTTGTAGGTGTTGGGAGTGTGCAAATGAAAATGTTTGATGGCATGCTAAGAACATTGTCCGATGTTAGGCATGTACTGGGGTTGAAGAATAATCTTATTTGATTGGGTACTTTGAACAAGAACGGTTGTAGGATATCTTATCAAGGTGGAGTGATGAAAGTCTGATGTGCAAATTTTAATTTACCGCAAGCGCACGGTGTACGCGTAGTGCGGGTCGAACACAAGGAGGCTAAATAATCCCAAATTGTATGTTTATGACGAGCTAAGACAGGGTTCAAACAAATAATATGAAATGATGTTCTAAAACTAATATGCAATTAACTAAGACAATACTAAAAATGATGTATAACAATGGTATGAAAAACACTAGGGCGTCGGGTATCACCCAATTCTAACATGGAATTCAATTAATTTCATGATTGTATAAAATTGAGCCATAAGTATGAGAGAACGTGATCTAATTAGTCTCAAGCTTCCACTCTATTGACTAATATCGATTTAAGACCAACTAGCATTAATCCTCAAACTTCCGTTCTATTGGCTAATACTAGAAGGAATTTAACTTAAATATATCTCAATCCTAAGTTAAACCAATTCTCAAACTTCCGTTCTATTGAAAAGGCTAACAAAGATATTTAAATCAAGACTCATTAAGCATAGGTTCAATCATCGACTCAAATCGCACACAATCAATCAATAAAATATCAATCCATGCTTCGAATTGGGGATTTCACCCTAACCCTAGATAAAGAAACTACTCACTACTCATGATCATAGAAAACATACAACAAACAACAAATAATGATGTAAAAAGAGATAATGAAATAACGAAACTTACGGAACGAGAATATAACATAAACTGAAAGTGCGGAAATCGAATTCTACAAGAAGTTCTCCAATGGATGCTTGAAAGAAAACTAAAACTACTCTAGAGAAAAGTTACAGGAAAGTAAAATGAAAAACTAAAATCTGATATTTTTACAAAAATATAACCGCCACTATATAAAGTGGTTCCAAAAATTAGGAAGAAAACCGTCAAGAAATTGCCCGGATTGAAAGGCGACGAGCGGCGCCTATCAGTGCGACGATCGTCGCTTAGCTGCTGGAGAATCCTGAAAGCTGCTGCTGGATAAGGCGACGAGCGGCGCCTATGAAGCGCCGACTCGTCGCTTGGCTACGACATGGCTCTGAATAAAGCTAAATTGTGCGACGAGCGTTGCACCTTTAAGCTGGGTCGTCGCTTGGCCTTTTGATGCACTTTTCTTGCCTTCTCCTCATCGGGACTAGCTTGTGGCCCGGTCTCTTCACGTGACAAGGGGTCTTAGGCTATTTCTCCAAGCCTTCACCCTCTTATAACTCCGAAATGTACCTAAAAACTCCGATTTTGCCTCAAAAATCACATAGAACTTGGAATTGACCTCAAGAGACAAAATGTACACAAAACACTACAAATATACCTAAAAACCCACTAAAACTACAAATAAGGAGCGTAAAATGAACACGGATAAGTGCAAATAATTGCACTTATCAAACTCCCCCATGCTTAGCCTTTGCTCGTCCTCGAGCAAATCAAGGTGAAAACACAAGTAAAACAAGGCCAAGACACGGTATCCAATCCTAAACTACTTCTTATGCCTCCCTTCCTAAACGCCTCTAATTCCCAGTGCTTGCCAAGGGTCCAAATCATTCATACCACTTAACCCCTTCACTTGGCTAACACAACACACACAAAGACAAAAGATAGACATGGAAGATCAAAGGACATCAACACATCAAAAACCAAAAATCCCTACTCTTCAACCTCCTTATGACTCCAAAAAAGAATGTGAGAAATGAAAGCAAAAATCTACTACTTATCCCTCCAATTGTGGCCTACCCTAATTCCTTCCTTATGTCTCCCACTTCTTATGTCGCCTCTCCAAACAAAATGAAAAACAAGTATGCATTGAATCTCTCTTTTTCTCTCATTTTGCCTAGGGGCCCATTTTTGGGTTTTCACCCTAGCCACTCATTTACTTTTTCAAATCTCACTTGCTCACCCACTCATGCCGCTCTTTTGCCTAGGTCGCCCTTTCGGGTTTTCAACCTAGCCGGGTCTTTCTCTTATCAAGCATGTTTTCTTTCCCCTTTTTTTTCAATGAAAAACAAATACAAACCAAGCTATAAAATGAACAAATACAATGCATGATCAAGCTTAGCCTATACAAATATATGGGGTAGATAACACGAATAAACAAGCAATGGGTTCCCCCATGCTTGCTTTTCGTGGTGGATGGCAATAGGGTGTTCAGCAACCCTAGATGAAAGTAGGGTCTTTAGTAACCCTTGATATAACAATGAAGCACAACCATGAGAATGCATAGCTACCTAGTAAGCACCAATGTTGAATCGGGATAACACCATCGATTGCAACACTACCTCTTAAACATGAACACCGGTTCTCCTTATGACTCCCCAAAAATAAGAGGCTTCCTATCTTAATTTCCTTCCCTTCATAAATGATCTCACATGTAAGCCCATCAAAATCCCAAACCCCTTATCAACCTCAACCCAACCCACACACACAAAACAACCAACACAACCACAACATAATGTACCACAATAAGTACCCAAACTCCATAACAATAAGGCTCAAAATAATGGAGCTCTTGGATCTCGCAATCCAAGAACTATCTTTGGTTTGAAGAGGATGGGGGCTTAATTGCGGGTTAAAATTTATAGCTCAAAAATCCTGCAGTGGTTAGTGAAAGATGATGTGCGAGAATCTAGTGAGGATAGCTCGGTGGGTCAAGGTATGATAATATAGTGGAGCTAGAATATAGAGAAAGGAAGAGCAAAGATAGGGATAGAAATATACCTGCAAATGACGACTCGGCATAGGAGGAATAAAGATAGCAGCAACAGCAGCTCCAATGTACACTCACTCTCCTTTTGCCTAGCCTCCTTCATAGGTTTATGGCTAGCATTCTCTTTTTCTTTTTCTTTTTTTTTTTTGAATAATACATCATACAAATATAAATAAAAGAGAAAAAACTAAACTAAAAACTGAAAAACAAACCTAAACTAAACTAGCTAAGGAAATGTAAAAGTACAAAAATCAAAATAGAAAAAAAATCTACACAAACAAAAGTGTAGACTCCCCCCATGCTTAAACCAAGCATTGTCCTCAATGCGTAACAGTATAGCAAAGAGAACTAGACAATAAAACCATAAGCATACAGCTAGGGGAAGTCTAAAAAGGATATGTGGCCGTCAGTGACCACTTGAGGAGCCGCGCCTAAACCAGGAGAAAGATTTTCTCCTTGACCGCTTTGCCTCCATGGCGGCTTCCTTCTCTCTCTCTCTTTGGGCCTCCAAAGCAGCTATGTCGGCCCTAGGATCATGGAACGGGTTGCCCGCAGAATGGGCAAGCTGGGCTTCTTGAGCCAACATCACTTGACTCAGACGTGTATTGATGTCATACATGTCTGAGTCATAGGAATCATGTAGCGCGTTCCACTGGTATGTGCAGGTTTCGTGAAGGGTCTGCAGTTGATCATCAATACGGTCTACCCTTCCTTCGACGTTGTGAATCCGGTCCAGCATGTCAGTACGCCAGACTCTCTCCTCCTCATAATCATATGAGGGTACCTGCTGCTGTTGATACCCATAATAGGGCTCTCCCTGATAAGGTTGAGCCATATGGATATCCTCCTCCATGGGCGCGGCCTGTTCAGCATGGCCGGCCTCTTCCTCCTCTTCCTCATGTTCCCCCGCCTCCTCCTGTCTGTGGCGGCCACCCTGCATATCGACACCTCGTTGTCGAGTATACTGGATGACTCGATTGGTAAGCGTTCGGACATCCTCATCCTGCACAATATCAAACATATGCTCGGGGGTAGGGGGAAGGTAAATCATCTGCCCGTTGGGGCAAGGGAAATATGGACCCTCTTGACCATTATAAACAAAAAACTTGATATTCTTAAGGGCCGAAAAGTCATACGTATTACCTGCGGTGGTATCATGTGGAGCGCAGTTATTGGGGATATTAATCCCAAGACTTTGAACTAAGAGATGTACCAAACCACCGATGGATATCTTGCCCTTATCGGACGTTTTGATATCCAAGCACTTAGACACAAAAAGATGGACCCAATTGGGCACTGGATAGTCGGGTGTGCAAAGGGCATAAAAATGCCCTAACTCGTACTGCTGTGTTTGCGTAGGCTCACCTTGACCGAAGACGGTCATGGCGAGGTACCGGTACACATAACGCAGTGCGGGGTGCCAGATTCTACGGATCTTGTTCCCCGAACGGGCGTAGGGCAGGCCACCTGTCATGTCGGACCAAAACCCACAGATAACTTCCTTAGAGGGAGTTGGGTACTCACCCTCTGAAAAACCCCACCTAAATGCACTGGAAATTTGGGGATACGTCATACTATACGTGCGATTAAAAGCATTGAAGGTAATGTAGTAGTATGCGTATCCCCTTGATGAAACATGACGCTCAAGGGTGGTCAAAAATTCAAGGGTGAGTCGTGGGTATGTAACCCCACGGTTTCTAACCGAGGCATCTAACCCTCCCCTGCGCAAAAGGGTCATGACACCCTCTTCTAGGTTAGTGACGGCAAGGGGGAGGGAGTCTAAAAACTTGGTGGTTAGGAGGGTCCGCCTATCAAGCTTTCTAAAGGTCTGGGTTTGGGATGGTGTGAGCACACATCCCTTGGTGTGGGCGGAGGATCGTCCTTGAGCCGTGCGAGGCGCCGGCGGTGGTGGTGAATGGTCATGGTGGACTTCCCTCCTTGGAGGGGAGGAGTCATCACCATGGGGTCGAGAAGACGACCCTTCACCCGCTTGGCGAGCACGTTTGGACTTGGATCGGAACAAATTCATGATTATGATACAAATGCAAGGTCAATCAACAACCAAAAACCAACACCACAACTCAAACAACACCAAATTGAACCAACAAACCTTAAGCTATAACCTAGGACAAGCAATTGACACAAATTCGACAATTAAGATGCACAAATCCTAGATTATCAAGCAAAGACCACAAAAAACCACAATCTATAAACAAACAAAGCCTCAAAAAGAAGATGGAAGAGAATTATACCTTAGGATCCTTAGGAAGAAGGAGATCCTTAGAGATGAGAGAGTAAGAACAAACTTGAAGATCTACAACCTTTGGAAGATAACAAGGGAGCAATTGAATGAAACCTTGAAATGGAAAATTGGAAACCCTTGGAAGATGATGGAGATGGATTATTGTGGGAGTGATGTTAGAGAGAGAAGTGAGATGAGAGGATAATGATAA
Source organism: Amaranthus palmeri (assembly GCA_019776075.1). Classification (NCBI taxonomy): domain Eukaryota; kingdom Viridiplantae; phylum Streptophyta; class Magnoliopsida; order Caryophyllales; family Amaranthaceae; genus Amaranthus; species Amaranthus palmeri. Next base: position 12,214 of record JAAKBH010000371.1, read on the forward strand.
TGTGAGATGGAATGGTGAGATTGGGTTTAGAAAGAAGAAAAAGGGATAGGGTTTCGAATTTCCATTTCGAAAAAGCCTGACCATTGAGATTCGCGTGTAGCGACGAGCGGTGCTCGGGTATGCGACGAGTCGTCGCCTAGCTTCGACATCCTGGAATTTTCTTTGAAAACACGCGACGATCGTCGCTTAGGGAGCGACGAGTCGTCGCTCAGCTACGACATGAGTATTAAATCCTCCAAAAACACTCGACGAGCGTCGCTTAGTGGGCGACGACTCGTCGCTTAGCTACGACATTAAACTTTGATTTATTTCGTGTTTTTGCTCCTTTTTCCACTTTTTTTTTTTCGACACCTACACACATAACAAACATGAAAAGGCACAAAAACAAAAAAATTATAAAAATTATTAAAACTAAGCTACGAAAACACGGGTTGCCTCCCGCAAGCGCTTTGTTTAACGTCGTTAGCTCGACGTGATTCACCCCCTTCAGATGGGTTCCACATCGTTGCAATGGAAGAGATTCCTTTCAACGTAAGCATTAGATTGCATATCCTTTGGGTATCGCACCCATTGAGTTTCCTTTCCTTTAAAGTTCAAATTGTTGTCCCCCGCAAGCTTTTTCTTTTTCTTTCTCGCTTTCTTTTGAGGTTCATTCTTGCGAGTTTCATGGGGGACAACCTCGGTACCCTGTTCAGACAAAAATTTATCAAAAACTACCTTGGGAGGTGTAGAACTCTCCCGTATCACTTTCTTCACTTCTTGCACTAGCTTTCCTTCCTGCAATTCAGTCACCTGCACAAACACATCCTCTTGCAATAATTCATGGGTTAGATCAAACTCCTCACCGCACGTACCTTCCCAACTCATCACTTCTTCACGTCCCCCAGTACCTTCAAGGAAGGCCTCTAAGGCATCAAGGTCCGAGTCATCACTACACTTGGTATCAACACTACACACCGAATTTGCAGAGGCATGACAAGTAGGGGAACGATCAATATTGAACTCATACTTAGCATCCCCTATGTCCATCACAATCTTGCCTCTAGCGACATCCACAACTGTCCTACAAGTTGCTAAACACGGTCTTCCTAAGATGATCGGGGTCGTATGGTCTTCAGGTATATCAACAATCAAGAAATCACACGGAACCACAGATCGACCAATACCTACCGACACATCTTTCAAAATCCCCCTAGGGTGAGTAACTGGAAGAATGTCCCCCGCAAGTCTTTTCTTTTTCTTTCTCGCTTTCTTTTGAGGTTCATTCTTGCGAGTTTCGTGGGGGACAACCTCGGTAACCTGTTCAGACAAAAACTTATCAAAAACTACCTTGGGAGGTGTAGAACTCTCCCGTATCACTTCATTTACTCCATGCACTGACTTTCCAACCTGCAATTCGGTTACCTGCACAAACACATTATCTTGCAATAATTCATGAGTTAGATCAAACTCCTCATCGCACGTACCTTCCCAACTCATCACTTCTTCACGTCCCCCGGTGCCTTCAAGGAAGGCCTCTAAGGCATCAAGGTCCGAGTCATCACTACACTTGGTATCAACACTACACACCGAATTTGCAGAGGCATGACAAGTAGAGGAACGATCAATATTGAACTCATACTTAGCATCCCCTATGTCCATCACAATCTTGCCTCTAGCGACGTCCACCACTGTCCTACAAGTTGCTAAACACGGTCTTCCTAAGATGATCGGGGTCGTATGGTCTTCAGGTATATCAACAATTAAAAAATCACACGGAACCACAGATCGACCAATACCTACCGACACATCTTTCAAAATCCCCCTAGGGTGAATAATACTACGATCGGCAAGTTGTAACTTACCCTCATGGGGGACCAGTTTACCTAGATTTCCTAACCTCTTATACAACGAGTAGGGCATCAGACTCACACCAGCACCTAAATCACATAAAGCCTTGTCTATTGAAACACCCCCGATTGTGACAGGAATATTGAAGTTCCAGGGGTCTCCTAGCTTAGGTACAGTGATAGTCTCACCCCCATGCTTGTCGGACAATGAGTCCTTAAACATTTTAGGAACTTTGGGAGCTTGGGCTAGCAGGTCTAGAAAAGACGACTCTAAAGAGTTGTCTTTGAGTAACTGGAAGAATTTCCCGTACTTCTTCTCAAGTTTAGCCTGGGCTAACCTTTGAGGGAAAGGGAGATAGTCGATTTTGATATCAGTTACTTTAACCTTTTTCTCATTGTCGCGGTCACATTTCTTTTCACCACTGTCAGAACAAACAACATCAGTATTAACATGCATAATTGGCTTTACAGGAGGCACTTCCTGAAGAGGAGGGCCGGCCAATTCATTACCTTTTACCTCGATTATTGCGTTAATCTGATTGGGCTCCTTGTTTTTGGGCTCTGGTTGGCTCGGGAGTTGGTTGGGGGCCCGAGTATTGAGCTGCTGTGCTATTTGAGCCAGTTGTGTCTCCAAGAATTTCATGTGGGTAACGGTGTTCTGAATATGACTCCGCACAACGCCTTTCAACTCATCGACCTCAGTCCTAAGGTTAGGTTGAGGGGGTTGAGTATATTGCTTGTACGGAGGCGGTTGCTGAAATGGAGCTTGGACATGCTGCGGATTTAGCACATTGGTGCTAGTGTAGGACAAATTCGGGTGCTTATAGCCTGCATTGTAACGGTTAGCTTGTGGGTCTCCAGGAGGCTTACTGTATAAAGCATTCACCTCCTCGTAAGCTTGGGGGCAAGCGCTAGAACAGTGACCTGGGGCACCACATGTATCACATATAACAGAAGAACTAGAAGAAGGAGATGGAGAAGAATTTACCATGTTTACCTTAGCCATCTGTTCAGTAAGATGGGCTATCTGTTTGGTGAGAGCTTTGATGGTCTCAGATTCTGCAACATTACCCTGGGCTACTGGACCTCTCTCATTACTCCAAGAGTGGCTATTCTTAGCCATGGTCTCGAAGAGTTTTAGAAGATCCTCTAGGATCTTAGAATCCATATCACCGCCACATGCGGCGTTGATCGACGACTTATGTTCATCAAACAATCCTCCATAGAAGGACTGAGCTAGTAACCAATTGGGTATCTCATGGTGTGGACAACTAATCTGGAGATCCTTAAATCTCTCCCATGCTTCATAGAAGGACTCAAAAGGTTGCTGCTTAAATGTTTGCAGCTGGGTCCGGATTTGGGATGTCTTCCTAGGAGGATAGAATTTGGCTAAGAAGCCATTAGCTAGCGCCTCCCAGGTCGTGTATATACCTGCGGGTTCGGACTTGAGCCAGGACTTGGCCTTATCCTTCAAGCTGAAGGGGAAAAGCCGCATCCTCACCGCCTCCATGGACAAATCTTTGGCGGTGGTGGTGTCACATCTCTCTATGAAGTCAGCTATATGGTCGTGTGGACTCTCACTTGGGTGACCGCCAAACTGGTTCCTCTCAATCATTTGAATGAGATGAGGTTTAAGTTCGAAGTTCTCGGTCCCAAAGTCTGGTTTAACTATATATGCAAGGTATGGAAGTTTGGGTGAGCGTGGGCGCACCCATTTGGCCAAAGGATCTATTAGCATTATGGGCCATGGTGTCTTGTTTTTGCTTAAGTCGCCTAAGTCGGTCTGCGTTAAGTCTACGGGCGGTAGCTTCAATCTCGGGGTCGAACCGTTCGAGAAAGCGAGCTCGCCTGGGCATTCAGAGACAAAGGGGCCAAAGGTTTGGGGACAACAAGCAACAGTCTAAGCAAATCAACAAACAAAACAAAAAAGGAATTATGGTCGCCTCCCCGGCAACGGCGCCAAAAACTTGATGTGCAAATTTTAATTTACCGCAAGCGCACGGTGTACGCGTAGTGCGGGTCGAACACAAGGAGGCTAAATAATCCTGAATTGTATGTTTATGACGAGCTAAGACAAGGGTTAAACAAATAAAATGAGATGATGTTCTAATTCTAAGATGCAAGTAGCTAAAACAATAATAAAAAAATGTATAACAATGATATGAAAGACACTAGGGCGTCGGGTATCACCCAATTCTAACATGGAATTCAATTAATCTCATGATTGTATGAAATTGAGCCATAAGTATGAGAGAACGTGATCTAATTAGTCTCAAGCTTCCACTCTATTGACTAATATCGATTTAAGACCAACTAGCATTAATCCTCAAACTTCCGTTCTATTGGCTAATACTAGAAGGAATTTTAACTTAAATATATCTCAATCCTAAGTTAAACCAATTCTCAAACTTCCGTTCTATTGAAAAGGCTAACAAAGATATTTAAATCAAGACTCATTAAGCGTAGGTTCAATCATCAACTCAAATCGCACACAATCAATCAATAGAATATCAATCCATGCTTCGAATTAGGGATTTAACCCTAACCCTAGATAAGGAAACTATTCACTACTCATGATCATACAAAACATATAGCAAACAACAAACAATGATGTAAAAAGCAATAACGAAACAACAAAACTTACTGAATAAGAAAATAACATAAACTGAAGATGCGGAAATCAAATTCTACAAAGGTTCTTCAATGGATGCTTGAAAGAAAACTAGAAAACTACTCTAGAGAAAAGTTACAGGAAAATAAACTAAAACTAAAATCTGATTTTTTTTGTTACAAAAGTAACCGCCACTTTATATAGTGGTTCCAAAAATTAGAGAAGAAAACCGTTGAATTCGCGATCCAGACCTCATAGCCGAGTCGGCTGTAGGTGGTCTTCAGAGGAAAGCCGATTCGGCTTCACAAACTGTCAAAAAAGTGATTTCCAGAAGAAAAAGCCGACTCGGCTGCACCAAAAATTCCAATAAAGCCGAGTCGGCTTTTTCGACTGACAGTTTCAGCAAACTTCAAACGTTCACCATTTCTTGCTCGGTTATCGGATATAGACATATAATATACCGTTGGAAAGCCCTTGAAGTCTACTTTCCAACGCCGCAAACTTTGCATCAATGTGATCTCTCTATCAAAAGTTATGGCCAAAAGAGTGAGCATGTATCAAATTTCACTTCCAAACTTTTGTCTTTTTAAGCACTTTTCTACTCTTTTCTCTTTTGCCCATCTTCATTGTCGAACATCTTCAAGCGAGCAACGATCTCTTCACATATTTTAGGGGTCTTAGGCTATTTCTCCAAGCCTTCACCCTCTTATAACTCCGAAACCTAACTAAAACCTCCGATTTTGCCTCAAAAATCACATAAAACATGGAATTGACCTCAAGAGACAAAATGTACACAAAACACTACAAATATACCTAAAAACCCACTAAAACTACATATAAGGAGCATAAAATGAACGCGGATAAGTGCAAATAATTGCACTTATCAGTAACCAATGAAATGAATGAAGCTCTCGAACTTGAACCAACCGAAGCAGAAATTCGAGCAGCAGTTTTTCAAATGCACCCGACTAAAGCACCAGGTACGGATGGTTTTCACGCTCTCTTTTATCAGAAATTTTGGGATGTTGTGGGGGGTGATGTAGTGGGTCTTGTTCGGAAGTGGTGGAGGGGATACCTTGATCTTAAACCGTTGAATAAAACTTGTATCTCGCTTATTCCTAAATGCAATGATCCGCAATCTCTTTCTGATTATCGTCCGATTAGCTGTTGTAACGTCATCTATAAAATCATCTCGAAAACAGTAGCTAATAGGTTGAAGCCGTTTTTGGGTGATATTGTCTCGATACAACAAAGTGCTTTTATTCCTGGGAGACTGATTACAGATAATGCTTTATTGGCTTTCGAAGCCTTTCACTCTATGAAGAGGAGGGGTAATGGTAGGCAGAATACAATGGCGCTGAAGCTCGACATGAGCAAAGCGTACGATAGGGTAGAATGGTGTTTTTTGGAACGAGTCATGCTAAAGATGGGTTTCTGTGAAAATTGGGTTCGAAAGGTCTTGCATTTGGTTTCGAGCGTATCTTTTGTGTTCAAAATAAATGGAAAAATTAGAGGGAATGTTAATCCGTCTAGGGGTTTGAGGCAAGGAGACCCCATCTCTCCTTACTTATTTATTCTATGTGCAGATGCCTTTTCCTCTTTGATTTCGCAGAGCATGTCAAAAAATCTCATTCGTGGGGTTAATATTTGCAGAGGGGCTCCTCCCATTTCTCATTTGTTCTTTGCAGATGACAGTATTTTATTTGCTAAAGCAGATGTCCGTGAATGCTCAGAGGTTGCTAAGGTGATTAGCATTTATGAAGGAGCATCGGGTCAACGTGTCAACTTTGAAAAAACGGAGGTCTATTTTAGCAAAGGGGTGCCTTCTGAGGTGCGGAATCAGATAGCCAGTGCTTTAAATGTGAGAGAAGTGGAACGTCATGCGAAGCACCTTGGCCTCCCTACGATAATCGGGAAATCAAAAAAGGCAATATTTGCTTGTCTGAAAGAGCGAATCTGGAAGAAGATACAGGGATGGAAAGAGCGTCTGTTATCGAGGGCGGGAAAAGAAGTGGTGCTAAAGGCAATTGTGCAGGCCATTCCGACGTACATGATGAGTATTTTCCACATTCCAGAAGGTCTATTAGATGAAATTCAATCGATGATGGCTCAATTTTGGTGGGGTTCCACAGGTGACAATAGGAAGGTGCACTGGCACAGTTGGGCAAATTTGTGTCAACCAAAGAGACAGGGTGGCATGGGTTTCCGAGATCTAAAATGTTTCAACCAAGCTCTTTTGGCGAAACAAGTATGGAGACTCCACTTAGAGGCGAATCATCTTCTTTGTTCTGTGCTCAAAGCTCGATATTTCAAGAACGATCCAGTGCTTGAGGCTAGGAGGGGTTACTATCCCAGCTTTACTTGGAGGAGCATGTGGGGCTCCAAGGCTCTCTTGTTGGAAGGGTTGTGTTGGAGGATTGGGAATGGATGGTCTGTCGATGCGTGTGCTCAAAAGTGGATATATTTGGATGGGAAAATCTCTAGTCCTGTGTGTGTAAGCGACGAAATGATAGAATGCAAGGTGGGTGAGTTGATTGATCAAGAGGATAAAACTTGGAACCAAGAGCTAATCACTGCTTCTTTTGATCAAGCCTCGGCTAGGGCGATTTTGTCTATACCTCTATCTAGATACAACAACAGTGACAGAATGTTTTGGGGCCACAACAAAAATGGGATGTACTCGGTTAGGTCGGGATATTGGTTGGGTATGTTGGGCAATAATCAGTCGAATTTGGTTGGGGTGAATTGTAAACTGTGGAAATGTGTGTGGAATGTTAATGGGCCTCCTAAACTCAAACACTTTCTATGGCGTGCGTGTAGGAATTCCCTCCCGGTGAATGAAGTTAGATTTAGAAGACATATGAGCCAATCCTCCGTATGTTCTCGTTGTAATGCTTTGGAGGAGACGATTTGCCACGCTCTTATTGAATGCCCTCAATCAAACACTATGTGGATCTCTCATCCTCAAGCCGACACCATTGCTGCTGCCCCAAAGACCTCCTTTGCTGAGTGCTTGGCATGGATTATGGAAAAAGTGAATCATGATACTTTGGCGGTCATCTGTGCTTCCTTGTGGGCATGTTGGTTTGGGAGGAATAGCTTGGTTATGAGGAATAAACAGTGCGACGTCAAGCTGCTGTCTTCTTCTTTTGTTAATATGGTTCATGAACATAATGCTTATACTTCCAATGTGTATTCTGCTCACTGTGCGGTTCCTAATGCTCCTAGGAGTTGGTTGCCTCCGGATGTGGGTTGGGTCAAAGCCAATTTCGATGCGTACATGGGAGGAGATGGATACAGGGGTCTAGGGGTGGTCTTTAGGAACCACGAAAGGAGGGTGCTTATGGCTGCTGTCAGAAGGCTGCCGTCGCTTATGGGCGTGGAAGAGACGGAATTATCTGCTGCTTGCTTTGCTTTGGAGTTAGCGCGGAGGATGGAATTCGATCATGTGCAGCTGGAAGGAGATGCTCAAGGCGTTATTACTACTTTCCAGAAGAAGCATACGGGATTATCTCCAATCTTTTCTTTGTATGATCAGTTGTATGTTCTTAGCGTTTATTTTGTTGGTTTTACTTGTAGCGTTGTTCGTAGGAGTGGTAATACTGTGGCCCACTCTGTAGCTCGATGGGACACGGGTATTGCTCTCGAAAAGATTTGTATGGAACCGTTTCCCCAAGGCTTTAGGGCCTTGGTTGATCTCGATCTATCTTAAGCTACAGGTATTTTAACTCAAAAAAAAAAAAAAAAGAATTTCGTGCATTGCACGGGATTTTATGCTAGTATCATATAATTATCTAATACGATAACCACTATTACACGTGTCATATCATCATACTATTTAATAATTTTGCTGTAAAATGACAAATGGCAGCTCATGAGAGCTTTGTCAAAATGTCATTATTTCAATGGTTAACATATTATATAATATAAATATAATTTATATTTATATCTTAATACTAATAATTTTGTTGTAAAATGACAAATCAAATTTCTACGAACACCCCTAATTATAATATGTCTCAATTAATTAAATAATTAATTGACTAAATCAACACATCATTTTCAACAGGTTTTCAAAAAAAGGTTAGTTATTGTAAAGATCTTATGACATCAAAATATTTGATCGAATAATAAACTATGGAGATAATTGTTAATTTTACATGCATTATTGTAATACCTATGGATTTATTTTAAGAATTTATTTTACATGCATTATTGTAATACCTATGGAGGCATTCGGACCTTCAAGTGTCTATTTAAAATATCATTACACTAATTCCTCTACAGCTCCTATTCGGCACCCCTATCTAGTATTCGGACTCTCAAAAGTAGAAAGGACCATATTCGTCCTTTCTAGTGTTCGGCTGTCCCTCCCTATGTATTCGGACATTTTGGGGTGGGGGCCTGAATTTGGTCCAACCTTTGTTCTTTCGTTGTTTACCTTGTTTTGTTTTCCGCACAAAGTCCGTCTACGCTCACGCTAAAACGTGCATAGCGCGTGGGGCTAATGTTATTGGGTCAACTAGCCCCAATGTTTGTGGGCCAAGTCAAAAGACCCAATCTCTCCAGTCCATGCCAAATTTAGCCCATCCTAAGATGAAGTTACTAAAATGCCCCTGGGGCTGTCTCATCAAACCTACTCATCATTATAAATATCCCTGTTTAAACCTTAAATGTTATGTTCTCTCTCTCCCCTATTTACCATTTCTAGTCATTATTATTCATACTAAGAACCGATCAACTGACTTGAGCGTCGGAGGGGCTTTCCGGGAACCACCCCCGGACAAGTAACTCTGTTCGTTTTGCAGGTACTTTGCCTATAATCAAGTATTCGAACACTTCAAACTACCGAAGATTCTACCTTCTAGTCAGGGAGATTGACTCGATTTCTACGCAGACACAAGGTGGAAATCATTCAGGTTAACTTCAAAATTGATCATTTTTAGGTTCAAATTGAAATTTTTTACTTTAATTTATATGTTTAAATATTACTCTACGTTTAAATTGATACCTTTAAGGTCAAAATTGATACCTTTAAAGTCAAAAACAATAAAAGCTCAGAAGATGAAAAAAGCAATGGAAAACGTGGGATGTTATTACACGCGCGAATTGAACCAACCTGCTCTTGGTATCAACTTAGGACGGTCTTGGCCAAGTTTTAGTGTATAATTTTTAAAATTTTAAATAAAAGTATTTTGATTTGGTAGTCCATCGATTAAAGAGTGTATAGAGAGAGGAGAAACAATCGCGTACAACTGAAGCAGAATAAAATATAAAATAATAGTCTAGTTAAAAAGTCAAAATGCCTTGCAAAATACTCCCAGAATTCTAGAACAAATACTAATACTTCCTCAACAGCTGAGAAGCCAAAACAAAGATCAAGCATTTCCAAAGAATTCAAATTCGTCAATGGCGAACAGTAATTTACCTCGGAGAATTATCAAGGTTTCTCTTCTTGTCTCCTTTCATCTGGATTAGCATCTGTTTTCTTGCTTTCTCTTTAATTGATCATTTCATTTGAGAAAATTTCCTAGGGTTTTGGTTTCCTAATCATATTTTTTTATAATGTTTTTGCGCAGGAAACTCAGCGTCTTCTCAGTGAACCAGGTTTTTCTTTTTCTTAAGTAGAGAAATTGATTTTTTTTTTTTTTTGAATTCTGTGTTTTTTGCTTTATTGTTCGAAAATTCTTTACAATCAATTGTTCTTTTTGATGTATGGATTGGTGGAATGTGATTGCAGCTCCGGGAATCAGTGCTTCGCCATCAGAAGATAATATGCGATACTTCAATGTTATGATCCTTGGGCCTTCACAGTCTCCTTACGAAGGTAATTCTATTATCAATGCTCTTTTGTCCTTTAATTTTCTTCTCTAAGGGGTTGTCTGGTTTAACAGAAAACATGTTCTTGTCTTATGGAAGATGAGGATGATCACTGATTTTTCTCTGTTTGTTTTGAAGAACTGATAGGAGATATTGAGGTGTTGGATGGAAGGTTGGGAAAATTGGTATCCGTCCATGTAATAGGAAAATGTTTTCAAAGTGCAATTTTTTCATTTTTGATTCCCTTGTCAAACCAAATAATAGGAAATGTGGATAACAATTTCACCCAATTCGACCACCCCTATAGTTATTTGGGTTATCTTATGAGAGAATGGAGAGAAGTATGGACTGTGCAGAGAGTTGGACGTAGTATTACTGACATGAGACAAACGGTTCCTTAAGCTTTTTGTTTGGTTTAATACACTGAATCTTTGGTGCGCTTTGGTAAGAAGACTCACTTCGAGATGACTGTTGACTGGTTTTGATTTGTGTTGGGCATTTATCATTGCTGTTGATACTGTATTTAGAGGTCTTTGATCAAAGACATATGTTCCATGTTGTTATGGCTTTTTTTTTTAATTCTTATAGTCTTTACTTAAGGTTTACTCTTTTGTCCTATGAATCACTATATTTGGATTTATTGCTTATTTAACTACGATGAAAAGTAAATGGAAATAGACAAAATAAACAAGTGAGATGGAAAGAGAATTTATGGATGACATGGAGAAAGATTGTGTAGATGAGATGAACAAATAGGATTATAGTCCCTTTGCAAATTTTATAAATGTAGTAAAATAAGTCGTCTAAGTTTTGGGCAAGGCATTCCCCATATGTAAGGTGCAAAAAACGTTTTGTTGACTTTGTGTAGACCTCATCTACAAATTTGAAAACATGCTTTCCCATTTTTGGGGTCTCTATGAGCTCTCGACCGTCGCATTTAAAGGACTATATATTGAGTTACAAGTTTCATACACTATTTTTTCCCATTTTTTCTCTCATACATCTTCTCTCTTACACTTCAAATATTTTTTCTTGGACTTTTTATTCCTCAAATCATGCCTTTCAATGCTACATTTGTTTTCGGTCTTATCATATGCCTTATCTCGTATATTTCATTGTTTTCTATCTATTCTATTATTCTTTTCTTACTTGAGGACTATAGCATGCGTCAGTTATAGTTTCATACACTATTGGTGGTATATTTTTATCGCTTTCTTAAATCTTGAAGATTTTCTTCTGCCCTGTAACATTGAAGCGTTGGAATGTGACTGCATATCCTATATGGTTGGCAACCATATTTAGTTTTGTGTTGAGAGCATATAGGAAGTTCTTTTTGTTGTGAGATAAAGAAATTGAAGACAACTTTTGTTGATGTTTATTGATCTTATAAGTAATAAATGATATAGTGTGGCTTTACTTGTAAAGCTTGGATTTTTGGATTTAGTCACTTTTAGGAAAACAAAAGTTTTACGTTTGACTTGAAAATATATGGTGGGTAATTAGGTTACTTTTGAATTCTTCTCAAGTTTGAGTTCTCTTGCTAAAGTATCAAAAGATATAAACCTAATAATCATAGTTTTACAAAAACACGAGATAGTTATGTCAACTGAACATTTTTTTGTCATTAGAAACCATAGGCTTTACATTTTTTCCCCTTATGACATATAATGACTAGATGTCTACAATGTTGAATCAAATTTGTAGCTATGAGTGTCTTCCATCCCTTAAACTTTCTTTCAAAGTAACCAACAAGGGAGTATCTTAGCAAGTGGAAAGGATTGTTTTTACTAGGGAGGGGGGGGGGGGGGGGGGGGGGGGAATATAAAGGTGTTTATATTTGAACTTCTGTTGCATTAGAATACAAGGGGCCACTTTGTGGAACATATGAGTGAAGGGAAACTTTTAGAGAGGGGGGGGGGGGGATATAAAGGTGTTTATATTTGAACTTCTGTTGCATTAGAATACAAGGTATATTTGGTGAACCAATTGACAAAGGTACAAGGATTTCGGGGGTAAATAGATAGAGACATATAAAACGTAGAAGACAAGAATAAGGGATGGAGTGTGATTCCCTGATCAAAAGGTGCTTTCATAATCTGCAATACTTTTTGATAGGTTGAAAATCTCTTTAACAATACATTTGTGTTGCTTTTATCATCATATGTCAAATAAGATTATCTTATTTTTTTTTCGAGTGTTTTTAATTCATTGTCAAAATTTTTCTTGTATTATGTTGTAGGGGGTGTTTTTAAGTTGGAATTATTTTTGCCCGAGGAATATCCAATGGCAGCTCCTAAGGTATGTCAACCTTCACCCGTACAATCTTTTTATATCTTGATTTACCATTACTAGTTCTGGTTTATTGCCTTAATTGCACTATTATTTGATGCATTACAACTTAAAGCTTTGGCTATTTATTTATTTTTTTTGAATGTAAAAGCTTTGGCTAATTTAAAGTTTGGAATGCTGCTATTAGTGCTGAATTAATAGCTGACTCAGTGTCACATGATTTGCCAATTGCACCCACGAATCACAATTGGATTCAATCGATCAAATTTAGGGTTCCTTCGCGATTCGAATTGGTTCAATCACTTATCTAGAAAATCAAAGAGAAATGATGAGGGAAAAAAGGATAGGGATGATAAGAAGATAGAATCTCATCTGTAAGTGCCCACAGCCATATAAAGCGTGAGTTATTCTTCTAAGTAGATGTGACGATGAACCCAAAAAGTGATGAAGGAAACAAAGAGGCAGCAGGAAATGTCTAGGGTTTCAAAATGAGAGCGGGGGCCTTGACGTTATATTTTGTTTAAAGGAATTAATTGAAAAATGAGCCAAATGGACTGGGAGAATTATATTAGTAAATGGAAAAACACTTCAGCAACAATCTTTATTCTTTACTACCACTGAGAAAGAACTAAAAAAATATAGAAGAAACAAATTGATAGTGAAGACAAGAGAAGAAAGGAGAAGAAAATTAAACTTTACCTGGTGGCTGGTGATTGGGAAGGCTGTCAACGACGACTGATTGGCAGCTGGCGGCAAGCAGATGCTCGGTGAGAGCAGGAGCAGCAAAGATGAATGATTGATTTTTGGAGAAGGGAAACAGGGATCAAATAAGATGGAAAAGTTTTGGAGCTCGCCTTTGTGCACCTAGCACCTAGGGGTGCTTTTTAAACACATTTTTAATGGTCAAGGTTTATCTAATTACCATTTGACCAACTTCATATATCAGGATGTTTCAATTTTTGTAAGGATCATAGTAGGAAGATAGGAGTAGCAAAAATTTGAATGATTTAAAAAATGAACTAACGTAATTTGAGGAGGGAAATCAAAATGAAGATATATGGAGAAGTGATGATTTCTGCATGTGTAGAACCGGTAAGAAAGATAGAATGTTTTAACTCTGGAGACTGAAAATGAGGGAGAGGAAGAACGAAAATGACGTGGAGGGATGGAGTGGAAAGGATATGAATGATATAGACTTTTATGTTGAGATGGTAGAAAATCAAAATGATTAAAGAAGAAAAATTTATGTGAATAGCCAACAATCTTTTGGGATCAAGGCTTTGACATTGTTGGTATAATATAATCTCCCTATCCGCCCTTTTTGCATGACAAAAGAAAGGTCTCTAGAAAAGTGCAAGTTTGTGAACACTTTTCACCCAATGCATTAATCTTCTCGAGCAACTTTTTTTGGTGCAATGTAATTTATGAAGTAGATTACATGATGAAATAGGCAAAAATTTCCTAAAAAGTTCTTTTGAATAAACTAATGAAGGTGAAGTTTTTATAATGAGGTTATGGTGTAGACAAATAGATGGTGCTAATGATGAAACTGTACTCTGAAGTAGGTACTAAGATACTCCCTAAGTCTTGCATATGATGTGTTCTGCTCTTATCTACAGAGTGAAAATAGCTGTAAGTTGTAACCTATAAAAGAATCTATATGCGAATTCCAAGTTATTTTTGAGCACTAGTATGGCCCCCTTTTCACACAGCAGAAAGAAATTTTTGAAGAAAGATTGAATTTCAAAATACCACTTTATGTGCCGTTTATGACATTTCGAAGTTGGTAGCTCTTTGTTTCCTCTCTGTATCCCTTGCTTCTGCAATCATTTCTGTTTCCATACTGTTTCAAGTTTTTTTTTTTTTTTTTTTTTTTTTTTTTTTTTTTTTTGTAAGTTTATATTTATTTTGTCGTCCACTTATTAATAAGAGTTTTCCATTTTTTTTGTGATTGGAGGAAATTATTTCTTAATGTTTGCCCACCCTTCTTTTTTCGTGCACTTGGTTATTCTCCCTGCAGCACCCAAGTACTGCAGAATGATGGTTGAGAGGTTAAACTCTCGTGCAATACAAAGGTCATATTTGAACTGGAGGTTTTGAGTAATTCTTAGGATATCAATAATCAATGGCAGTGTATACTATAGGCCAATGATTCTGTGTTGAATAATTGAACTACGCTGTCCTTGCTTTTTTTTCCTATACATCCGCTTTGTTTCCTATACATCCTGTGGTGTTTGGTGTATCTCATTTAATTCCTGTATCAGGTACGATTTCTCACCAAAATATACCATCCCAATATTGACAAGGTAAGGTGGCCTCTTTTATGTAACTTTTATATATTTTTTTCTTTCAGAGATTTCTCTAACGAAAATTGATTCTTTCCGGCAGCTTGGGAGAATATGTCTTGATATTCTCAAAGACAAGTGGAGCCCTGCTCTCCAGATACGGACAGTACTCTTGAGGTAATCTTGTTTATTAGCATGCATAAATCAGTTCATATTCCTACCAAAGTCAATCCAATAAGAATTAGGTGAGACAAGTGTAATTCCTTAAACATACAGAGCTTTGTGTCACTAGATTGATTTGCTATTATTAACCGGCAATAACTTCCCAACTATTTCCTCTTCACTCGGTGAGATACTATTACTCACTCCTTAGGCTGTCCACCTAATAGGTAAGTAGTTAGACCCTAAAGGACTGTTTAGTCTCATTGGCATTGTGGCAACTGTCGAAGATAAGAATTTAACCAATTGATAGAACTAACTTATTAAGTTCTGATTCAATCATGACTTTCCTTATCATAATTGAAGGAAGAATAATTAATAAAATACGAATAACTGATAATAAAAACAGAATGATAAATTAGATAATTTGAGATGCTTATAAAGAAAACAAGAACATGATTTTTAAGTATAAAATAATTAAAAGGGGAAATTTGTTGAAGTATTACTAGGGAATTTATCAAAGATATAAAGAATAATAAAGACATTAACTACTACTACTAGTCTACTACTTAGCCTCTAGATGGTAATCTTGAAAGGGAGGCTTAAAAATGATGAAAATATAACATTCTTCTTTATATAGTAAAAGCAAATAAAAGAGCCATCATCATCATCATACCGAATGTATCTTGCTCATAGACAAATTATGGTCAGGGTATGGAAATAAAGAGTGTATAAAAGAAATAAAAGAAAACTTTTTCTTTTTATAGTCTTGACTGTAAAAGGTTATTATGTGCTCTTGACAAAAAAAAAAAAGAAAAAATAATAAAAGATGATTAAATACCTAAATATTACAAAATAAAAGACTGGAAAAGCTAAAGTGAAGAGGAGTCCTGTGTGTCCCAGCCGTGCAGGACGCCAGGGAATTGCGTTTATGAGGTTGTGTATAAAATCTAAGATTTCTAATTTTCATCTCTTACTTGAGTCTTTGTAAAATCATTTGTAGAAGGGGAAATATAGCCTTTCAAGTAGAAATGAAAAAATATGCCACCAAATTGAAGTGTTACTGGTTAAGTTGTCTTCCTTCTTTTATCATAAAGCTTTTTAGGGGAAATGTAGCAATTAAAAAACTCCGAGGTATTTTCGAATTTATAAGCATAAGCCGAGTTGTAAGTATGTGATGCTGTTACCATCATCTCGCGCCTTTGTCACTGTTAATGTTTCCTGTCATTTAGTATTATTGTTCTGGTTATTTATTGTGGCTGTATGCCTGTTCTTTTTTATGACAGTATACAAGCACTGCTGAGCGCTCCAAATCCTGATGATCCTCTGTCTGAGAACATTGCTAAGCATTGGAAAACTAACGAGGCGGAAGCTGTTGAAACTGGTGAGTGATCAACTTATGTTCGTTAAGGTTTTTCTCAACCAGAGAGGAGGAAGTGGGAGTGTACTGAATTTATTTTCTTCCATAAATACTTCTACGATTTTATCGTGGCGTTTTTGATGTTTCTGTTTTTGTTTTCTCGTAGCGAAAGAATGGACTCATCTATATGCTTGTGAGGCTTGATACCGCTGCTATACTATTACCCTCTTCGAATAACAACTGTGTAATGTTTGTATTCTGACTACATTCAAAACCAAGCTGCTGGCTGCAAATGAATATGAAGGGACAACTTAGGAGAAAATATGAAAAAATGGACTGTTGTTCACTTATATATCCTTATGCTTGGAATTGTAGTATTGTATTTATATGGGTTGCTTAAATTCCAACTGATATCGAATTTCTGGAGTTCTAATTCTAATACAAGGAATTCTTAATTTTCAGCATTTCCTAATTCGTATTCTTTGTTTTTTATTTGATTGTAATGCCTCTGACCAGATCTGTACCGAAAGTAATTGGTCTTTGTATCTTTGAGGCCAGAATCATATCCTTTTTAAACGTGTTCAAATGAACAAGTCTGCCAACCAGGATTGTTTCAAATGCTGTAATATTTCTCATTTCTTAATCAGAGACGCAGTCTTTAAAAGATGAGTTTCTTAGGCCAGCTCAAAATTTTATTAGAAAATTTTAAAACATACAAGAAAAATATGGAAAAAGTGTCAAAAAGTACCTTATAAAATAATCTTTTTTCCAAAAGAAATAAACTTTTTTCAAAAAGTACCTAATAAAAAATTGTCAAAAAACACCTAACCAAATTTTTTTTTCAAAGAATACTAATTAACGTTAATCTTCAGTTGACTGTCAAATATAATGATTGACTGGTTAAAATTGAAAATTCTTCTTTTTCATCTTCATTTTTTTTTCAAATTTAATTTTGTTACTGTGTTTTTCTACTTATTACTCAAAATCAAAGTTAAAATTGAAAAAAAACTAAAGATGAAGAAGGAAAACGTTATATTTAATGGTCTACTGAAGGAAAACATTATATTTAATGGTCGATTAAAGGAAAACATTACTTGGTACTCTTTGAAAATGAAAAAATTTTAGTAAGGTATTTTTTGGCAAAATTTTGAGAATTTAATTTTAGTAACATATTTTGAGAATTTATTTTCCAAGTATTAGTGGTTTCAGTAAAGTCTTCTATGATAACATCTTACTCCTAAGATGAGCCTATATATTTAGATTTTTTTTTTTAATTGCTCACATTAAAATAGTATAATTGATTACTTTCAATTTATAAAATGATTACTTTATTTTTATAAATTGAAAGTAATCAATTATACTATTTTAATGTGAGCAATTAAAAAAAATAATCTAAATATATAGGCTCATCTTAGGAGTGAGATGTTATGAAAGAAGACTTTACTGAAACCACAAATACTTGGAAAATAAATTCTCAAAAATGTTATTTATAAAGTTTAAACAATTGAAACTCATTTTTAAAAAAAAATTAGAACCACTAGTGATAATAGTAGTTTTTGGATTAAATTGTTAATGTTCAATACATTTAACAATCACAAAATCACGATTCTTAATAGCAATTATTATTTTATTTTTTTTTAAATATTAATTATAATGATTCTAGTTGCTTTAGCTTGGACTTACAAATTTTTCAGAAAAAGATAATAGTAAAGTGCTACTTTTATCAACTAATATTTAATCCATCGTTAAAAATATCAACGGTTTATGTAATAATAAAACCAAAGCCATTTCCAAATGGGTGTGGTCTTTACGGAGCTTATTCGCGTCCGAGACTTCTAGTCTTATTTGTTGTTGGTCTTTGCCTTTTCGCTATTGCTGTTTACCACCTCTCTTTACCGTTTTAGTTACCTGTATGTTTTCTTTTTGTTGTGTATGTTTCTTACTTTGTTGTCGGTTAATTGATCTCTATGCTTGGCAAACATGGGTGTAAGATGTAAGATGTAGGTTTTCGGCTTTCTTGCAGGTTTCCTCTCTTGAAGACCCTTCTTGAACCGGGGATAGAGATGGACATGGGTCGGGTCCAGCAAGACCCAAATCCAGAGCTTAATTTTTTTATTGGACCCATACCCGGACCCGGATTCGTAGGGTCTAAAAATTTTGGACCTGAACCCAGACCCATAGGGTTTGGCGGGTCTAGGGTCTGAATCTGGGTCCAACACAATTTTATGTTTTCTCCTAAAATTTATTTTAAAAAGTATATGATGAAGTGCAATTTTCGACCATTTGCATAAAATTATTTAAACATTTTCGACTAACGAGAATCCTCTAATACTTTATACTAATTGAGCGAAACATATGAAGTATTTCAACATTCAAGTTCTTATAACGAAATATTTATCAAGTCTATAATTTTTAAAGTATAGATACAACGACCAAATTTTAAATTACATAAACCGATAAAGTTTAAAATAACACAATGTTAAAAAATATAACAAAATTTCATATCAAGCAATTACATGCCCATAATACCTAATATATAATTTTTTTTAAAAAAAAGATGTAAATAGGCCCATAGTTCGGATTTGGGTCTTAAATGTGAAGACCCGGACCTGGACCCGGACCCTAATGTCATGTACCCAAATTCGACCCGGATCCATAGGGTCCAAAAAAAGGAGGACCCAGACCCTTAAAATTAGGTTCGGGTCGGGTCTTGGACCCTAAGGGTCTATTTATCGGGTCGTGCCCATCCCTAGCCGGGGGACTCTTTCAACCGCCCTCTCCTTATGAATATGAGACGTCGTCTATCTTTCCTCCCCAGACTCTGAACATAGATTTATCTATATTCAGAATACACTGAGTATGATGATGATGATGATTTCCAACTGGGTGTGGATGATATAACTAATAATTAGTTTAAATTTTAGATTAATTATATATACATTTTAGAAAAACTTATATATCGTAGATAATTATGCAAAAATATGTCATTCATATAATTAGTTCTACGACATCATATTAATGTATGTACTTCCTTATCTTTGAAGGTCTACTAAGGTCTATTCATATCATATGCTCCCTCCAAACTGAAAGATATTAATCCTCAATGGAGTCAAGACTCACTATCTGCTAGAAACTTGAATATTGTGTTAATTGAAAAGCAAACAAAGAATATTCAAAAATTAATTTTCACTTAATCATTTTTTTATCATCGGTCTACCCTCTAATCTTCAAAGACTGAAAGACTAAATATATTAGCCCTTATCAGTTATCACCTCAATGATCAAGTATCATTTAAAAAAGAATTAATTGTTTAGGGCTTTTGCGAATTACAATCTTGATGTCTTTTTTGCGAATTATTATGATGATTTGGATGGAGGAAGTATGATCCAAATTATATGAAGTTTATTGAAAATTATTATATGTCTATAGATTTTTGCTTATCTCGGTCAATAGATAGTTACATACAGATACATGGGCATATGTATTTATGTGAGACATAGTTTTGTACAATTAAGAATTATGTTTTCCATATATATTTTTTCTTACTTTATGCAGGTTTTGGATTGATGACGAAGCCAAGAAACACCAACGCGGACAAAAGTTCTGGAGGAGGTAGGATGACAATGGAAATGGGATATAAAATAGTGTTATAGAAGTCGGGACTAAGAACTATTTTGTTGCTCGAGTAAAAAAAGGTTTTGTCTGATAGAAATTTTGTGTAATAACCAGTTATAGAGATCATGTATATCTATAATTAGATTAATGATGTCTTCCTCTGCTTTTGGTAGCAGTCGTCCATAACAATCCAATTGGAACAATGTAATTTCCTTTTGGCAATCTACTTTTTAATTTGTATATTTATTGTTGTCAAAACAATTATATGAGTTATCAGTCAAAAATTATTTAGATAAAGAGAATCAGAAGGTTAGTCATGTCTATCTTTAATATAGAATGTGGTAATTTCATGTCATATATTCTTTACATCTGAACCGTTATCATACAAACATTGTTTTTATATGTTTTTAGTGTTGCAACTTGCTAGCTATGCATTGCTCATCAAACTTGGTAAATAACATTCCGACAAGGTTGATTTTATTTTTTATTAGTTATAAGTTAAATCGAAATTAATTTAATACATTATGGGGACCTTTTCTTGATAATGTTATAGCCTAATAAAAAACATGCTCATAGAAACGATTAATTTAAAATTTTTATTGCTCTCGGCTTATAGTAACAATGAGAATTATAAAATATAAGTAACAATGAAAATTATAAAATATGAGAATTATAAAATATAAGTAGCTAAGCTCCTTCCACATGTGGCTAGGGAAATGAGATTGTTCCATGGAGAGTATATATACTCAATACGGTTTTATGCCTCATGGTCTGAACATTTTAAATCTCTAAAATGTTTACATGCCTTATTTTGATGTTGCCTAAGGAGTATAATCTATACATTTTCATCCCATAAAATATCTTTCACACCTTTGCAACATATTAACATTTTAATATTTTCATTTGTATTATCGTTAAAAGAAATGTATAAAATCGTATTTAAAAATTTAAAAGTGTAACTTAGGAGACCGTGTGCGTAGCACGCGGCCCAACAACTAGTTATTTTAAAATATAGTATGACTATATGCCTCTTACATAATTGTTTTATAGCAATTTCTCGGTAATATAAAAAATAAAACACAATGATAAGAAAAATAAATAGATGAAATAAATAGTAAATTTATCAATAATACTTATTTAGTTAATAAAAATATTTGACCATACAAGTGTTCCATCGTCTGAATATATATCAAATCTTATTTGAAAAGTCTAATCTATATCGAGTATGAAGCCTAGAATCTAGATGTTTAAGGCCATATAATATTTATCAGTTAGTCATATTTTTTTTTTGAGGTAAAAAAGATAATTAGTCATATGCGTATATGACAAAGTATATATATATATATATATATATATATATATATATATATATATATATATATATATATATATATATATATATATATATATATATATATATATATATATATATATATATATATATATATATATATATACACACGACTTATATAAACCTCCAAAGTTCTAAGGCTATCAAATCAATATACATGAATAGAAAGGGAATATAAATCTTCCTCACGGAGTCAAGGCTATTGAGGACCTCGATGAGCCAAATATACCTCCTTTTCTCTTCTTCTGCGTTGGCGAATGATGTTGCGTCGACGTTGTAATTTCTCAATTTTATAAGAACGTGTCAAAACACTTGATCAACAGGTGATAGAGTAGTACAATTCAAGTACGGAAATTTTGTGCATTATATTAAAGCCATCATCGAGGAGACTAGGTTTTTCCGGATTTGTAGTATGAGGTTTTTTAGGAGTTGAATTTTGGTAAATTCAGTAAGTATCAGGTTTAAGCCCATAGAGATTGTTAGCTATTGTTTCACAAATCCAAATAAATACTACAGGATGGGTGGAACGACTAATAAGCCTTTGGGAAACTATTTTTTCCAAATTATCGTATTCATCCGACCCTTTATATGGCTTTTGAGCATAATCTGGATAATCAATTATAACATCAATTACAGCAATGATTGGAATTTGATAAGAAAGTATCTTCTCCATCTCATAAATACTCACCTTGTTAATATGTATCACTACACTTGTATGGATTTAATGGATAAGACCACGTAAATAGGGGCATGCTACCTTGAAATTCTTTTTTTGAATTCTTGGTCTCTCTTCTGGTTTTTGAGATGATGATGCTACGTTCTCACTCATACTTACCTTTTTATAGACGTTATTAGATATAGGTTCTCGTTTAATTAAGTATTATTTTGGATGTATGTGATTAAGTTATTTTATTACTTTTGAATGATTGTTTTAAAACTTTTTTTTGGGTAGAATGACATGTGTTCAAATGTTTTATTACTTTAAAAAATAGTATGATTATACGCCTCTTACATCATTGTTTTATAGTAATGTACAATTTCTCGGTAATATAAAAAATAAAAAACCATTCAAATAAAAATAATTGTTTAGTTGGAATAGAAAACTTTTTTTTTTGTTTGAATGACACGTGTTCAAATTTTATATTACTTTAAGATATAATATGAGTATATGTCTCTTACATAATTGTTTTATAGCAATGTATAAATTCTCGGTAATATAAAAAATAAAACACCATAATAAAAAAAATAAATAGATAAAATAAATAATAAATTTTTCAATAATACTTAGTTAATAAAAATATTTGACAAGTGTTTCATCGCCTGAATATATATCAAATCTTACTTGAAAAGTCTAATCTATATCAAGTAGGAAGCATAGAAGCCCAGATGTTTAAAGCCATGCAATATTTACTCGTATGCGTGTATGACAAAGGAAAAAAGTAACATTAAAATTTAGGCACACTTCCAAAGTTTCAAAGCTACACAATTTCAAATCAATATACATGAGTAGAAGGGGAACATAAACCTTCCTCACGGAGTTACGACTATTGAGGACCTCGATGAGCCAAATATACCTCCTTTTCTCCTCTTCTACTTAATGGTGTTGTGTCGAAATACTTGGTCAACAGGTGACAAAGTAGTACAATTCAAGTACGAAAATTTGGTGCAATATATTAAAGCCATCGCCAAAGAGACTAGGTTTTTGCTGATTGGTAGTAGGGGGTTTCTTGGGGGGTGAATTTTGGTAAATCTAGTAAGTATTTAGTTTAAGCCTTTATATAGATTGTTAGCTTCTACTTCATAAATCTCAACAAACACTACAGGATGGGTGGAACGACCAAGAACCCTTTCTAAAACTATTTTTTCCGGATTATCATATTCATCCAACCCTCTATATGGCTTTTGAGCATAATTTGGATAATCACTTAGAATATTAATTACACCAATGACTTGATTTGATAGGAAAGTATTTCCCCCATCTCATCAATATTCACCTTGTTAATAGGTACTACTACACTTGTATGAGTTTTATGGATAAGACTACGTAAATAGATGCATGTTACCTTACATTCTCTATTTAGATATTCAAAATCCTCATGAAAAATTTGATCTAGAAGCTCCTTTGGTTTTCACAAATCAACATGGTTTGAAATTCTCTCTTTGAAACTCCTCGGTCCCTTTGCTAGTGTATGAAAAATCATGAGTATATTGTGAACTTCATATTGTGAAATCTGATTTTATATTTTGTTTTGCAATTCACTTCAGTTATTCAAAAACAATTCGGAGAGATCTCAATGAATATTGGTTGACACGGGCGTATAAGACATGTTATACTGTTGAATAACAAGCTTTCAATTCTCTATTTCGAGAAGAATTAATGTGCTTGGGAGTCCCTGATGATTAAATTAAATAAACCAAGATTTTATCATGACTGCAATTTTAGAGAGACGCAAAAGCGAAAGCCTATGGGGTCGTTTCTGTAACTGGATAACCAGCACTGAAAACCGTCTTTACATCGGATGGTTTGGTGTTTTGATGATCCCTACCTTATTGACTGCAACTTTTGTATTTATTATAGCCTTCATAGCTGCTCCTCCAGTAGATATTGATGGTATTCGTGAACCTGTTTCTAGATCTCTACTTTATGGAAACAATATTATTTCGGGTGCTATTATTCCTAATTCTGCAGCTATTGGGTTGCACTTTTACCCAATCTGGGAAGCGGCATCAGTTGATGAGTGGTTATACAATGGTGATCCTTATGAACTAATCGTTCTACACTTCTTACTTGGTGTAGCTTGTTATATGGGTCGTGAGTGGAAACTTAGTTTCCGTTATTTTCATTTTACTTTTAAAAACTTTCGACCTATCTATTTTTTTAGGGATAGATGGGGTATCTTGGGCGATAACTAACTAAATAACTTATGTACGTGTCATGATCTCGACTAGTAATGAATATGTATATCAATCCGTATTGGTTAATTTGCAGAATATATTCTATATACTCATACAAAAGGTATGTGCCAAGAACCAGATTTGAACTGGTACACGAGGATTTTCAGTCCTCTGCTCTACCAACTGAGCTATCCCGGCCATTCATTCACCCTTCTGGTGCAGTATCTTCTCATTTTACTCGATAACTTGGGTCTATGTCAATTAAAAAAGGACGAAAGTTATTACAAAGTCTTATCTAGGTATCGAAATCTCTTTGGTTTTCCAATTCGAAATTTGTCTATAATTTGATTATTATGAGTAATCATATGAATTGTGAATCACTCAAATGAGTACTCCTAACTCTTAGGTAAATAAAAAATTTTTTCTAACCTTTCTTCAACCTCCCACCCATACCTCCATTGGAGGTATTATTAAAACTTCAATTCTTGTTACAATGGCTATAATTTACCAAAATATCTTCTTTATTTGTAATATCCTTCCTCTTTCATTCTCCTACTCTATATTAACATTCTTATTAATTTTTTTGAAAAATTGTCCCTAGGGCACGTGCTAGGGGGTGCCCCAAGGTAGATCCACCCCTGCTTATAATGGTAAAAAGTGGTGGCATATACTTTAAAAGTGCTAACATAAGCCTTAAAGTGATTATATTAATATTATTAGATAAGCCTTAAAACTAATCATTTAACGGGCCGACTCATTTACCATGTCTTAAATATAGGACAGACTTCCTCAAAAGATAAACACAATTCTTACTTAAGACCGTCTATGCAATAGACGTTTCAAGTTTTAGGGCTGGCCCAATTTATAAATTAAAAAAATATCTAATTGGTGGTTTTGTAAATTAAAAGGGAGATATGAATTGGACTCTTAATAAAACGTCTATATTATAGACGGTCTTTCAAGAGAGGACCTGAAAGATAAAATATAAGGTTAAGAGACAAAAAAATTACGTGTGGCCTTGAATGAAAAGAATGTGGGCTTATAAAAATAGAAGCAATTAATAAACAAAACCAAACAAAAAAGAAAGGCTCAAGTCGCCATCGATCCAGGCGGACACCCGGGCGCAACAACCACCCGGCCCTTTTCAACCCAATCAAACAAAATTAAAATCACCCTTTTCATTTATTAATTTACTATTTTGTCGGTACCAATTACCAACTCTTCCCAATTAATACTTTTATTACAAATCTATTCATTAACCTTTCCCTAACTTCTCATTTTATTTTTTTATTTTTTTATTTATTAAATTATAAATTCACAAAATCTTGACAAGTAAGGAGAAACGAAATTAATATTTTATGTAGGTCATGAGAATCAGACACTTATTACCAAGTTGATTTCAACTCTCTGAATAATTTTCTTAATTTATTTCTACGAGTTTTCATAACTTAAAACAATGAGTAATTGAAATTGTTGAGAATATACAAAATATTTAATATATAATCTTTATCATTTATCTATGAAAAATAATTAATTATTGGTAAATTATTCAATATATATAATAATCATATAATATAAATATGTACAAAACCCTTTTATAATGGAAGAAAAGAGATCTTGGGATAATTTAAGTGAAGATAATATAGGGCGGAATAAAAATTAAAAAATTTTATGATGGTCCTGTACAAATTTAAAAATTATGATATTTTTCTATAAATTTTTTATGTTTAAGCACCTAACATATAAAAATTAATTTGGGAAACACGACATCGATACAAGCACTTCACTGGATAACCTACTAATTGATCGTTAAGCACCTAACATATAAAAAGTAATTTAATTTTTCAGGGTCTTGTGCGGTTAAATATGTTAAACATGCCCAAAACCTCCTATGATATAAAACATCAATAATAATTGAGGGATCAATTTCAAATAAACAGCCTCGAACTTTTTTTTTACCAATAATAACCTTCAACTTGGGAAACACGACATCGATACAAGCACTTCACTAGATGACCTAGTAATTGATCATTGACCATGCTCAATGACCTTTGACTTTCACTTAATTTCATTAATCAAACCTAATTATCCAATTATCCCTAATTAAACTCTTGTTCCCCAACCTCTCTCTAACCCGCCCCAATCACCTCCATTCTCCCACTTCATCAACACCACCACCACCACAACCACCATTATAACCCCTCCTTAAATAACAACCCATTAAAAGCCCCTTCTTTCTTCTATATTTGACTAAACCCTTGTCTTCTTCAACTCATCATTAAAAGGAACTATTTTTCTCCCAACACCACCACCACCACCCCGGCCCATTAAAACCCCTCCTTCAATAACACCACAAACAACTTGTTACTCACAAAATTACTCCTTTATTATCTAAAAAATACCCATCAATCCAAGAAAAATATCCATTTAAAAAGGGATTTTAATGGTGGTGGTGGTGTCGGGAGAGAAAGAGTATATTTTTGCATTTTAATTACAATAATCAGTTAAAAGAAAAAGAATACCAATTACAATAACTAAAAATCAATGGCATCTCAATTTCTTACTTTATAATCTACTAAACTATTTTCTACAAATTTCTAAAATCGGACATTGACAAATTCCTTAAAAAAAACAAGAAATAATGAAAACCCTAGAATCATTTTACTCCAAAAAGAAAGATTAATCAATGATGTTTCATTACTTGCTTTATTTGATTAGTATTTGTACTAATTTGAAGAAATTTCTGGTTTTGCCCCCTCCTTGTGGTGTTTCTGCCTTTCTGGTTTAATCAATAAACCAGTTGGAAAAAAGTTTAGTTTTTTTGTGTTTAAGTTTCGGATTTTAATTTTCTGTCTACTTTTGGGTATTTTGTAGATAATAAAGAAGAAATTTTGTAAGAAATAAGTTGTTTGCGGTGTTATTAAAGGAGGAGTGTTAATGGTGTGGTGGTGTTGTGAGAGAAAATAGTACCTTTTAATGGTGAGTTGAAGAAGACAAGGGTTTAGTCAAATGTGGAAGAAAAAAGGGGCTTTTAATGGGATTGTTATCAAAGAAAAGGTTTAAATGGTGGTGGTGGTGTTGATGAAGGGGGAGAATGGAGGTGATTGGGGTGGGTTAGAGAGAGGTTGGGAAAGAAGGGTTTAATCAGGAATAATTGGATAATTAGGTTTAATTAATGAAATTAAGTGAAAGTCAAAGGTCATTGAGCATGATCAAAGGTCAATTAGCAGTTCATTCGGTTAAGTGGTTGTATCGATGTCGTGTTTCTCAAGTTGAAGGTTGTTGTTGATAAAAAAAAGTTTGAGACTGTTTGAAACTGAGTAAACTTCAAGGTTGTTGTTGTTAATTGATCCATTATTGAGTTTGTAACTATACTTTAAGCAAAATTTTACACTTACATGATAATATACCAATACTTAGATATTTAGAGTTTGAGAATCGAATCTTATCTCAATTGGATAGAGTCATGGGTTGGGTACTCACCTACTTCTATTTACTTCCCTCAGTCATCCTGTTTATAAAAATTTAAATTACAAAATAATTTCTTTTTCAAAAAATAATTTTAATATTTTTAAATATGAGTCGATGTGTTCAGCACATTAAAGCATCATCATCTTACTCGAACCGAGGAAAAATCAATTCAAATTCAAGGATAGAAATTTTAAATATGAGTCTAATAATATAATCCAACTCCAAATTAGAGTTGGATTTCAAAAATAATATGATAAGCCGACTTTGACCCTCCTCCTATTCCAACTCCAACTCGACCTAACTCCAACTTCTACTTTGACTTTATTCTAATATTTTGTTTAGTTTATTTTATACAAATTTTAATTTTTAAGATTAATAGAGACACATTATTAATGTGCTTATGTTATTAAAAGATTCTATTCTAAAAGTTTACCAAGTAATCAATTAGAGTCGCAACTCGTAGTTGTTGAACTTTAATCCATCAATAGTCACAAAATCATAAAGTAAAGTTACATTAATCAAGTAAAACAATTTTAATTAATGTTTGAAAGGATTAACAGTTCAATAACAATGTAAGGTAAACTTATCTAGCACATAACATAAATTTAGTTTGATTGACAACTGTTTAAACAAAATGTTGAACATTTAGTGTATAATAATCCTGTATATTATAATCATCAAGTACTACTAAGGTAATGGGACCAATCGCATCAATTTACTAAGTCCGTATACATCGCTAAAGCTACTAAAAGTAGTGGGACAAAACGTATTATTATATGAGGTCCGTTAGGCATTAAAGTAAGTTCCAAAACAAAGGAAAAGGGGGACCTAGACAGTGGCCTATAGCCGACTCAGCGGTCCCCCCATAAGAGCCATCGCCGAGTCGGCGTTTGGTCTCTGGAAAAATGGGGTTTGGTCAGTGAGCAAGCGCCAAGTCGGCGGTCCCTCTTTTGGACTCGTCGCCGACTCGGCGGTCAGTACTCCAAGGTGACCGTTGCTTTTCTTCCCGTTTTCTTTGTGATTAATGCCTTGGATTCGTCTTAATGCTCATAATCTCTGTTATAATTGGGGAGTATTAAGGTTAATTATGCTATAGAATAATGGCATTGAAGATTATGATCATCAATATGATCATTAAGATGGTGGTTATGAGCATAGGCTCCTCTATACTCTTTCAGTATAAATAGGAGGCTTAGGCTCTTGTGTTTCTTGCACAAAATCTGAATTCCTATTCTCTCATCCTCTCATTTGTTCTTAGCTTGATCAAGAGAGTAATTAACTCTTGTTTTCTTGCTTCCATTGCTCATAGTTTCTAAACACATTGCTATTACGAAATACAACCTAAGTACTAAGGTTGTGTTGTGTTGATTGTATCTCGTTGTGAATTTCCAAACAACAACCCAAGTACCTTTGTGGGGGGAAATATCACAAAAGGATAGTGAGCACACGCCTTCAACTCGTATCAAGTTTCCGGGTAACGGTGGTCGTTACACAAATATCTTCGATAAGTTTATTGCTTTTATCATCTTGTAATTTTTATTTGTCATCACACAAAGGGGTTTATACAAATTCCCAAGTTGTAATTTGTATTGTATTATTTAGTTCCCTAATAATCTTTTGTGATATTATTTCATTTCGGGATGGCAACCATGAAAAATTTCACCTCTAACTTTGCTAAGTTAGAGAAATTTGTCGGCGTCGACTTTAGACGTTGGCAAAAGAAGATGATGTTCATGCTCACTACCTTGAACGTGGCTTATGTTATAAGCTCACCAAAGCCGGATGCTCCTAAGGCCGATGATCCGGAAACGGAGATCCTTGAACAAAACCGGAAGAGGTCCAAATGGGACAATGATGATTTTATTTGCCGGGGACATATCCTCAATGGTATGCAAGACGCTCTCTTTGATATTTATCAATACCATGACTCCGCTAAAGAGTTGTGGGATGCCTTGGAAAATAAGTATATGGCGGAGGATGCTAGCTCCAAGAAATTCCTTGTAAGTAATTTTAATTCATATAAAATGGTAGAAGATCGCCCGATTATTAATCAATTTCATGAACTTCAAAGAATGCATGCTAACTTAAAATTGCATAAAATTGAAATTGATGAGGTGTTTTTGGTTTCAAGCATAATAGACAAATTGCCTCCTTTATGGAGGGATGTTAGACATGCTTTAAAGCATAAAAGATAGGAGATTACACTCTCCGATCTTGGGCAACATATAATTGTTGAGTCTAGCATTCGGGTTCATGAGAACCGGAAGGATGATAATCCTAATGTACCTACTATTAATATGGTTGGGGAAGGGAAACCACAATCCTGTCCCGGAGATAAGAGGAAGAGAGATGACTCTTCAAAGGGGAAAGCCACTATTTCCAATACCGATAAAGTATGTTGGGAGTGTGGAAAACCCGGGCACCGAAGGAAAAATTGCTTCGTCTTGAAGAACAAGCAAAAGAAAGCCAAGGGGAATGGTCAAGCTTCTACAAGCAAGGGACCATCCACTCAAGGTAATCTTGCAACTTTTGATGAAAAATTCTAATATGAGTTTTTCTACTATGAATACTAATATTAGTGCTTTGCAGGATGATACCTTGGCTTGGTGGATCGATTCGGGGGCTTCGAGACATGTTTGTAAGTCTACACAATGGTTCAAAACCTTTAACAAGGTTGTTGATGGGGAGCATCTCTACATGGGAAACAATGCACCTATCAAGGTCCAAGGCAAAGGACAAGTTGAATTGTTGTTTACTTCGGGGAATCATTTAGTATTAAGAGATGTGTATTACACACCCGAAATAGGTAGAAACTTAGTCTCGGGTCCTATTTTGAATCGATTGGGCTACAAACTAGTGTTTGAAGCCGATAGGTGTATTATCTCCAAAAATAATTTGTTTATTGGGCGTGCTTATTTATGTAATAGTCTTTTTAAGCTTTCTTTAGACATGAATAAAAATGCAATATGTAATGTTTTATGTGATAATGAAAAGGATGATTTACATTACTTGTGGCATGTTAGACTAGGACATGTTAATTTTGATAAAATTTCTTTTATGTCTAAGCATGAGTTAATTCCAATGTGTGTTAAAATGTCTAAAAATTGCAAAACGTGCATGTTAAATAAGATCACTAGAACACCGTTTAAAAGTGTTGAAAGAAAAACCGAAATTTTGGAGTTAATCCATAGTGATCTTTGTGATTTTCATAGTACACCGTCTTTGGGAAATAAAAAGTATGTCATAACTTTTATTGATGATTTCTCAAAGTTTTGTTATGTATATCTTTTACATACAAAAGATAAGGCCCTTGACCATTTTAAGATTTACAAAAATGAAGTAGAATTACAAATTGGAAGTAAACTTAAAAGGTTAAGAACCGATAAAGGAGGTGAATATTATGATCCGATTTATTTTAATTCAATGGGTATAATTCATGAAACAACCGCCGGTTATGCACCACAATCAAATGGTGTGGCGGAGAGGAAAAACCGTACTCTACAAGAGATGGTTAATTCCATGTTATCCTACTCGGGTTTGAGTGATGGATTTTGGGGTGAAGCAATGTTGACGGCTTGTCACATTCTCAACCGAGTTCCAATGAGAACGAATAAGGAAACTCCTTATGAACTTTGGTACAAAAAGAAACCAAACTTAAGTTATCTTAAGGTTTGGGGTTGTAGGGCCATTGTAAGAGTGCCCGGCAACAAGAAAAAGAAGCTCGGTGAACGTGGGCTTGAGTGCATCTTTATAGGCTATGCTATTCATAGCAAAACCTATAGGTTCTATGTCATAGAACAAAATGACTATGTATCGATTCATTCGATTATAGAGTCGAGAGATGCGATTTTTGATGAAAATAGATTTTCATCATTGAGTAGACAACGGAATCTACAAAATTGTACCAATGAAAGTGTTGATAATAGTCAACAAAGTTCACTTCTAGATGTTGATGAAAGTCAACAAATAGATGAATTTGATTTAGTTGATCCTATTCCTAAACGGAGTAAGAGACAACGGAAAGCGAAGAGCTTTGGACCGGATTTCCAAGTATACTTGGTTGAAGGTGATAGAAGTGAAGTATCTTCTAGTGTTCCATATTTATATAATGTGGAAGGTGACCCATTGCCTTATAGCGATGCTATGGCATCACATGATAGCGCCTTTTGGAAAGAGGCTATCGATGATGAAATGCAATCCATCATGGGAAATAACACTTGGGTGTTAGTGGATCTTCCTCCGACTTGTAAACCAATCGGTTGCAAGTGGATTTTCAGAAAGAAAATGAAAATCGACGGTACTATTGATAAATTCAAAGCCCGTTTAGTGGCTCAAGGCTTTAGACAAAAGCACGATATCGATTATTTCGATACATATGCACCGGTTGCAAGAATAACCACTATTAGGTTATTGGTAGCGTTAGCTACGGTCTATCATCTAGAAATACAGCAAATGGATGTTAAAACCGCATTTCTATATGGGGAATTAGATGAGGAAGTTTATATGAAACAACCCGAAGGGTTTGTTTTGAAATGACAACAACAAAAGGTGTGCAAACTTGTCAAGTCTTTGTATGGACTTAAACAAGCACCTAAGCAGTGGCATCAAAAATTTGATGAAACTATTTTGTCCTTTGGATTCAAACCGAATCAAGCCGATAAGTGTGTGTATAGCAAGTTTGATAGCCATGGTAATGGCGTTATCATTTGTCTATACGTTGATGACATGCTTATCTTTGGAACTTGTAAAACACAAGTTCAAGAGACAAAGGATTTTTTGTCTAGATCCTTTCAGATGAAGGATATGGGGGAGGCTGATGTGATCTTAGGCATTAAGATCATAAGGCAAGGGAACCGTATTAAGTTGAGTCAGGCTCACTATGTTGAGAAGATACTTAAGCGGTTTAATATGCTTGATAAAGCGCCGGTCTCTACTCCCAGGGAACCGGGTATGAAATTTGCAAAACATACCGGTCAACCAATTTCGCAATTGGAGTATTCAAAGGTCATAGAATCTTTGATGTATGTTATGACTAGTACAAGGCCTGACATAGCATTTGCGGTGGGTAAACATAGTAGATTTACTAGTAATCCAGGTCCCCATCATTGGATGGCGATACGAAGAGTATTAAGATACTTGCTGCATACCAAAGATTATGGTATTGCGTATAGCGGAGAACCTCCTATTCTAGAAGGTTATTCTGATGCTAGTTGGATCACTAATGAAGAGGATAACTCTTCTACTAGTGGTTGGGTGTTTGTTTATGGGGGAGGTGCCATTTCTTGGTCATCTAAAAAACAAACATGCATTGCCGACTCTACTATGTCAGCTGAGTTTATCGCTTTAGCTTCAGCAGCTAGTGAAGCAGAGTGGTTGAGGAATCTCATGTTTGAGATACCTTTGTTACCTAAGCCAATTTCACCGGTGGCAATCCATGCGGATTGCATGACGGCTTTAGGTAGAGCGTATAGTCAAGTGTATAATGGTAAGTCTCATCATATTGCTCTTAGGCATAGCCTAGTGCAAGGACTTATCATTAACGGGGTCATAACTTTTGACTATGTGAACACTAAGTTCAATGTGGCGGATTCGTTTACGAAAGCCATGAATAGAGACTCAATTGAGAAAGCTTCAGTTGAGATCGGTTTATGTCAGTAAAATCATTTGGGAAAACCCAATTCACGCATGAGTAACATCGTGTCTGAATTCAATGTGGTAAAGTCCTCTTGGTTTTTGTTAAAGCAACTCGTACATGACCCATCGTTGCTTTGTACCGTGATGGAATAAGGTAGTCGTCTTGAAAGTTCTCAAGATCAAGAGTTGAAGAGCTCTTGGTGTTATATCCACGTCACGGGGATATGTTTTATATGTAATGAGAACCTACCTATATAAGTTTGAAGTATGGCCGCTTCAAGTAGTCGAGATTGGCATAATGACTATGATAAACTTATGAATAAGATACGGACACGGCCTTATATTGTGTCAAGTAAATAACTTTGTGTTATTTGTTTTGTGTGTACTACATCTTCAAGTGGTCGGAAGGGTCATTTGATTCAATCCTTATGGAAATCAATTCTGGCTCGATCACTTGTTAAGTATGTTGTACTAGGCGTTAATTCAATCCGTAGGGATATTAGCGTTGATGCATGAAATGTACTATGAGTTTTGGTAAATGAGAAGCTTATTATACCCAAAATGGGGGAGGATTGTTGAACATTTAGTGTATAATAATCCTGTATATTATAATCATCAAGTACTACTAAGGTAGTGGGACCAATCGTATCAATTTACTAAGTCCGTATACATCGCTAAAGCTACTAAAAGTAGTGGGACAAAACGTATTATTATACGAGGTCCGTTAGGCATTAAAGTAAGTTCCAAAACAAAGGAAAAGGGGGACCTAGACAGTGGCCTATAGCCGACTCGGCGGTCCCCCCATAAGAGCCATCGCCGAGTCGGCGTTTGGTCTCTGGAAAAATGGGGTTTGGTCAGTGAGCAAGCGCCGAGTCGGCGGTCCCTCTTTTGGACTCGTCGCCGACTCGGCGGTCAGTACTCCAAGGTGACCGTTGCTTTTCTTCCCGTTTTCTTTGTGATTAATGCCTTGGATTCGTCTTAATGCTCATAATCTCTGTTATAATTGGGGAGCATTAAGGTTAATTATGCTATAGAATAATGGCATTGAAGATTATGATCATCAATATGATCATTAAGATGGTGGTTATGAGCATAGGCTCCTCTATACTCTTTGAGTATAAATAGGAGGCTTAGGCTCTTGTGTTTCTTGCACAAAATCTGAATTCCTATTCTCTCATTCTCTCATTTGTTCTTAGCTTGATCAAGAGAGTAATTAACTCTTGTTTTCTTGCTTCCATTGCTCATAGTTTCTAAACACATTGTTATTACGAAATACAACCTAAGTACTAAGGTTGTGTTGTGTTGATTGTATCTCGTTGTGAATTTCCAAACAACAACCCAAGTACCTTTGTGGGGGAAATATCACAAAAGGATAGTGAGCACACGCCTTCAACTCGTATCAAGTTTCCGGGTAACGGTGGTCGTTACACAAATATCTTCGATAAGTTTATTGCTTTTATCATCTTGTAATTTTTATTTGTCATCACACAAAGGGGTTTATACAAATTCCCAAGTTGTAATTTGTATTGTATTATTTAGTTCCCTAATACAAAATATTATGGATAATCATTTAACAAGATATTTAAGTAATAAGTACGTAGAAGAAACACAATTGACTTAATTTAAAATATCGTACTCAAAAACTATTCGAACATCCTAAATCTCAAATGTCTATATCAATGTATGTAATGAATTATTTATAATAGTAAAAGCATAATAATTATTTTTATTTGAAGTAGAATTTACATTAGCTACTAATTTGAAATATGTTGTTGTTATGAATTTACATATTCTTGAAAAATAAGAGTATTATTATTTTTAAAAAAAGCTTATAATCTATTTCCACTGGAGGTTCAAGGTTCGTCCGATTCCAAGTAAAATTGGACGACATGAAATCCGAGTTGGAGGTGGAGGTAAAAAAAATCTTCACTTTTATACGAAGCAAACTCGAAGCTAGTATGATCCAATTCAAGTCCAACCCATTATCAATCCTAGGCCAAACTATAAGGGGTCACTGTAAACTTTTTAATTATATATATACTAGGATTATACTCGTGCTATGCACGGTTCATACTTTTATTTATTAGAGTCTATAGGAGTTCATAATATGTAGGACCTTTGACCAAAATTTAGCAAAGTCATCATTAAAAAAACTTTTTACCACTACTCGGATATACTTGATAGTTATCATTTAAGCATTAGCAAATTTGTACTGAGTGTAATCATAATATATATTAAAACTTAAAATGCTAATGAAGTTATCATATTGATATACTTGAATAGATTCTATGATTTTGAAAATTATTTTTTTTGAAGATAAAAAAATAATCTTTAAAATCATTAAATATTCCCTTATAATTGGATGCTAAAATTTAATTTTAGAAAGAAATACTAAAATTAGTAAACTCTCATGTACGTTATTGATAATCATTGAAAGTAATAGTAGTTGAAAAGTCTTCAATAGTACCATATAATGTTGTTCTATACTTATACGTGTGTTTTGTTTTTGTTTGATACATATTAAAAAAGGTACTCTATCTGTTTTTTTAAGTTCTTTCACCTTACTATAACGGGTAGTTTCAAAAGTTCTTTCACTTTAGAGTACTTTCTATTTTTGAAAAGTTTTTTCCCACTATTACCCTTTATAACCCCCTCTCCCTTTAAGAAAATTTGACTTGAAACATATGAACTTTGCCTCATTTGCTTTTAAACGTTCGAACTTTCGATTAATATATCTAAAGGCATGAACTTTGGGGGGTGTCTTCTAAAAAAGATACAGCCTGTTTTTTTAACCCTTTGTAACCGGTTACCCTCTTTATGTTTATGCTATATACTCTTCTCAAATGTCGAAGGCAAGCTGCATTAGTGTTCTTCAATGGCTTCTTCTTCTTCAAGCTTGAGAAGCTCTAACTAGGGATGGTCACGGATCCAGGACCCTGTTGGACCCGCCCCAGACCCGCCCCTTTTTTAAGGGTCTGGGTCTTATTTTTTGAAACCCATCGGATCCGGGTCGGATCTGGATCTAAAAATTATTTGGCGGGTCCGGGTCCGAGTCCAATATCCGGACCCTGGACCCGCCCCTTAGACCCTTATAAATATTAAATTGTTCATTTTTATTTGTCTTCTACGCATGAATTATGCCCTCAACACTTATTTTCTTTTCATATAATCATAATATCATAATATATACAAATAATATATATGCCACTTGCTAAGTGTTAACCCAATTACCCTTATTTCATGGACTCGAACTTGTGTTTATAATAAAATTTAAGCATATATTGGTGACCTTATGCGAGTTTAAATGTTAAATTAGTATTAAATATTTGTAAAATACGATAATAACTCTCTTACAAATATACGAAAAATACAATGACTTACAAATGTTTCAAATTTGACAAATCAAAGAGAGTTATTGTAGACCCACTAAGGACCCATGAAGGACCCTAGACCCATCAGATTCGGAGGGTCCTGGTCCGGGTCTGAAAATTTTGGACCCTTAGGGTTCGGATCCGGGTCTGGATCTCAAAAAATTAAAAGGGTCCGGGTCCGGGTCTGGTTGGACCCGCTCCAGACCCGCCCCATGACCATCCCTAGCTCTAACTCACACAACATTCAATGCTTCCATGGATTTATGGCTAAAATACGTACAGTTAGGAAGGGTACCAACTTGGGTGCAAGATTTTATGGTTGCCCTAAGTGGCCTGTAAGTGTTTTTTAATTTTTTAGGGTTTATCAATTTGTAAGTTGAAATTGTTCTAAATTTTGTATTTTTCCTTTTTAAAGAATGATGACTGTGCTTTCTTCAAATGGGAGAAGAATTGTGAAGATGAATTACAGTTGAAGGTGACAGAGACAGATCAATTGATGAAGGATTTGGCTGATATGAAGAAGAAATCTGAACTGAAGAAACAACAATACAAAGCACAAATTGATAGCCTCAAACTGGAATTGAAGAAAGCTGCAATTAGAGAGAAGAACTTGTTTTTAATGTTGTGTATGTCTTGGACTATGTTTGTAATATATGTAGCTCTTTGTAAGAATTAAAATCCCTAATTAAGAGGAAGTTTGTGATATAATGTGCAAGATAATGTACTGCTAAATTTATATAAATATCAGTTTCATAGAACTGATTTCATCATATTAACGTTAATTAGTCATTGTTTTTTGCAAAATACATCCACCCCATTGCATACATACATAAAAGAACATTAATGTTTCTTCAAAATGCATCCCTTCCTAAACACTGACATACAAAGATAAGAAAGCAATTATGTTTTGGATCCTTGAGTTGGTTGTGAACACTGACTTGGTTGAGATCCTTGAGTAGCTTTGGCAGACCTTCCTCTTCTTGCACTTCCTCCCCTTGCACCTACACCACTCCTGATGCTCCTTCCATGCCTCCCAGTTCTTGTAGGTTGAGCAGAAGGCAATGACAAACTGTGTGTTGAACCTTGACATTCAGTTGTCTGAGTATGCTATGGGATCTCATTCAGATTAATAGCACTTGCAGCAGCTGCTGTTGCCTTATTTGGGCATGATCTCCTGTTGTGGCCCTTTTGACTGCAAATCCCACAAGTCATCTCTGTGCCATGCCTACTTAATTTGCCTGGTTTTTTGGGACTTTTATAGGGATCCCTTCTTCTCTTTTTCCTTGGTCTTCCAGGACCAACTTTGATGGGTGGAGGGATCAAGGAGCTACTCATCTTACGCCAGAACTTAGGGCCTTCAATGGGTGGTATAGAGAATGAGTAGGCTTTCAAATACCTATCCTTAGTGTACAAAGGATCAGTGAAGTCTTCCAACTTTTGATGTAGGAATGAGATGCAAGCCACAACATGCCTGCAAGGGATTCCTGTTAAATCCCATCTCCTACAAGAACATGTCTTCAACTCTAAATCAACTGACAAAACATCTCCCATTGGATCAATGCATTAGAAGATTGTTGATGTTGATGGAATTGCATCACAACCTCTTGCTTGCTCCTTCTCCTTCTCCACCCTGGCAATCACTCTTGGACCATAGTTGTACTTCCATTTCTCTGACTCATTCTTCTTGGTAAATAACCTCTGCATCACAGCTGTCCTAATGTCCTCAAACATAGACATCACATGCTTTGTCCTAGCATTGATGACATAACCATTGAATGTCTCAGCCATGTTATTAACAATAACATCCACCCTGCAACTTGTCTTCATAAAAGCCCTACAGAAACATGAAGGGTTGTAACTCTTAAACCCCTCCACAACGTTATCATCAATCTGCCCCATCTCCTCCAAAGCTTGCTCATAGTCTGCCACATTCCACGCCTTTGCAGCCTTCCAAAACAACATCTTCAATTTATCCCCCTTGAATGACTTGTGCCAATTGGCATAAACATGTCTTGCACAGTGTCTGTGCTCTGCCTTTGGGAGAATTTGTGCAACACAACTAATAATACTCTTCAAAATAACAATAACATACAAGAACAATAGTAAGTGTAGTGAATAAAACAAAAAAAAGGAAAGCGAAAATGAGAAACACATACCTTGTGTTCATCAGAGATAATAACCACATCATGACCAGCACCCAATCCCAAATAGTTTTGTAATCCAGTCAGAAACCATCCCCAGCTTTCATTATTCTCCCCCTCAACAACTGCCCAAGATATGGGGAACATCTGATCATTGTTATCCCTTCCAATGGCAACCAACAACTGACCTCCCAAGAATGTCTTGAGGAAACATGCATCTATGCAAATCACCTTCCTACAACCATCAATCCAACCTTGCTTTAAACCCTCAAAGCAAATATGCGATCTCTTAAATACTTCACCATCTTCACCATCAGTAACAAGCTCTATCAAACTTGTAGGGCATGCCTACTTCAGGACATGAACATAAATTCCCAATTTGTTGTAATGTTTAGTCATACTACCATGAAGTAATCTGTGAGCATTGTACTTAACCTTATATGCAAAATCTCTCTTCACAATCACACCAAAAGCCCTCTTAATTGCATCCATAATTTCCCTAGCTGGCCAATGAGGCCTTGTCTTAAAAACATCTAAAAGCTGATGTGCAATCCACATTGCTTTCATTTGTCTATTCTTTTCCATATTCCTACAACAAGTATGCTCACCCTGCAGTGACTTAACAATAAAAGTAGCTCTCCTGCTATCCCAACTACCATACACATAAAATGGACAACCAACAACACACTTCACTACTGTTCTTTGACCAAATTTTTTGTTACTTGATCTAATACCTACATTCCTACCTTGATAAACTGCATATTTTGCTAAAGCCTGCTTAAAAAGCTTCTTACTACCAAACCTTTGACCCACAGCCCATTCAAATGTTTTGAAATCTGTGGTTTCAGGAGCCAAAGTACTCTACTTCTTCCTTAAATCATCATCACCTTCACCTTTTGAGGAGAGGGGACTATCTAGCTCCTCCCCACTTTCTTCATATTCAAAAGTATTCTGTGTTTGTTCATTCTCCTCCCCAATGTCTAACTCCTCCCCACCCTCAACTAAACAAGTCTTAACAACATCCTCTTGTACCTGTTTACTATTCTCAGCCAACCTAATACAAACATTCTTGACTCTTTCTCTAGCCTGTACATACTCCTCATCACTTGATTCTTCAACCCCATCTTCCTCATTCAAGAACTCATTCTCATGTAACAATACATCAACTTCTGCTCCTAGAATATCCTCATCTTCCTCATCAGCTTCATCACTACTCTCTTCCCCACCCTCAGATCTACAAGATTCTTTACCTTTACTTTTGGTTCCTAGATCTACTGCATGTGTGGTTTTATTAATAGAGGAGGTGGAAGGCTTATCAATTGCTAGGTTAGAAGTTGGGGGTTCAGCAAGTGGTTCATTTAATAACCAAGAATCAAGTGTAGTGTCCACATTGAAAGACAAATCTGGGTTTGAGGATGGTTGCTTTTTACCCCCCATACCACTTTGTGGTCCCCTTTTTATAGTCAACTTCTTGGGTACTGTTTTGACCCCAAGTGAAGTAGTTTCACTTTCAACCTTTGAAAGTGATGGTTGGACACAAGGACTGCCAATAATGGAAAGAGGGGACACAGGAATCCTAGCTAATACATACACATCCACAAACCTATTCAGAATGGCTGTTTGACTAAGTTGAAAAACACCATCTTCAAAAACGATTTTCTTCAACCCAACACTCAAAGGCACACCAGGAATATAGTAATACAAATCATCAATAATTTTGCCATTTACACAACTTTCAGCCAAATTCAACAAATACTTCATGCAACAATCTACAGGACTAACATCAAAAGTTCTACCCATTCCCCCAACATAAACAACACCACCATTATCCTCAACAAACTTACCACCATACCAATAGCAAAATGTAAATTTCGTTTTCATTTTCTACAACAATCCAACAAACACAGAAAAAAAAATTCAGAAAAAAGTGAAACTACTAACAATAAAAGACAACCCAGAAATGGAAGAAAGAAAATGCTTAAAATAGCCAAACAAATTGACTTACCCCTTTCCTGCGCATCTCAGTGCTACTCCTCAGTGTGATCTTAGGCAAAAAATTATGCTCAGATTTATAGCGAAAATCAGCGGAAGTAAGGTTGAGAAATGAAGAAGTGAGTAATGGCGCTGAGGGAAGTTAATGGTTGATGATGATGGGTGTTCAATCAGAGAAGGGAGGGAGGCAAGCTTTTACAGGTAGCATTAAATGGCGCTGAGGAAAATTAAGCGTTTTTAAATTTTTAACCGGTAAACAGTAATTTGTATCTTTTTTAGAAGACACATCCCAAAGTTCATGCCTTTAGATATTAATCCAAAGTTCGAATGTTTAAAAGCAAATGAGGCAAAGCTCATATGTTTCAAATCAAATTTTCAATTTTTTTATATAGAATAACCTTTGGATACTTTCTAATTTTTTAGGCGGTGTGTTATCATTATTACCTCTAATAATTCCTACTCTTCCTCTTACTTTTGAACGGTTCTTTCTCTCTCCTCTTCAAAACCATTTTCACGGCTTAAATAGCTCTTATCCCCATGTTTGTTCTTCATTTTTAGTGTATTTTAGCAGCATTAAAATGTAGATCGTTTTATTATCTTCATTTTTAGTGTATTTTAGTGTAATTAGGAAGTTGTAGATTGATTTTTTCAGATTAGAAGCTTGTAATTTTAGATTAGATGCAATTTTGATGT
Organism: Amaranthus palmeri; assembly: GCA_019776075.1. Classification (NCBI taxonomy): domain Eukaryota; kingdom Viridiplantae; phylum Streptophyta; class Magnoliopsida; order Caryophyllales; family Amaranthaceae; genus Amaranthus; species Amaranthus palmeri. The sequence continues at coordinate 53,730 of JAAKBH010000371.1, forward strand.
CAATACATGTAAAAAAAATATGCCCAATAGAAGGTTGTTAAGTTTTTTTTTATGGAGATATTAAGTTTCCTCCCTTTTTTAGATTAGATTTCAAAACTTCCCTAATTTGTAAAGTTTGTTACTCCTTCCCTTCATAATATAGGTTCTCTCTCCTCTAAATTATTTAATAAAATAAGATTATTTTTGCTTTACTGTTATTTCTAATTATTTTCTCTCTCATACTTCCAAATTCCAATACAATCATTTAGTTCACACTACTATTTAATTAAAATAATACTTACTACACCCCAAAGATTCGACTTACCTTAATATTTTGAAAAACCCAAAGTGGAAGAACAAATATGATCGAAGGGAGTATATTTGATGACTCTTTTGTTGTGAATTTATAATAATACATTGCATTAGAAAACATAAGGAAAGGGGTTAAAAAATAATTATTTAACATTTATAAATCTTACATTATTTATGAATTAGATTACACATTATTAATATTAATAAGGGAAATTCCACATGGTAGCATCCAGTTTTAATGAAATGCCAGTGATAGCTCTTTTTTAAGAAAATTCCACATGGTAGCATCTAGTTTATACACTATTTAATTGTCGTAGCATTTTCCGTTAAGTTCTTGTTAAATTCCGTTAAATTCATCATTTTGTAAGTTTTTTTCCACATGGTAGCATCCAGTTTTTGTTTGATTCACCATTTTAACGTTTAATTCACCATTTTATTATTTAATTCACCATTTAGTTCATTAACGCTCATAAATGTTAAATAATTTTATTGAAAAGTTATAACAAACTATCGAAAAAGATATTTGATGTCATTTTTACCTATCATAACAATCGTTTTTCAAAAAACGGACGTTGCAATTATCCTTATGAGGTAACTCTTTCGAAAATCCAATTGAAACAAGTACTTATTTGCCTATTTTTCGATACGTAAACCGAAAAATATATTTGACATCATTTTTACCCATCATAACGATTTTTTTCTCTTTGAAAAAAACGGACGTCGCTATTATCCTTATGAGATAACTCTTTCGAAAATTCGATCGAAACAAGTATTTATTTGAAAGAGTACTTGCTTCGACCGATGAGTTAAACATTAAAGTGGTAAATTAAATGTTAAAATTATTTTTCCGTAAAATTATTTAACATTTATAATTTTTCCATAAAATTATTAAACATTTATGGACGTTAATGAATTAAACGGTGAATTAAACAATAAAATTGTGAATTAAACGTCAAAATGGTAAATTAAACAAAAACTGGATGCTACCATGTGGAAAAAACTTACAAAATGATGAATTAAACATAATTTGACAAGAATTTAACGGAAAATGCAACGGCAATTCGATAGTGCATAAACTGGATACTACCATGTGAAATTTTCTTAAATAAGTGCTACCATTGGCGTTTCATTAAAACTGAATGCTACCATGTGGAATTTCCCTATCAATAATTCATATCAACATTAGTGTGAACTTGTGAAATTTATTTCACCATTAGTTATTTTATTAGAATTACAATTACAATCATTTCAAATAAAAGTCATTACTAATAATTCACCTTGCATTATATAAAATGAAGGGATTGACATAAAAATTGTGTTATAAATTGACAAAACAATTGATTGATGAAGTGACAAATGGCAAAACAATTGTAATTGGTTCATGAAGTGACACTTGACACACATGTTTTTGAATTAGTAAGATGTATGATTATGACAAAGGAGGAAATTGATGTATTTTTTTTTTAAAAAAAAAAAAAGTAGTAATAAATGATGAAAGAGAATAAATTGTGTGAATGAAATTAAAAAGGAGTCAAAATGTATGCATGAGATTAAAAGAAAGTAGCGGATCATTGTCCAAAAATGGAAATGATACAAACTAAGTGGGATGGACCAAAATGGAAATGACGTAAATTCAATATGACTAAGGGAGTATGGTATTATGGTTAGAAATTTAAGTACTCTTAGAAACTAACTTTTAACAATAATTTTACGTCATATATTTTTAATTTTCTCAACTCTAATTTTTATTGTTTTTAGCTTTACTCCTGATCCTCATGGTAGCACAGTAGGGAACACAGTGCAAAACATTGACATCAAGTTATCAAGCCCTGCACAGTCATTCCCAAAATTTTGATAATTACCCTTCAATCAACAAAATCATAAAGTATTTGATTGAATGCAATAAGAGTCGTCTTAGATATATTTCAGTCCCTCTACAAAGCTTTAAATTTTACTGACTTTAATTTTATAAATCAACCATATAAAATAAAGTTACAAGTTTGTAGTAGAAAACCAAATTACATATGACAAGTTCAAACCTTTGCTTAACATACACCAAATGTAGATTACATCATCGGGAATCACCATATATCGAACAAAGTAACAAGAAGATTTTGTTGGATCTTGATATAAATTCTAGGCGAGATGCTCTTTCCTAAAACATCATTTCCTCCCTACTACGGTGCTTGGGAATCAACCGGAAATATGTTTTGAGATACAAAGAATTACACCAATTTCCTAGCACAAGGATATTGGAATGACATAAAAGTAACTTAAATGGTAAGAAATATGGAAATACACAATCAAGGATTGTATGTTCTTGATTGAAATGCTTAAGAGAAGAAAATCAGAAAAATGGATGTTCTAGATCTCTAAAGCAACACACAAGCATTCTATATTTATAGAATAGCTCACACCGGTTCATGAAGCAACATATTACTTCATGAAACACGAGGTTGATCCGTGAAACATGAGATCGATTCACGAACTCATGTCGCCTTTCACTCAACCCTTACATCCCAAATAACATGGCTAAAAATAACCATAATAACAGTAGGAAGTTATTATATAACCACCAAAACAAAGCAAAACGTCGCAAGGAAAAATTCCAGAAATTTCAGATTTTCGCGGGTCGCGAAAATAGTCACTGGTCGCGAGTTTCAATTTTCACAAAACAGAAACATTCTGCCTGCATTTTGCGATCCGCGAATTCGTTCGCGACTAGTGACTTTTAATTTCCCTAAAATCACTATCTTGTAACCTTGGGATATACTTAATTAATTTAATCAAATTATTTATTTAATTTAATTAATTACATTTCCGATAACTACTATACACTCTAAATTCCAACAATCCTCCCCCATTTAGAGTGTATAATCCTTTTCTTCTTTAGCAAACCATAATCTCCAACCCATTTCATGCATCAATGCCAATGTCCTTCCGGATTGAATTGACACCTAGCACCACGCATCTTTACAATTGATCATATCCCCTAATGTCCTTCCGGATTGAATTAAGCAGATATATCCAACCAATTGAAGGAGTAGTACACACGAAATAATTCATTAATCTTACATCCTTGACGCGTTAAAGGCCATGTGTCCATATCTATTCATAAGTTCATTGAAATCATAAGTATGCCCCTTGATTTCTTTAAGACGGCCAAATCTTGAACTTATATAGGTAGCTTCTCCCTAATATACCATGCTTTCGTGAATAAAGCACTCAATCTAGAGATCTTCATAACTCTAGAAATGGAGACTTCGAGGAACGACTCTACTACCGCGTTTGTCAACATCACGAATAAAGCAACTTAGGATCACTTAAGTGTTGCTTTCCAACATCTGATGAGCGATCAATCCACATTGAATTCGAGACTAGATGTTTCTTCTAGCGTCGAATTGGGTCTCACTCATGGTGTTGAAGAATGGGCATGTACCAATTTCATTAAACCATGAAATTCCTAGACTTTGTAAGAATACTTTGTCTAGCTTTGAACTTTGTTCACATAGTCAAGAAATGTGATCCCTTCTTTGATAAGCCCTAATTTTTGGCTTTGCCTCAATTAGATGTCATAGCATTATCAAAGTTACACTTGACTATCAATACTTTATACAAGCCACTTGTCAATCAAAACTAGATTGATTTTGTGCACAACTTTGGCTTAAACATCACAAAGATGAGTACTTTAAACTATACAGTTTACATATTTGTCTAAATCTTGACAAATAACATTAATATCATAGTAGAATAAGTTAAAACTTTGTTTGTTCTTGGGTGATCAAAACTTGGTACCTCCCCCACAAACACATATTTCGATCAACATAGAGAATGGCCAATTCACTAAAGATCAAACTCATACTTGAGTACCTCTTCAAACATGAAGAACTTCTACTATAAGATTAATTAAATCCATGGTACAACATAAACATTTTGGACTATTCAAATAATTTCCTAATAAAGGAACTTTAAATTGTAAGTAAAACTTTACTTGACAACTATAAATAATTTGAACCTTGTATAAGTTAAAATTACATCCAATTTTATAATCTTTCCAAATATCTAGGAAATGATTACAATTGGAAGACATGAGGGTAAACTTGGACTTTACTTTAAGTATAATAAAATACTTATATTTCTTAGTCCTTTAAACTTTTATGTTAAAATTAATTTAACATTTTACCTCCCCCATTTCCTTCATAGAAGGAATATGACATATTACTTTGTCATCTTAACTTATACAATTATATTCCAAAACAAATATATCATAATTTATAAAAATATATGATATAACATACCATATGAAAATACAAACAATTATTTAACCATTGTATTTTCGGTAAACTTATTGAAATAAATTCAATAATAAATTATCATATTAAGTATAATACCACTTAATAAATCTTGAACATTAATACATGCTCATCAATCTTCATATATAATATGAAAAATTATCTATAACATATTGTTATACTTGCATGGAGATTAAGTTACTAAACTTCAAACATTATTCCCATGATGAACACATCATTACTTACTTTCTTTTAGAAAGCTTAAACTTATATGATACTTAAGTATCAAAACATAATCATGGGTAAACCTTCATATTAGAAATATGAATACAAGATATTAAAAACTTTTACTTTGAAAACTTTAACAAAACTAAACTTCGTTAAAAACTTTCCTTAGTAAAACAAACTTATATTTTCCTCTTTTAGAAATACATGCTTTATCAAAAGATTATCAAGTCAATCTTTTAAAGATCAAAATATCATAATCACTTATTTGTACAAATTTGTAGGTATTCAAACCTATCTATCATTGAAAATTAAATTTCCAAATAAATATTGCATCACTTTGTATTATAATCAAACATCATTGATATATAATATCTCTTGTTCTAATAAATAGAACTCATAGTAGATGTTATAAATAACATAATCTATATAGATGCATCCTTATTTTGAACCTTGAGATAATTCAAAATAAATATCCTTTGTACCAAAATGATTAAGATTTTTCTATAAAACAAACTTTAAACCAAAGAAAACATTTAATATCCACTTTAACTTAAAAAGTTAAATCCTTCTTTATTGTCACACCAAATATATTTGGCATTATCCGACAACATAAGATACCAAAACATACCCATTAACCGGAATAAAACGTATTTAGTACTTTTCTCCAAAATAAATATTAGTATAAAACTTTACATATACTCATGCAAATAATGCATATTTTGAAAATCAAAATAATAACACATTATGGAATTTTAATTACCATAATAAAACTTAAAGCATTGACACATACTCTAGATTAAGAGTAACATATGAATTTCAATTAATACATTAATCAATGTAATAATAAATAAATTCATATCTTGCTTTACTTAGCAAATCAACATTTATTCCATATAAGATTAAACCATCCTATATATCTAAATGAACTAGACAAACTTGTCTTTATCATTTATTTGATATATAAAATCACTTATATAATCATTAAACTCCTTTATTTATTTAACATTATGGAATTTATTAACCTCCATAACAAACAACTTTAATAAATAAAATTCCGAGTTTAAAATAATGTTGACAACTTTCAACCTTTATTTAATAACATTATTAGATTTTCAAATTCTTGTTTAATCATTTCTTTTACATTAAAATTACTTTTAATGAATCTTTGATGATAAACCTTTAAATTTATTCATGTCATAAACTTTGTACCCATTTCAAATATTAATAAATTAATATAACCTTGGGTAAAAGTATACATATGACAATCTCATATAAAAATTATATGTCCAAATTTAAACAACATTGGTAATCATGCACCAATCAAAGAATATATCATAAAGACTAACTTGAATCATGCACAAACACATAAAAATAATTCTACACATGCATGAAACAAAAATGCAACATGAACTTTTGTTAAAAACATTGCAATAATATACTTTATACTTTAATTAACTTCATTGTTAATAAAACATGGATCATGCAACCTTTTAAAACAATTCACTCAAAAGGTGAAACATACATCAATAACAAAGACATTATTGAACTTGGTCAAAAGATAACCACACATAACAAACACATATGTTTAACTTATATGACAAAATTATCTTGTCATACAAAACATGCAAAGACCCAAAACTTAACATATTACCATGAATAACTATTAAAGCAATTATATTCAACTTGATAATAACACTTATCATCTTTTATAATAGAACAAGACATGATATATATAAAATAAGATATACATGTCAAAAAATATGTCAAAACATGACCATGAAATTTTCATCTTATCATGCATAAAACAAAACTTGTAAACACAAAAGATAACAAACATTATCCATCTTTGATGATAACTTTAATCATCATGAAAAATCATGGTAAATTACTTATACTTCCAACCATCAAATTTCTTTGATAAAAATAAAATGGAGTGTCATCATTTACACCAAATGATAACCATGATCAAATAAACATGATCACTTACTTTACCAAATTCCATGGATATAAGAACTTGCTTAAACATGTAACATATTGTACATCTCTAACATCATAAAAATAATTAACATATGAAATTAACATAGAGAACTTACATACTTGAGAAATATCATCTCTACCATGTAATAATGTCCATCTCTCTTACATAACTTGATCAAGATAGAAACAACGCAACTCTTCATGAAACAACGCATCTTTTCATGAACCATCGTGTCACTTTATCGAACTAACATCTTCTTTGATGAACCAACGTGTCTCTTTAACAAACCAACACATTCTTTGATGAACCAACGTGTCTCTTTAACAAACCAACACATTCTTTGATGAACCAACGCACCATTTCAAGAATCTCTACGATAATCTCGTCACCCGATCATGGTGTAATTTTCATATAAGCAAACTTAAAAACTTTCCCAACAAAATTTGTCAACCATGACAAAGTTTGTGGTTAAACATTGAGACTTGTCATACTTACTTTAGAATATGATGTTTTAGATTGTTAGAAATGTGACTTTAATTTTATAAATCAACCATATAAAATAAAGTTACAAGTTTGTAGTAGAAAACCAAATTACATATGACAAGTTCAAACCTTTGCTTAACATACACCAAATGTAGATTACATCATCGGGAATCACCATATATCGAACAAAGTAACAAGAAGATTTTGTTGGATCTTGATATAAATTCTAGGCGAGATGCTCTTTCCTAAAACATCATTTCCTCCCTACTACGGTGCTTGGGAATCAACCGGAAATATGTTTTGAGATACAAAGAATTACACCAATTTCCTAGCACAAGGATATTGGAATGACATAAAAGTAACTTAAATGGTAAGAAATATGGAAATACACAATCAAGGATTGTATGTTCTTGATTGAAATGCTTAAGAGAAGAAAATCAGAAAAATGGATGTTCTAGATCTCTAAAGCAACACACAAGCATTCTATATTTATAGAATAGCTCACACCGGTTCATGAAGCAACATATTACTTCATGAAACACGAGGTTGATCCGTGAAACATGAGATCGATTCACGAACTCATGTCGCCTTTCACTCAACCCTTACATCCCAAATAACATGGCTAAAAATAACCATAATAACAGTAGGAAGTTATTATATAACCACCAAAACAAAGCAAAACGTCGCAAGGAAAAATTCCAGAAATTTCAGATTTTCGCGGGTCGCGAAAATAGTCACTGGTCGCGAGTTTCAATTTTCACAAAACAGAAACATTCTGCCTGCATTTTGCGATCCGCGAATTCGTTCGCGACTAGTGACTTTTAATTTCCCTAAAATCACTAGTTCCTTGTAACCTTGGGATATACTTAATTAATTTAATCAAATTATTTATTTAATTTAATTAATTACATTTCCGATAACTACTATACACTCTAAATTCCAACAATTCCCAAAATTTTGATAATTACCCTTCAATCAACAAAATCATAAAGTATTTGATTGAATGCAATAAGAGTCGTCTTAGATATATTTCAGTCCCTCTACAAAGCTTTAAATTTTACTTTTATAAATTAATGTATAAAAGGAATTCACAATATCATATAATTAAATTAATTGCTTATTATTTTTACTAAAAATAGTTAGAAAAACAATTTTATTTTAATTACAATTTTTATTTTATTAAGGATGACCTTATTTATATAAAAATATATCAAATTATAAAAAATATTTAGTTAGTTTACACCCATATAAGTTAAAGGTTGTGAGTAACTGTTCGCTAGAGATGGCAATGGGTCGGACTTGGCTCGGATTATACATACTCCGACTTTGCTCCGGATAATAGTCGAACTTTTGTTTTCAGTCCACCTCCACTCGGAATCGGATTATGCATAGTCTAAGTTTGCCCCGACTCGGATTCTCGGATCTCCAATGGAGTCGGATGCTGAGTCAGATTATTATCATCAGTATCATTGTAATATTGTACCAATGATTTTAAAGCATACAAAATTAACAAAATATATTTTTCAAATACAATTTAACAAAAAAAATATGTACTTTAATTTGAATTCAATTTTAACAAGAGAAATGATCCTACTACTTCAATTTACCAAAATTTTCTTGTATTTTGATTTGGCGTATTTCATTTCTTTTGATTTCATTTGTCGTACCTTAATTCATTAATCTATATAAAAATACCAAGTAGTTTTTCAAATTCGAAAATTACAATTACTATGGGAGAGAGCTTGAATTAGTCACTTCTAGAGTTTTAAAGGAAACAAAATATTAGTGTAAAAGTCAAATTCAAAGTCGGATGTACTTCAGGGTCGGAGTCGGGTCGGAGTCTCGGATTTTTAATAAGGACCAACTCCTGTTCGTCTCTAACTCGGACTCGAATCATAAAGTCGTAGTCGGAATCAGATGATTTCATCCTCGGACTCGGATCAGATTATTTTCCTCAAATCGAATCGAACTAAAATCGAATTCAGACTGAATTGCCCTCCCTACTATTCACTATATTTATGCCCCATAGACCCTATAGTCATAAGTCACAAGAGTACTATTTCGAGTAACCACTTGTTTTGTAAACAACTCATAGAGAAAGCAAAACCTTTTTAATATAAAATTAAGTAATTAGCCTTACATATAAATGTGATTAAATGCATTTTCAAACATAGTTGGATGCAACTTTTTTATAGCAAGTATAAACTTTAATCTACCAATTTATAATTTATTCTCTCTACTACTTCGTCTCAATGTTCAATTCATAAAAGTTATACTCCTAATAAGTCCTCTAATTTAATTTAGACTTCTTGTTTTATGCTACTATTTACCCTTAATATTTTTAACACCACAAAGCGAAAAATTATTTGTATAAATTATTTAAATGAAAACATGATATGTATCAACATTAGAATGAGTAAAACAAAATCTCACTTGAATATTTACTCTCAATTAACGAACAATAAATTATATTTCTTCGTTTATCCCTCCCATTTTAAACCACTTTCTAGTTTGCTTTGTTCCACTGATTCAAAATTCTTTTTTATTTACAATGATCTCATTCTTCTTTTATACTCATCCACAAACCTATATTTTCTTTCCATCGTAACCACTTATTTTTATTCTCTATTTGTTTTTTGTTTTATTCTCCAACATAATTTTCTTTTCAACTAAGTTTTACTAATTTTACAACTCATGCAAAATAAAAGCGCCGAAAAAAGTATTATTTAAGTATAGCTACTAAATTAAATAAGTTACGAGAAATAATACTTCCCCCGTTCGATAATACTTGCCACTGATTGTGAGATATTATGTAGGAAAATATCTCCATCAGTAACAAGTATTATAAAACAGAATGCGATAGTGACATGGGGTATGATAATATTAATAAAAAATGTTAGTTTGAAAGAATAGAAAAAAGTGTAAAGGGATTAATCCAAATAATGTGAAACATAATGGTGGGATAATAAGAAGGGACCCACTTCCAACCTCTGTTTACAATACAAAGTGAGAGAGTATGAAAAATGAGATGTATGAATAGTAGCAGTATTAGGAATTAGGATAGGTTAGGAGGAGTATTTCATAATTCACATGACCATGACTTATAATTGTCCAAAACATTAAATATTAAATAATAACAATAATAATATCAGGGGAAAGTAGATTAATAATGCGCACATGCTTCCTTCCAATTGGAATTCCACTTTGGAATCACCTACAACTAAAATCTATTATTATTATTATTATTATCATTATTATTATTATTATTATTATTATTATTATTATTATTATTATTATTATTATTATTATTATTATTATTATATTATTATTATTATTATTATTATTTTTTTTTTTTGAATTAAATTATTATTATTATTATTATTATTATTATTATTATTATTAAAAAAAAAAAAAAAAAAAAATTGTTTAGTTAAAAAAAAACTTAAGATACCAACAGGTTAGGAATTAATTAACAAAACCTCACACATTAGAGAATTATATCTTATCTTAGTTAGATCAATAGAAAAACATATCACCCTAGCTTTTTTAGTTCCTCAACCTACCCTATAATTCCAAAAAACATCTCAATCATAAGGACTTTAAAGCCAACATTAATGATGCATTCGATCCTTCTTACTAGGGTGTATGTGTCTTTGAAGACCCTTCATGAGCCGAGAAACACTTTGACCGCACTCTTCTCTATGGGTATGAGTTGTCGTCGTACTTCTCTCCCTAAACACTTATCATAGTTCTCCGTGCACTCAATTTACACCCTTTTTATGGCAATACTCTTACTTATTTTTTTTAAGCTCATCTGCAAACTTATTTTCTATTCATCTAACCAATAACCACTCAATTTAACCATCCACTTGAAATGTCTTATTTTCCAACCCATTTTATTTTTCCAATCCATTGGAACACAGGGTTACCGCAAAAGTCAGAACCAACTACATTTGCCCTTTGTAAAATCAAGGCACTTGGTGCATTTTCGGTTTACCAATTTATGCAAACAAATAACTTGGTTAGAGCCCAACCCCACCCGGATCTAGACTTCTAACGGGTCAGACACCAAACCCCCGTTCCGACAAATCTAGCACCGACTAGGCAAATCGGAGGATTGGATCTCCAGCACTGACATAAAGTGCATTGACAATATCTATACCCTAACCTTTAAAAGGACGACTACAAGACCGAGTCAAAAACACTATTCACAAGCAATAAAGGAAAAGCTTGAACTCTAAATGGGGATAGGGACGGGGACGGGGACGGGGACGGGGATGGGGACCGAACCAGACGAAACAGCGTCTAATGTGTATGGAAAAACAAGATACAGATAGTAGTGTAGCAATGAATGAGCTCAACCACCCATCAATTTGGTTAATAATTTTAAAAGTAGAAATACAAAAAAGTACTACTACTATACCGTATACACTATACTATACAGTCTTGTACTCATAATTACTTTATGAATGAAATTACCCACCAAAAGACAAATTCTGAAACCCCATCAAAAATCTATCATCTTTTCTGTACTTAGTACACCATTCTAGTATAAGATGATACTAATAATATTATGGTACTATTAGTCAAACAAGATTCAATGAGGGCACAGAACTTAACAGTATTATGAATCAATCAGGGTTTTTTCAAGGGGGAAAATTGGTAGGGAGTTTTTTATTGATGAAATAATTGAAGTTGAACAAAAGTAACAACAAATTATCTAAATAAAATAAAAAAAACATTGATTTTAACATATTCATCCTTCCTCCTTTTCACTTACCCACCAGACATATCCAAACTCCACCACGGCCTCGACCTCGAACTCGACCTCCAATTGTAATCAGTGTATTTTTGTATATATCATGAACATATATACATGTACAAATCCCTCTTTCCTATCAGCAGCCAGCCAGCCAACCACCTCTACTCCGTCTCTTCTCTTCTCCATCAAACCTAAACCAAAGTATACACACATCCTGCTTCGCTATTCCTTTATGCAAATCAACAGATTATCGGCAAGGGTGGGAGAGTTTTACAACAATTATGCTGGCCAAGTGAAAATGAAAAATAAAAAGTAGTTCTCGATGAATTTATATTATATGAAGAAAAAAGGGTGGATAATGAATTAATAAATTTTGATAAAATGCAAAAGACGGGGGTGAGGATCTAAGTTATGTCCCCCTGGTTTCCTCTGGTCTAAACCCTTGGCTCCTAAAACGGGATTATTGTGCGGCACAACTTTTTTTATGTCACGGGTGAACAAACAGTAATCCTCTGATGTGGAATGTGAAAAAAGATTGAAGTTGTAAGTAGGAGTACCACCATTCAGTGGGTAATTAGGGGCATTGGATTGGGTTTGCAGGTTTGTAACAAGAAAACTTCAGGAAAAAATGAGGGCAACTAAAGATAATAGTAGTCTCACGTATCAAAAACTATAGTGTCTCACCGAAGCTTCCAACACATCACTTGTTGGGTTTACAATCTCCTTCACCCGACTACCATTCTTGTAAATCTTGAATGTCGGTACAATCCTTACATTTTCAGCATTTGCAACCTCGGTGTTCTCCTCAACATTCACCTTTAAACGTCAAAAAAACAAAGAAACAAAACATTAGAGGCTTGTCAAAAGTGCTCCATTTCAAGACCAATAACGAAAGGCAAATGTGAAAGATAAGTAACCTTGAGGAAATTGATTGAAGGGTATCGACCACAGAGCATATCCAAGGAAGAAGAAACACGCTTGCATTGCGGGTTTGAGGGAATTTCAAAATGAACCACTGTGACACCTACAGCCCACAAAGTTCAACGTCCGATCAAACAAAGTTGCACAGTTTCACAAAACACATGTATATATAAATTGAAAACGAAGACACACCTGGTGAAGATATCGTAGCTCTAAATTGATCCAGGCCGATAATTTTCTCTACATCACCACCAAACTTCATGTTGTATACATCTTCACCACGTGCTTTCATTAAAGCAACTTGAGCATGGAATAAAGACTCGGCAACTTCATTGTCATGTGGAAGCTCTTTTCTCAGAACTTCATAATCTCTAACCGCCTCAGCCCATCGTTCAAGCTAAAATCAACACCAATCAAAGGGAATTCTTTAAGAATTTCTTGTACCGAAAAAAAAAAAAGGAAACTAGAACACTGAGCGAATATTACAAGAATTATACCTTGCTGTTTGAGGCAGCCCTTCGAAGAAGTGCCTTGGTATAATTAGAGTGAATACGAAGAGCAACATTGCAATCTTCAATAGACTTCTCCCAATTCCCAAGTTTAAACCAGCAGGCTGCTCTGTTACAGTAAAGAACCGAGCTGGAAGGGTCAAGCTTTAAGCCTTCTCCATAAGCTGAACACGCTTCTGTAAATCTTTCCGACTTAAAGAGGTCATTTCCACGTGCACGAGCTCTTGCCACAAGCCTTACATTGTTGAGCAATTTAGCAACTTCAACACTCCTAGGATCAATCTTCCCGGCTTTTTCAGCACACGAAACTGCATTCTCAAACCTGCAAGATATCCATCATCTGATCTCACTTTCCCAATAAAGCTTCTAAATTTTCTCGCTCCATATATATTCAGACTTCCTCTACTCACCTTCCAAATGCCATCTCGATCTGGGCCCGAACATAAAAGAGGTAAGCCTCAGAAAGCATCCCAAAAAACTTACTCTGTGAACAGCAGTTTGGAGATGGTTCAACTTTTGGTATGTGTGATAGGATATTATCTATGTCATCAAGTTGCTGCATCTTCAAAAGGGATTCAACCCTACAAGAGAAAATCTGGACATTCATTGAATCACTTAGATTGACCAACATATTGCAGACCATCTATTTCTGCAAAAAAAAAAAAAAAAGGATCTCATATTGCAGTAACACTACTGACAGGAGGAAAAAAGGGCCACCTGAGGGGAATAATCTGCTCCAGCGGCAATTGCTGCATCTCCTTCCCGCAATGTGCTTTTCCAATCTCCAATTCTCCGAGCATCGGTACATCTACTTAGATGCTTTTCGACTGTTTGTAGCTTGAGAAGTTCTGTTGGCTCAGGCTGCTGCCCAGCATGGAATAAGTGCTTTCTAGCAGCCTCTACCTGTCCTAACCTGAACCCAGCCATGGACACAATATATAACTATCACAGTTCGGTAGTTACCAAATTACAACAGCGAATATGCAAAGAAGTACAATCAATGTTTAACAGTGGAGAACATAAAAAAGGGAGATAAACCGAGTGAAAAAAAAATGTCACATATTGATCAAAATTCACAAGTTCCTCTAGGTTGTGTTTTGAACAAGTAATTCATTTCGAATCACATTTTGTTTATTAAATTATGAATGAATGATTTTGATAATGACAAGGGCAGCGTAGTCATTCTCAAATTCTTAACTTTAACTATATATAAAGTAGGGGTAGAATTAACCCAAATCCAAAATTCTATATCTTTTTCAATTTGTCAAGTACTAAATTATGCCAAATTTAGATTTCCAAATAAAATCATGGTTCACAAACACAACACTAAGGCAATTAGCAATTGGGTTTAGTGATAAAGCCAACAACATTAATCAAAGCCACTATTAGGTACCAAATTTGTTTCTTAAAGCAAGATAATCCTCACATATATTATTGTACAAAAATAAGCAAGACATGTGCAAGGACACCCATGAACTAGAAATTAATAAAACTTAATTAGAAGTTAGAACTAATTGTGGCAAGATTAGTCTGAAGCACATCATCAAGTGACAGGCTGCCCAACCAAGTTTGAAAGACATGTAAATGCCCATTTGCCATCAAGACAACAAGAATTACATAAGACAATGACAACTCAAGATCAATGGAGAAGAGCAATAATCATATGGAAAAGACGGTTCGACAAAATCACCGTCCATATGTTGGTCAAGCAATTGGGATTAGCTTAAATGATTAGCCAACCGGAGGCGCAAATTTTCTATTATTTGGTAAATCAAGACATTATTGAGCATATGGCAACTCAGCAAGGGCCAAAGCAATTACATATATACACTCAATCAATCACAAAACCAACCAAAAAGTTAACATTATGCTGAAAATGAAATCATGAGCAGGACTTTGTCAACATTATCAACCACATAAACCAAATCAATAATAAAACAAGAAACAAAGAATAACCTAGAAAATTCAAAAGATACCAACAAAAGCTAGTTCCTTTCTTTAATTTCATAAGCAATTCATAAAACAAGCAATACCACATAAACCAAGATTAAGATCAACAATCCAACAAAAATCAAAAATCCAACAATCCAACAATCCAACAAGTCATAATTCAACTATGTACAAGAAAACCCATTAAAAAAATCAAAATTACCCAATCTTCTAATATTGAAAAAAAATAAATTTTATTAAATTAAAATTACTCACCTAATTAGCAAAGACCCTAATCTCATATGAGCCCTTCCATAGAAAGGATCTAACTTAACAGCATCCTCACAATCTCGAACGGCCTCGGCGATCTTACCCAAACCCGTCAATGCAGCAGCCCGGTTGCTCCGGTAAGCAGCATTGCCCGGAGAAAGCTCAACAGCACGGTCATACAAACTTAATGCCTCAGAAAAATGACCTTTTTTGTACTGCTCATTCCCAACCCGTTTTATCTCTTCCGGATCCGAACTTGCCATTGCTTTCTTAATCGGATCTCCACAACCATGTGAAGGTCCGACTAGCATTTCCCCTGACCGTGGGGCTATATTTCCTGACCGCATTATACTCCCATGACCGTAATTCCCTGTCCCTGATCCTAATACATCAGTCCGGGTAACTGGACGGGCCGCTACCATGCCCGGTTTTATGGTCCGACCCGATGGACAGATATTTCCGGTGGGAAGCGCATTCAAAGGAGGTGAATTCACCGACGATCCACCACCACCAGAGTAAATAAGCGGGTGTGACCCAGTTGACCCGCACGAATCTGACCGTTTATGACCCGGACGAATACGTGGGGTAGTCTCGGTTGAACCGGTGAGTTCACCGGAATGACTTTTAGGGACCGGATTAACAACATTCCGACCAGGAAACGAACCGGAAGAGCCAGAAGAACTACTAGTAGTCGTGGTAGTAGTAAGTGAAGTCGGATTGGGTACACTGGTACGGGTTCTTAAAGGAGAAACAGGTGAACCCAGATCTAGCTCCCGAAAATCGGGTTTGTTATTAATAGAAGAATCTTTGAGTCGATCTGAAAGGGTTTCTATACCTAACTCCGAAATGGGTTTTCCAGTATCCGCCATTTTTGTGTTTTTAATGAGAAAAATGAAATGAAAAAACAAAAAAATGGGTATAACCTAAAACAATGTAAGAGAAGAGAAAAGAGAGAAGCAATGGAAGAAAGAGATAAAGGTATAAGAAGAAGAAGACATGAAGAAGAATAGAAGGTAAAGGGGGGAAGAAAAAGATGGGGATCTCGTGAAGGAAAAGGAGAAAGCAAAGAATGTGAGGGTTATTAAACTAAGGAAGTAAAAAAAATGGGATTTAGATTTAGATTTGGATTTGAGGGGTGGGTTCTTGAGTTATGTGGAGCAGACTGCAGAGTAGAAAGAGAGAGAGAGAGAGAGAGATTGACAGAAGGAGAAGGGAAACCGGGAAAGAGAAGGAGATGAAGGAGAGGAATGGAAGAGCATTTATTTGGCTGCTTCTCTCTCTCTCTCTCTCTCTCTCTCTCTCATTCACACACCTTTACGCCTTTACCTTCACCTGCTGCTTCACGAGACTCCATTTCACTAATTCACTCTCCTTAGAATTAGACCCCCTTGTGTTGTGGTTGGTCCTCTTTCAATCCACTACTAGTCTACTACTCCCTCCCCCTAACAAAATTATCAAAATTTGTTTAGGCAGCACACATACACATTCTAAAGCTTGATGAGTTGGAGACTAGGAGTTAGGACCGCTCGTTAGAGTAGTTTTAAGGTGCAACCGATTAAGGTCAGTCGGGGTTGTCCCTGACGTTTTGAGGGCCCTTGGCCAAATTATAAAATAGGGCCCTCATATATAATGTAATTGGATAAAAATTTCTAACTATAACTTCTTTATTCATGTTTGGTTTTTCTTGTGCCTTTTTTTAATGTGAAAACGAAAGGATAAGTATTTGTTAGTCAAGTAAAAAAAATAATGCCAAAAGGAAAGCTATACAAATGTGCTAATAATGATTCAAACAAAACAACTTTTCTTATTTAATGCTAATAACCCACGATTGAAAATCAGTTTGTTAAGCATAACTACTTTTATTATAGAAGCTCAATTGTGATTTTATTGAATAACTTTCTACCTATTTTGGTGCTAACTATTTGTAGCAAATAGCGATTAAAAAAAACAGAAAAGTATATAATTTTCATACTATTTAATACACTAATTCATTCTTCTTCAAATTGTGTACCGTCACAAAATAAAATTGATATTAATTATTTGTACTGAAACGAATTAAATAAAATTTTCACTTAAACACTCGACACACCATTCTGGTCTAGAACCTTCCACCATTTGCAGCCTTGGGAATTGAGGTACTCGAAGACCTGCTGAACATTCAAACTTTTCATTATTACAGTGGCTAATTAGTTCCCATTTGATCATCTTTACAATTCCTAAATCACAAGAGCTTCCCAAATTGCAAAAAAAAAAAATGGCTACTATGATTCAGAAAATCAAAGATATTGAAGATGAGGTACTCCTAATTTTTCCCCTCCATCTCCTCATTGAAAAAGCATAGTTGAGCTACTTAAACCTCTTCATCTTCATCTTATTTCCAATAGTAACCTTCGTCTTAACATAAAACAATCGACCGTCGTTAAGCAACTCCATTACTCCGGTCACCAAAATGAGGCCCCTTAGTATATTGGGCCCTGGGTGGCGGCACTCTTCGCCTACCCCCAGGGCCGGGGGGCTGAGGTCAGCTCATAAAGGATCCCAATTTGAGTTAACTAAAAATTAGTATTTCTAAAAGTAGCTTCTAGCATAGATCAAACTTGCAGCATTTGGTTTCTCAATTAAGCGTATAACTACTTAACTGCATAATTAGAGAAAAAAAGCCAAAATTTTACTTATATAAGGGCCTTTTTTATTTTTGAATTTATTTCTTGCCTAGAGTTCAAAAACTGTTAGAAAAGGCATTGCTCTTTGGACTATGTAGATCAAAGGTGGGTCGACTTGATTTCACGTTAGCTTGAGTTGGATTATGTTGTCGAGTTTAAATTGGATTTGTTTCAATAACTACTCAAATACAAGTCAGATTTGATTTACCATAATTTTTAGGAAAATTTGCCATGAATAATCCCAACTATCACCCGTTGGCCACAAATAATCCCAACTATTAATTATTTCTTAATAATCCCAACTATTCCAAATGTTTGCTGAAAACGGTCCCTTGTCATTTGCAACCGGTTGCAGCAGGTAATTGCAGGTAAATTTTTTTTTTTCCTTTTTTTTTTATTTTCTTCATTCAAACCCATCTTCTTCTTCTTCATTCTTCATTCATCCATCTTCATTCTTCATTCAAACCCTAATTCTTCATCCTCTCCATCTTCTTCTTCTTAATTCATCTTTAATTTTTTTTTTAATGAAAATGGGTTTGAATGAAGAAAATTAAAAAAAAAAAGGAAAAAAAACTAAGAAGAAGAAGAAGATGGAGAGGATGAAGAATTAGGGTTTGAATGAAGAATGAAGATGGATGAATGAAGAATGAAGATGAAGAAGATGGGTTTGAATGAAGAAAATTAAAATAAAAAGGAAAAAAAAATTTACCTGCAATTACCTGCTGCAACCGGTTGCAAATGACAAGGGACCGTTTTCAGCAAACATTTGGAATAGTTGGGATTATTAAAAAATAATCAATAGTTGGGATTATTTGTGGCCAACGGGTGATAGTTGGGATTATTCATGGCAAACTTTCCTAATTTTTATTAACATTTGAATAGGTTGTTCTCGAGTCAAATCATATGATCCTTAAGCTATCATTTCCAAACTTGGTTTGAGATGAACCCAAGAAAAGTCCATATGGATATCGATTGAGTTTCATATTGGGATCTCCTATGGTTGTAGTAGTCCAACTAGTCTATGAAATTCACTTTTCACATTTTAACAAGTGAGACATTTAGACACGAATTTAGGTATATTCCTCTTCATATCGGACCATGATGACATTATAAAAGATTCTGATACATGTTCTCTCCCGTAGGATGAACAAAATATCGAGAATATTAATGCGCTTCGCGCAAAATGCTCTCTTTTGATACATAAAAATCTTTTAAAACACACATCTACATTGCACCACAAGCCTCCATCATCATGAATGGAAAATCCATTGGCTTTACCTTCTCTAACTTATTCCCTCAACTTTAGTAGCTTGGGATCCTTCATCAAACTACTCATATTTATTGACAAACAAAGGTTGTATAGATAAGGCCCTCAACTGTAATTATGATTCTCTTTCTTGAATTATCTTTGAGTTCAAACTATAAAGGTCCTTACACAACTACCTGTGAAGAATAAAGAAGCTAAAGAGTGACTAAACTTCCCACTTAAAGCATCAACTATCATATTTGCTCTTTCTTCGTGATAGATAAATTCTAATTCATAATCTTTTAACAACTCAAACCAATTATTTCAAACTCTAGTCATTGGTGAATATCTTGCACTTAACTTAATACAAATAATGTCTCAAGATCTTGAGTATAGAGACACTGGGAACACACTCTAAGTTATGAGTTGGATAATTGACTTTGTGGGTCTTTGACTGATGAGATGAGTAAGCGAAAAGCTTTCTTTCATACATAAATACGCAACCCAAAGCTTTCTTCGATGTATCACCATATACCAAGTACTTGGTCATCAGTTTAGAAGAATCAAATTAGGAACTGTATCTAACTTATCCTTTAGAGTTTGAAAAGCCACTTCACATTCTCATCCTATTCGAACTCTTATCCTTCTTCATCAACATAGTCATAGGTCATGAAATACGCGAGATATCCTTGATGAACCAACTATAGTAATGCACTAAATCTAAGAAATTTCTTACATCTATAATGTTCTTTAGAATCCGCCAATCACGCACGACTTCAATCTTGGTAGGATCTATAGAAAACTCCTCCATTGAAATGAAGTCTCTTAGAAAAGACATCTTCTGTAATCAAAACTCATACATAGATAGTTTTGCATACAATTGATTCTCCCGTAACATCTACAAAACAACTATTAGATGCTCTTTATAGTTCTCCATGTTTTTTTTAATACACTAAGATGTTTTCAATAAAGACCACTACAAATATGTACATTCAGACTGAAAACCTTATTCACCAAACTCATAAAGGTTGAAGTTGTATTTCTTAACTCAATTGATATCACTGTAAACTCGTAATAACTATATCAAGTCCTCAATGCATTCTTAAGGATAACTTCCTCCTTAATCCTCAACTAATGATATCTGGACCTCAAATAAAGTTTTAAGAATATGCCTACACCCCAAAATTGGTCAAACAAGTCTTCAATTTGAGATAATGGGTACTTATCCTTAATAGTTACCTTATTGAGCTCTAAATAGTCTATACAAAACCTCATACGCCTTTCTTCTTCATCACGAATATAAAAGGAACTCTCACGGGAATTCACTAAGTCTGATAAATCCTTTTACTTGTAATTATCCTAGCATCCATTCAACAGTGACTCCCAACTAAAAATGGTGGCACTCTTAACCTCTCATACAAAGAAATTTTATAAAGTCCTTCACTATAGGTTTATTTCAAGGCTCAATTGTGCCTGCTCAACCTTGCTAATGTTGCATAAGTATCATAGACTAACTTGTCTTATCAAATTTTTCATCACTAAAGATGATACAGTTTTCATCTAAGGCCCTTATAAAAATTTTAATACAACACATATCCTACATACTCTTATTCTCATTTCTCAGTGCTCCTAGTTACATTTGGTTCACTTTAATCTCCTCTAAAATTTTAACCTATGACCAAAAAAAGATTTTCCCCGTTCACATTTCCTTGTGTATGAAAGAAATTCGTTGATGCATTTACTTGATGATCTAAGTATCCTTGCTTTTATAGCATCCGTAAGCTTTATTCCCTTTCTTCCTACATGATTTGCAAATCACTAGATTTACCATTGTAGTCAGAGGCGGACCCACTAAGAGACAAGGGGGTACAGTTGTACCCCCAGTTTGAAAAAAAAATCAGAAAAAAAAATTTTAAAAAAAAATTAGGAATCCTATGCTAAGTTGCTAACAGTACAATCGAATCAAATAAGCAAATAACCTAACATTAATCTAATAAATCAATCAATATTTATTCAGGAAAAAGAAATTCAAGTAAAAGAATAAGTGAATATGAATAACCTAACATTTAATCACTATTTATTAGTGAATAACCTAACAAATAATTCACTTCTAATTCGACTCGATGCTGCTTGTGACTGAGTCGAATACTCGATGGCCGATGCTGCTTGTGAGTTGTGACTGAGTCGAATACTCGAAATCGAGAGGCTAAATGATAATGGAGTTTATTTATTTTGGAATGGTAAATGGAGAAGGTGAAGAAAAATGGGAGATTTTAAGAAAAATGAAGTTTACCCGATTTTAAGAAAAATGGGCATTAAATCTCATTTTTTGAGTTTAGAGGAGAAGATGGCAAGATGGAGTACGGCTGCAAGCCTGCAAATGAGGAAAATATGAATTTTAGGGTTTCTTTTTGACTTTAAATGGCACGTGGGCTTAAATCCAGTCATTTGTTGGAATCGTTAAAATCGGTAAACTCGACCGATTTTAACGAGTTTACCCGATTCCAACGATTTTACCCCCGATTTTAATTGATTCCGATTATCCATCTTCATCTCCTTGAATTTAAGAAGCATTTTTCACAAAATTTTTCACAATTGACTCAACATACTGTATTGGAAACTCAACATACTGTATTGGAAATTTTTCACAAAATTTAAGAAGCATTTTTCAAAAATTTATCTTTTTTTTTTCTTGGATTTTTCTATTTTTATTTAAAAAATCTTTAGATGACAACATTATCTTTATTTGAATTTTTCACAATTGACTTGCATGAGTTGGTCAGAATATTTGAAAAAATTTTCGCCCATCGTTTGTGATGCTAGAGACTTTGAGTTGATTAGCGTTTATTCCTTCAAGTGTCACATGACTGCCCAGCGCAAGTATTTTTTATTTTTATTTTTATTTTTAATATGGGGTAGGTTGATGGGAGGGGAGGGCTAGGTGAGATTCGATGGCAAGACCTCGTTTGGAATTCCTGGGTCCGCCACTGTATGACGTTCGTGTTTTGTACCCCCAGTTTGAAATTCCTGGATCCGCCACTGATTGTAGTCCTTCCCATTTCAATCAAAACTGGGTTAAGTTAAGGATTTTAATTCCCCATTTTAACTACCACCATTCTTCATTAAGAATTATGAAATCTTCTTGAGTTTTTTTGCTTCTTTTAGTTGTGGACAGGATGTTGGTTAGGATGGTTCTTCAACAAAACCTTTCTTTTTTTATCTATTTGACCCCTATTTCATAGAGGAACAAATTCAAAACCTACAAGAGACAAAATTCATCAAGCCATGTGTGTACCCTAACTAGCTAGCGAATGTGGTATTGTTGTACTGATAAAGAAGGCACAACTTGCGAAATGGCGTTTATGCATTGTTTAAACCAACTTGAACAAACATTGACCAAAAAAATTTTTACCCACTACCCAAGGTCGACCAGTTGGTTGATACACCAGTAGGATACACAGTCTTATATTGTATGGAAAATCGTAATTTTTATGATTTTCACAATAGATGTCAAAGTCAAAGGCCAATTCTTCATGAGGAGCGACGACATTTTTAACTTGACAATTTTTAAAATTAGAGGATTTCATGTTGTTTTTGGAAAAGACGATTTAAGAAAGAAAGTAATTCTTGAAAAGAAAAGTCCTTTAAGACAAGAGAATTCTAAGCGTTAGAAAGTGTAGACGCAACTTTATAGTACATAGTCATTTTGATGGCAAAGTACACTCGATGCATTTTACATTATTAGATGTGTACTAAATGGCGGATTGTGTAATTGAGACTGCAAAGTATTGTTGAAAAAATACAGTGATCGTGACTGAAACTGTAAGAAGCGTCGTCAAATTGTCACATCAATCAACAGAGGACATCACAAGGCTTGGAAGAAAAAGCTGCTTAATATGATAAATATGAAAAACCAAGAATATAGACATACTTTCCTTGTGTTCAAATTTTGAACAGTTGTTACCCAGTGATATCTTTTTATAGAATTTAACCCTATAGGAGATATCCCATGAGCCTTTTAGGCGCTGATCAGGATAAAAGATCCCAGATGCTCCAAACTAGTCCACAAGTAAAGGGTAAGGGAGACAAATTGTATGTATCTAGCCGAACACACCATATGTGGATTAGGCCCAACACATCCTAAGTGAATCGAGAGCATGTGTCATGGATCACCTGTAACTTAAGTTTAGGCCATAAATAGTACTCTCATAAAGCCCATCTAATTTTTATGTATTTTAAGGTAGGTTATGCAAGGAAGAGCCTTCCCCACTAACAATAAACCTAATAACTGTCAAGTAAGGGAATAGTGGGAAAGTCTAGGAAAGTCAGTTACTAAAATAATCGTCAACGATAGGAGGAATGTGGGAGCAATAACTGTAACTTGAGCTCTAACCTAATTCCCTACTGTAAATACATATACGATCATCAATACAAATTACCAGGCCCGACCATGAGTGTAGGCCAAAGGGGCACCGTCCAAGCCTAAGTTAAAAAATAATAATTTAGTCTAAAAGAGGGCCCATTGTAAAAAATAATAATAAATAATGAAGGGGCCTAATTGCTAACTGATATGAAAAGTTGAAGCTGAATGAATTAATTGATAATGAATCTTCAATTCAGTGTGTATGCTCCTTGTTCCCAAAATTTATCCATTAATTACTCCACTAATTCCTTATTTCCAAACTTCCTCCATTAATTCCCAATAATAAAGTGTTTATATTCCTTTATTAATAACATGTTCCCAAAATTAACTCTTATTCGATTTCCAAAATTAGCAAATATCAATTTTTCTTGTAGTGTGTATGGTCTTCATCTGTTGTGAATGTCGGTATCCTTCGTCAATTTGTCTTCTCCAAACGCTAAATTTTTTTATTTAAGTATAATTCCAATTCCAATTCTCTTTCCCTTCTTAGTTTTGGATTTTTTCTTCAAATTCGATTACATGTTTTTCCTCTGATTTTCGATTTCAATCTTAAATTTTCTCTTGATCCATTCTCTTTTATGTTTGTCTTGAATTTCAAGTTCATTATCTCTCCATATCAAGTTCAATTTCAATATTAGGTTGATTGTGATTCTTGTTTCTTCAATTTCATCTTGATTTCTTGATTATTGATTTAGAATATGCTTGATTTCTTGTATTGGATTTCCATATGATACAAAACAGACCGACATTTATCAGAGATGAACAAAGAAAATGATTATGTTGTAAGCATTAATTAAAAATTATACATTTTAAGTTGTTTATAAATTATAAGAAATAATTTATTGATTTTATTTTAGTTTTTTTAAGTATACTCATTCAATTTCGGAAGGATACTATAATTTGAAAAACATGAAGGAAAAATTAGTAGGCCTGATACAAATCTAGATCACTCAAATCGATCCACAGGTTGCTATTGTTTTGTTATTTGTTTTTAGTTATAGTAAAACTATATGAGTGTTTGAATCGATTTCACATATAATTTGCCTAAAATTATTAATCTATATATGAAAAATATTTAAGAGGGCCCAACTTACTATCTCGCCTAGGGCCCCAAAAAAATTAGGGTCAACCCTACAAATTACGCATTGCTATCTCCATTCAGAACACTTAACTCCCAGAAAGATATTTTGAGGTATGTTAGATATGTATTAGGTCCTCACAACATTAAAGAAATCATATCATAGATCCTCCATGCTAAAGTTTATATTGCACTTGAAATTAGGCTATCTAGGAATTTCATCTTTTATAAAATACTGACTTGGCGTGTCAGAGTTGGTCCTAACCTAAGAGAACCCTCCAGGTCTCCTGATGTGTATTACTTGTGCAATTATAATCTCAGGTGATATATAGTGAACAACAAGCTAAGGATTAAGTGATATATCTACCACAACATTACATCCAATTCCCTTCAAATCCGATCAACATCGATCACAATTGTGTCCATAATCATGCATGAACAACCCTAATAGTCCATTTGATTTTTTTTATTAAAGTGAGAATGATAACAATTAATCCGTGTAATCTTAACAGAAAAATCTCTTGACAAATTTAATAGTCATGTTTTTTCCGATTCTATCATTTCATTTTCTTCACAAAATTTGTTGAGTCATTTCATATAAAGATGTGATATAAGGTTGTAATAAAAGTTCATGAAAAGAATATTTATGGTGTTCGTTCAAAGAAAAAAATATTTATGGTGCAGATTTGCATGAAATGTATCATTTTATTTTCATTATGATTAAACTTTGATCATAAGATCTTATGATCAAAGTTTCATTATAATGAAAATAAAATGATACATTTCATGTAAATCTGCACCATAAAATTTTTTTTTCTTTGAACGAACGCCATAAATATTATAATAATTAACACCATATAGTACCAACAGGCAAGAACTGAGTTGTTAATGCAAAGGTTGAAAGTAGTAATTGGTTGGTATTAGTACTTTAATTGAGTTGTACATCAAAATGTTATTGATAGTCCAACTATAATGATTGGAGTTGTACAACAAAATTTTATATAAACAATAGCCGATTCACAAAATCTACACCTCTCCAGTTTCCATCATGTATGTATTGAAACTGCCTACCTTCTATGAATCTAACTGAACATATGACATGGGAGAAACTATGAAATGGAAGTACAAAGCACCTTCATGTGCGCGGATGATGCTATTCACTCGTTGTCGGGCTCCCCGAACACGCGTCCATTTTATGTAGCTCCACCATTCTTGTTTCAGGATTGCAAAGTCCTGCAAATTTTTATTTTTATGAAAAAACCAGACTAATCATAAATGTTTATCGGATTTGAAATTGGAATAAATATAAGTCATGTTTAACTATGATGCATCTTGAGGAAGTAGGTCGTCCGCAAGGTTTTCAAGATGTGACTAAAGATTAAGTTCCGAGCTTAGACGGGATTAAAATTAGGAGCACACTACACAAAAGTCCATAGTAGCATAGTGTAAAATGTGGTAATGGGACGATCGTGGTAACGAAATCTTGAGTTAGTGATGCGGTTATCATAACGCCAACCATCAACTGAAAGCATAAGGTATCCCTCAAAACAGCCCAAAACGTGCTTCTTTTACACCTTTCCATCGTGAGAAAGACTAGTTCGGTATTTTTAAAAACTTTTACAATGCAGCCATTGCGATGCAATACAACCTTGTTTTTACACTATGGTCAGTGGGGACAAAGATTCAAAGAAGTTTTGTTGCAACATTATTAACTCTCGTTGAGGTCAAAGTATTGCTAATCTTACTTCATGTTTTCAGTCGATCTCTTATTTCAAGAAAACAGATAAGAGGAGATGGAACCCCATAGAGGCAGGATCACTTTCACATGATTCAATAATTTCCTTGCAAATTGCGGATAAAAAAGGCAAACTATAGGTCGCTTTTGGACTATTTTCGAATCATTTTGAGCGAATTGCGAAATTAACTAGCGAATCATGTTGCACTTGGCAGGATCTGATGCAAAGGCAGACGTCAACAAAATATTTTCTGAGGATCATTTAAGCAATATCACTTTGATTATTTTTACTGCAGCTGCATAAAGTCTTTGACTGGATATGAACCTAGGATATAATAAACTGAAGAAGTTGGAACTGATAAGAGAGCACAAACCTGAACATTTAGGTATGTCCCAAACAGCGATGGATGTTTCCGTACATTCTTTTGAGCACAATTCAAGATTGTTTTCATGATGGACATTCATTGCAAGCATCCATGCGCCAATCGTGACATCTTCATTGCTAAACATTCGGAAACTGCAATATCAACAAGGTATCAATAAAAATATGAAATGTAAACAAAAAAACATCAAACGAAAGTCATACAACTCAGTCACCTATGATTGCAAACATCATCTACAATTTCACATATTTTAGAAGCACATATAATTTGATGATCCATTTTACAATGGTCAATCATAGTCATAACCAATAATTATAAGTCTCTGTTTCCATCGAGAATAAACGTTATGTAAATTACTTGCATTATAGCAAATCAATAGTAGGGCATTTCTAGTGCAGTTATAGGTCTGTGTGAAG
Organism: Amaranthus palmeri; assembly: GCA_019776075.1. Lineage (NCBI taxonomy): Eukaryota > Viridiplantae > Streptophyta > Magnoliopsida > Caryophyllales > Amaranthaceae > Amaranthus > Amaranthus palmeri. The sequence continues at coordinate 81,337 of JAAKBH010000371.1, forward strand.
TAAAACTGAAATGATGAAGATTGAAGTAAAACTAAAATTACTTCCAAAGCTTTTAGAGCTTAAATAAATCATATTCCGGTTTTTGAAACTTAAAGTGGAAAATTTTGCTCATCCGCACTCTTAACCTTGCTTTTTAAAGAGAAGGAAAATTTTCTTTTGAATATAAGCTAAAATAAAACCATGTCCATAGAAAGGGTTAGAAGTTAGAACTGCAGAAGCCATTGATCAGGTCTTGGAATATCATTTAGGAAGCCTTTGATCAATTTTTACATAATTAATTTAAATCCCAGAACCAAAAATTTGGAGCTTTATCCAAATTCCACATTTAAAGAAATGAGATTGAAATTTAATGTTGAACTCATATTTTTCCCTGCAGTTTTGTCCAATATAATCCAACTTCAAGATTATGAGATCTATTATCAAACAAAGATTATAGGTACGTCGATTGCAAAGAATCAAGCTTCGGTAAATAATAAAAAGCAACAATAACAAGTAGTAAAGTACCGACTTGCCTGTCATTTCTTAGAGCAACCAAGCTTCTGACAACTTGAGCTGACAGGGAATAAATTGGACCATATGCATGGAGAAAGTACTCTGAGCCGAGCAGAGAGGACATGGGTTCATACCTGCATATTTCAACATGTGAACATCATCTCACTAAAACCAATTAAGAATTAAACCAGAGTATAACATGTTGGACAGAGTTCCAATGCACTGAGGTTATCAAATTATAAGTATCATGAAAAGGATAGTAGCATTGCCCGATATCAATCCAGTCAGTATGAGATGAATCTAGTGACACACTAGAGCTTTTGACACAACATTTCTTAATTATTGTTTTCGTATAGTTTATCACGCCCAATTTAACTAGAAAAATATAATAAAAGCAGTCATATCTAATTAAATTCTTAAATCAAAACATGGAAACATAAGAAGATAGTGAAGTTTGCAAGTTATCCTTTGGCTTGGCAAGTCGGTACTCAATTATCACTAAAACCACGACATTTCTAGTTTTTCCCCAGCTTGGAAGCATAACTAGAACAATTGTCCTCAGAAGGCTCTCACAAACTGATGAAGATGAAACTTTTGTTGTCTGTAGCAAACCAATTACTGTCGTTATGCCTGATGTACCTATTAAAAGATGGATTATATTCCTGAGGTCAATGTTCTGGTTACTGGGAGTTTGACCGCCACTTAGGTGAATGCTATACGGAGTGGGATTATTCTTTTGATAATGAACCTTTATGGAGAGGCTAAGTTGATTGCTCTTTTTCCTTAGGCTTTTCGTTTTTACAAGCTTAGTAGCATTGCACACATTAATTGTTGATGAATAAATATTTTAAACTAACATGTTTTGAATGTGGTGCTCCAGATCATTTCGTGAGAGATTGTCCTCAAAAGAATAGAAAATTCGAGAAAAACAAAAAAAACAATTTAAGAGATTCTGAATTCTACTGAAGGAAATCATCTTTTCTTAATGGCTAACAATGAAGAAGAATCAGATGAGGAAAGTCTAGAATCCAAATCCAAAGATTAAAAAAAATGGACAACGGATAGCGGATGTTAGAGGCATATGAGTATAAAGATGATATTAATTTTTTATTTACGTGTGTTGATTGATTACTTGATATTTGATAATACGCTTAATATTTGATTGAATATTATGCATGAGTTTTTGGGAGCTTGATATTTTTTTAAAGTATTTCTCATTTTGATGGAAGTCAAAAAGAGGGAGAAATATATGAATTGATATGTTGTTTGTTTCTATGATATATAATATTTAAGTCCAATGATGTTTATTTATCTTATTGATATGTTTGATAAATGTTATATTAGAAAAATTTTAACAAGCTTAATATATGGTTTTGCCTTTCATCAAGGAGGAGATTGAAGACTTAAGGCCTTTTTAATGATGAAATTCCACCAAATATTAAATAAAACTTTTGAAGTTTTCTAATTAACTTTGTTCATCTTATTACAATAATATATCGCATTTTAATGGTAAGATATAATAAAAATTATCTTAGATAACTTATTTGATACTGTATAAGCTAATTTATTACTAATTCTAGTGTCTAACGTGTGCTTATTTGGTTGATAAGATTTCCTAAAAAGGTAAGAAATTAATTAGAGGAATTTTGAATCTAAGATTTTCAAAATCTTGAATCAGTCATCCATTTAACTTGAGCGTCTATCTTCGCGGAAAGTTTAAATAATTTTGTTATCTTTTATTTAGGTTTTCAAATCATTGTAGGATATTGTTGTTATATTATAGGATATTGTTGTTATATTACAGGATATTGTTGTTATACTAGAAACTAACTTTATGCTGGTAAATCTCAACTAAGAGCATTAAATTCAATGTAAAACCTTGATCCTACATTATAGAATATTGTTGTTATATTAGAATTTTGAATCAAAGTCAAGAAGCAACCATAACTTTAAGACTAACTGAACAAAACAACTCTTTATGGCCTTTTTACATACATATAAAAGGTCTTCAGGTAATATAGAAGAATACAAATTGCTTGTGAAAAATCAAAAGGCTAAAGGATATGCGTCATACTACTTTAAGTTCAAAAATAATTATGTTAAGTAATACTCCCTCCATTCGCTCATGAAGGAATTTTCACAGAATTAAGAAAAATAGAATATTTTAGCTAGTAGATATATTATTTAATTGAATATTAAATTTGATTGGAGAAAAGTAGAAACTACAAGCATTAAAAAAATATTAAAAAAAAGTTAGTGGAAATAATATAGGACCACAACTAATAAAAAATTAGTTTTATAAAGTTAATGAGAAACATGTGGGAACCATAAGGAATATTAAAATGTTAAATTTAAGTTAATAAAGGATATGCGGGGTACATAAGCATTATAAAAATATTCAAGTTAGTATGAATAAGTTTATTTTTTTCCAAAATTTGTGACATAAATGGAATGATTCTCTATGGGAACAAAGTAACAGATTGCCTCTGTTACTTGCTGATTTCTACACAAAACTACACAAAAATATGATAGTTGTTGATCAAACAAACAAATGAACGGTAGTATTCGAGCCACTACCAAGCTCCCTCCAAGAATTTCTTTCTTTGTTTATTTATTTGATGATCTACAAATGTTTATTATGTCCCTATATATAGGCATGGGACATTACTAAAATAGAATGATAGAATGCCACCTAGGCATTTAAGAATACAAGATACTTAAGCTATCTAATTGCCACCTAAGCTTTTAAGAATACAAGACATTTATTCTAATTATTCTAAAATAGACTCTACTTAATTGCCAACCGTCCCCCTTCTTTCGTGTGTTACAATACCCCCCTTAAAACCTTCACCTTGTCCTCAAGGTGAGCAAAGAGATAAGTATCAAAAAAACGACTTTCGATCTTCCCAAGTAGCATCCGTAGGGTCTAAACCCTCCCAAGCAACCAAGATCTCCTCTGCCCCCATAGGAGACTTTCGTCTCTTTCCCGGTCCACCACCAACCCGGTCCTCCTCTTGACCCACAACTCAAATGTGCTACCATTCTTTTCTTTTTCTTTATTTTCTTCCCCATGGCTTCTTTCTTCTTTATTTTCTTCTTTTCCCTATACCTTCTATTATTATTTTGGTTTCTGTTTTTTCTTTATGTTGCAAGAACATAACCCTCTTCTTGTTCCTCAACCCTTTTTGTTTACTCTCCCTTAAACCCGAGTATTCTTCATTATCCTATTGTATCTAGTTCTCACCCCTTTCCCACATACTTATATGTTCCTCTTCCACTAATCTTAAGTCCTCTTCTTGGTTATTCAATTTCAGAATTGTTATTTGTTCCCCGCATATAGTCGGTGCTCTTACCTCTGGTCTACTATCAGCAACCTTGGCACTCCCTTCTTGGTCATTTTCTTTTTCTTCTTTATGGAATACAAAGGTCATTAATTCATGCTCCATATCTTGATGTGAGAATAGAATTGAACATGCCTTGTGACCGTATTCATGCTCCACCATTTCTGCCTCGGTTACATATTCATCACATAGTTCACCTATTCCTTTTCCTATCTTTTCATAAATTTCAACCGTGGATGTTGGTTTGAATGAGTGATTTTTGGACAGCCCTATGGAGCATGTCTAAAGGTGGAATTTCAGCCCCTAAACCCTTAAAGAATGCTTCCAAATCTTCTTCTTGAGTATTCCGATTTTCCCTATCTTCCTTGAAATCTTCCTGTTGTGGTCTGGTCCCTTAGAAACGATCGCCCATTTCTTTCGCATCTCACCTTCTTTCTCTTTTCTCTCCCCCAAACTCGTTCTTTCCTCCATCAAGATTGACAATATTCGCTCGGTTCTGTCCAGCCTTTGATTTATCATCTTATCCGAGGCTTCAAGATTGTCCAAATGTTGAGTAATTTTCCCCTCTAAGCCGGCTATGGTGTCTGTCACTTTCGCCAGCCCTTGTTCCAACTTCTCAAAGCTTTCTTGCACCATTTTTTACTCCAAGAATGACTTGCTCTGATACCTTTGTAACAGATTGCCTTTGTTACTTGCTTATTTCTACACAAAAATATGATAGTTGTTGATCAAACAAACAAATGAATGGTAGAATTCGAGCCACTACCAAGCTCCCTCCAAAAATCTCTTTCCTTATTTATTTATTTATTTGATGATCTACAAATGATTATTATGTCCCTATAAATAGGCATGGGACATTACTAAAATAGAATGATAGAATGCCACCTAGGCATTTAAGAATACAAGATACTTAAGCTATCTAATTGCCACCTAAGCTTTCAAGAATACAAGACATTTATTCTAATTATTCAAAAATAGACTCTACTTAATTGCCAACCGTCCCCTTCTTTCGTGTGTTACAATATTGTAATACACGGGAAACTGGCTAAACCGGTCTTTAGTACCTACCAAAGGAAGGGTAAAAAGAAGGGGACGGTTGGCAATTAAGTAGAGTATATTCTAGAATAATTAGAATAAATGTCCTGTAGTCTTAAATGCTTAGGTGGCAATATTAATAAGTGACTTGTATTCTTAAAGGCTTAGGTGGCGTTTTATGTTTAGGAGTGGCCTACGCCTATATATAGGGACATAAAGATCATTTGTAATCATCAAATATATAAATAAATAAAGTGATTCTTGGAGGGAGCTTGGTAGTGGCTCGAATGCTACAATTCATTTGTTTGTTTGATCATCAACTATCATATTTTTGTGTAGTTTTGTAAAGAAATCAGCAAGTAACATAAGCGTTCAGTTACAAAGGTATCAGAGCAAGTCATTCTAAGAGATAAAGATGGTGCAAGAAAGCATGGAAATGTGGGAACAAGGGCTGGCCAGAGTGACAGACGCCATAGCCGGATTGGAGGGGAAAATTACTCAACGTTTGGACAATCTAGAAGCCTCGGATGAAAAGATAAATCAGCGACTGGACAGAATTGATCAGATTTTGTCCATCTTGATGGAGGAAAGAACGAGTTTGGGGAAGAGAAAAGAGAAAGGTGAGAAGCGAAAGAAACGAGCGATCGTTTCTAAGGGGCCACAACAGGAAGATAGGGGAAATCGGAATACTCAAGAAGAAGATCTTGAAGCATTCTTTAAGGGTTTAAGGGCTGAATTTCCACCTTTAGACATGCTCCAAAGGGCTTTCCAAAATGATATTATTCACTCATTCAAACCAACATCCACAGATGAAATTCATGAAAAGATAGGAAAAGGATATGTGAATTATGTGATGAATATGTAACTGAGGCAGAAATGGTGGAATGTGAATACATCAAGCCATGTTCATAAGGCATGTTCACTTCTCATCTTACATCAAGATATGGAGGAAGAATTAATGGCCTTTGTATTCCATAAAGAAGAAAAAGAAGAGTTTTCAGGAGTAAAGGAGAGTAAAAAGAAAGGGGTGAGAAACAAAAAAGGGAGAGAACGTTTTTAGGCAAAAATAAAATAAAGAAAATGAAAGGGAAAGTCAGGATTGAAAAACACAGGAAAATAAAAGCAATAAAAAGAACCTTGGGAAGAAACTGTATAAGAATGAAGGTTCAAGAAAGAAGCAAGAGGAGGAATTTCGTACCTGGGAAGACAAGTAGGAAAAGAAATTGGATGTTAGATGTGCAAAACAGTGGATCTGGAGGGGGACTGGGCTGGAGTCACCAGAACCCAGAAAAGACAGAGAAAGCGAGGAAGCGTGAAGGATGTATGAGTCAAAGTGGGGACGACGGTGTAGGTGGCTGCAAAAACTCAGAGGCGGAGATCTTGACGGTGGAATACGTGGAGATGGAGGACGACCAAGATAGAGGTACTTATGTTGTGTCTGACACAAAGAAAATGAGTAAAGAAAAGAAGGGAATCTCGAAGAAGGCACCGGAGAACATGGATGGCTCGTCGGTAGCGGAGAGACGAAAGAATGGGTTGGTGTCGGAGACGACCATGGAAAAAAATATGGAGAACCGTCAAAAAGAAGGAGAAAAATAGAGACAAATTTATGCGGTAAAGAAGACCTGGGGCTGTTTACCGGTATGAGGAAGAAAGACGACGGCGGTTGGCAGCTGACCGACGGAGGATGGTCGACAAGTGATTGCATACTCTTTGAAGAAGCTGAGATCGATGGATAGAGCAAGGGAAGAAAGAGGGATGTCATCGGGAAACTTGGAGGAAACACCAGCGACGGGAAGATAGCAAATGGTACCGGAAATTGTGAGTTCACTGGGAGAAAATGGTGGACGACAGGCAGCAAGTGGAAAACGTTTGAAAGGAAGCATGATATCTTTTGGTTTTCTAAAAGGGAAAGAGAGAAGTGGGAATTGAGGAACGGTATAAAAAATCAGAGGAGGAAAGGGCAATTTGGGTTAGTTGATGCGGATGTCATGGCTGACATCATCATTGTCACCATGGCATATCAGAATTTGGGCCAGTATACATTCCTAAAATTCATTTTTAGGGTTTTCAGCCCATTCAAAGATATCTTCACTCCATAATTTTTCAACTCACTCACTCCTTTAAACCGTCTCTTCAAAACCTTCAATCTTAAATTGGTGAATGGCTCACATTCGGGAATAATCTACTGGACGCACAAGGCTAATTTTTATCCACCTTAAGGACAAGCTGGAACTCAAGGCGATCGGTAATGTAATGACTCGGATCAAGGGGTCAAATGGCATTATCGTCTTTTCATGTTAATTAGTCTTTACTGCTACTTATCCTATTGCTCACCTTGAGGACAAGGTGAAGGTTTTAGCGGGGGGTATTGTAACACACGGGAAACTGGCTAAACCGGTCTTTATTACCTACCAAAGGAAGGGTAAAAAGAAGGGGATGGTTGGCAACTAAATAGGACATATTCTAGAATAATTAGAATAAATGTCTTGTAGTCTTAAATGCTTAAGTGGCAATATTAATAAGTGACTTGTATTCTTAAAGGCTTAGGTGGCGTTTTATGTTTAGGAGTGGCCTACGCCTATATATAGGGACATAAAGATCATTTGTAATCATCAAATAAATAAGTAAAGAAAGTGATTCTTGGAGGGAGCTTGGTAGTGGCTCGAATACTACCGTTTATTTGTTTGTTTGATCATCAACTATCATATTTTTGTGTAGTTTTGTGTAGAAATCCGCAAGTAACAGAGGCGTTCAGTTACAAACAACAAATGGAACACCCCAAAATGGCAAATGGGAACTTCTGTAAGGAACGAAGGGAGTATTTGTTAAAAAGAAGAACCTCTTCTGTAACGCTTATCAAAGTGTTGTTATTGTTTGAGTGTCGTATTTATCTTTCATTAAAAGGGATTTGTTAGATTGTTTTTCAGGGAAAAGACAGAGTGCGTAGAACGGTAGAAGATAGTGAGATCTTTTAGTAGTTATCTAAGGTTTCAAGAGTTAATAAAAGAGGTTTGAATCATATGGATTAAGAGAACCCTACGCGGGGATCAAACTATTTGTAGCTAAATCTCAAATAACTAATTATTGTGTTTTATCTTAGTTTCATTTTGTTCTTTATTGATCATCAACTCATTAATCAATGATATGTGTTATCTCAAAACCGATTCAAGACCTTGAAACATATTTCAAAGAAATTACAAAACGAGCAAACTCATTATTCACCCAATCTTTAGAGAATATTTAGCCTTCTTTCAAACCTCAAAAGTGTATTTAGAAATCTTATCTTAATTAGTGCATTCTTCCTCTTCTCCTTCACAAAATAAGGGTTATTTATAAGAAAAATATATTTCCAATGGAATCTTATTATCTTGCTCAAATCATAGAGCACAAAGCATGATGCATATAGGCTCTCAAAAGTAGGTATACGTTCAAAGATAATTGTAACTTCCACTACGATTCAATTATATCTTGTTCTTAACAACTTCCTGAGAATATTGATTTCATCATCTCAAAAATTGGATGCCTTATTTCTACCTTTCCCCAAAAAGGATCAAAACTTCATTTAAGTTTTGAAATACCATGAATCACTACTAAATCAAGAGTCCCTAATGGAGAATTATCATTTGGATCAATTTTGAAATACTATTCAAGTGCTTACACTCAGGATGTTGGTAAAAAGGTTTGCGTGCTACTCTTAACTTGTAAAACTCTAATGACAATGAACCATATTGCCAAAAAAACGACAAGATTTTCTCGTACACGGCTACTACCTGAGTTGTAAAGGTTTTCAAATCTACTGAACCAAGACTACTCGCACGGTAAAGGTACAAAAATGTGTTTTTAAAGAGATTCCTCTTGGTCTAATTGATATTGGGCGTTATGAAAACTACATCATTCCCATTACTGCATCATTGTGACCATTAATCCAATCACGACTGAAATCACAATTTTGTACTATGGGATGAAAAGAAACCAGATTAATGTCGTCAAACATAAAAGAAAATGGGTAACAGTGAGTACTCACCATTTAAGCTTTGGATTGGTAAAAACGGGTCCTTTTTTCATGCACCCAATATAGGTCTGAGGGTGATCAGGCCGCTCTTTTGCAAGAAGAAGTGAAAGACGATCTACCAACAAAAGAAAATGATTTTAATGACAACGGAAAGTAAGAAACAAGATATACATAGACAATATGGTTTGGACGATAGCAACAGTAAACCAAAAAAATTACCAGGCCTTAGATATATGTCATCATCTGCTTTTACATAGAACTCGGAATCGAATAGTGCATAAGCAGCTTTGAAGAATGCTAGCCTATACGACATTAATTACGTAAGTAGTACGCCAGTAGAACACATAAATATACACACTTGGCAAATATAAGCACTAACGTTTTGTAGGGAAGCTTACTGTACTCTTCCACTATATCTAACAAAATGAAATCATCATGCTTAGCAACCTCCTTTCTAAGCACTGACATTTTCCACTCAGCACTAGTCTTGCCAATAATAAACCTGAAAGTCAAGCCAGTAGCTTCTTCCAGTCTGCAATCAAGATTTAAATTTAGAAGGCAGATAATATGGGCAACAACTGCACAATACAAAGTGCAAACAACTTATCCAATAACCACAATGCACAACCTTGTAGACTTCAACATTATTTTTCAACCTAAAAGGTAAGCATAAAAAACAAAACAACACACTTCGGCTATTTTACAAACTCGTATGGATTGGGTAGGACACAAAAAGGTTTTGACATGCAATATAGTCCTACAAATCTGTTGTACTTCAATACATGCACTTTTTTAGAAATATGTGTGAGAGTGTTGAGAGTAGACAAAAGCTTGGAATTATGTGCATAATATTAAAAGAGAAAAGAAATGTGTGTAAGAAAATTTTAAAAAGTGGTGGGGACCATTCCCAAATATGAAAATACAACAAATTAATTAGGACAACTTGACAAAAAATTTAGCAAATTGATTGAAAAGGAGGGAGTAGCATCTAAGAAATATGTTCTAGGCTATTTTAGAGTCTCTTAAGATGTCCAGTGTCATATAGAAGAAGCCAGCACACTGACAAGTTAGACAAGGGCCAAGCAAGAGTGTCAAAGTAACACAACGCCAAGTCGCCAACAGAAACATAAGAACTTGATGAAATTAATGACAATTGATTCTATACAGTATGTTTATAGATCAGATTTCGGATCTGAGATGTTAGCATGCCTTGAAGATAATCAGTAGCACCATGAAGATAACCATAAAAAACAACATAATAGATAATATGTAACTATTGAGATATGTACATAGCAACTCATGTTTTGCAACTACAAAATCACAACATGACAGTATTGATCTTTACCCTTTGATTTGCACTAACGCATACTTCTAAATTGATGTTTGTGAAAAATATATAGATAAAGTATCAAATCAAAGATTATTAAGCGCAATTGATGTCTTACTTAGTCTTAAACATAATGTCTTGATATCTTAATGAACAACTTCATGTCTTGATCCAAAGTATTTCCAAAGTTCATAAACATATGAAGGTTGTCCTCACGTGAGATTCAAAAAAGGAACTCAAAAAGGAACTCCCAAGCGGCTAACCTTTCAAATAAATAACTATATAAAAAACATGCAAGAATCCAATCCTCCACAAAGGAATTTAAGCATGATTTCCTAACTTTTCATACCATTTTGATTTTTAAAGTTATGTGTGATAGGTTACAATTACAAGTAACATCCACACTACCTAATGCCACCAACACACTCTTTCTTTCACTAATCACCTTAAAAAATCACTCTAGTTGTGTACCAGTCATCAATTCCTCAAGAGTTGTTAATTAAAGTTATCGCTCTCTTTTAAAGTCGATTGTATTGAGCACTACTACGTCGAAGATATCACATACATCACCCCTTACTTAGAAAAAGAACAATCCCACACAAGCTTCAAAATCCCCAAGCTGTAAACTAAAGGTACATTACTCTCATCTTTCCAAGCTACAAAATGAAGTTCAAACACACAAGCTTCATCTACAATTAAATTGTTCTTGCAAGAAAATTTACCCTTCCAACTTCTTAAATGGCCAAAGATTGCTACAGATCTACTCAAAACTCAACTAATAATCTATTCGCGAAGTAATTAACAACTCACTTAAATACCTTTTTTCATATCAAAATAAAATCCAATCAAATATAGAATAGACCAACTCACTACCTACCGTACATTTCAAAATAAACAGGTTTTAATTTCAAATGATCCAGCCATGGTTAAGCAGGGTCTAGATTCGCCCTGTCAATAACCCAACAATGTTGAGTATATTTCACTTGCTTTAGCAAAGCAAAATACCCAATATTCAAGAATACATCAACAGAAAAAATCAATTAACTGATAATAATTTAGCTTCCAAAACTGTAAATGGGATCAGATCATATTACAACTGCAAATATAAAAAGTCTGGAAAATGAAAATGTGTTGTTACCTTTGAAGGCCATCACGATCAGAAGGCAACCAAGTTTGGCGTAAAGCACGGCGTCGGCCAACAGATCCAAACCCAGTAAAAATCCCAACAAAACCCATAACTTTACGCCTCTTTTTCACATCTCCAATCAATAAAGAATCATCTGAAATGGCAGTATTACTGTCATCTGGTCGCTCCCATACAACAGAAACTGTTCTGGGTTCGAATGATTTACAGTTGGGATCATAAAGGGGTCTTGAAATTGCATATAAACCAAAGATTAAACCAGTGATTCCAACTGATAAGCAGAAGATCTGAACAAATGGTTTTCGAGTTAAAGATAATGGGGAAGAAGAACGACTATGGAAGATTCTAGGGGCTTTTGATGAGGGCATTTTTGAATTTGGTGTTGAGAAATAGCGGCAATTGGGAAGAAAGGGAAGCAATAGCGTGAACTAAAATTGTAGCTAAACTGATGACGAAATATGGCTTCTTTTTTCTCATGAGAAAATAGATAACCATCTCACCGTGAGACGTGTTCATACAAACAGTTTTAACTAGTACTTCCTCCGTTCCAGTTTATTTGTCTCATTTTCTTTTTTGGCAGTTCTTCATTATTTGTCTCATTTCCTTTTTTTGGCTATCATTTTTTTACCTAAATACCTCCACTTTTCCAATTCCCAATACTCCACTACCACCTTTACAATTAATTTAATCAATTAAAATACTCAACTACCACCTTTTTCAATGGAGCCCACTACTACCTTAAAATCCGTGTTTGGTCATATGGGACTAGTAAACTGAAACGGAGGAAGTATAAAACTCCGTGCAATGCATGGAATTTTTAGTACGAAGAAAACTTAAAGTTATTGTTTATAAAGAATGTCACATACTCACGTCATTCTCTTCAAAAAATATAATCCACGCTATTACTTAAAGAAAAAATCCGACAACAATTTGGAAATTTAAGTTATTGTTTCAAATTAATAATTTTATATTTAGGGAAAACATTAGATGTAAGAATTTAAATGATGTTGTCCTTTTAAATCTATAAATTGATTTATTTAGTTATCTTTATTCTTGAGCTTTTGTTGTCTTAGGTGAAGGATCACTTTTTCTGAAAATTTTTAGGGATATTTTACCTAGTAGGCATGAACTCTGATAAAAGGTCAGTTGTAATCTTAAAAAAATTTCACAAAATAGCACTCTACGTTGGAACATTAAACTACAGTAACATTATGAACCAAAAAACATTTGTTTTTCATTATCTTGAGAAATTATCTTTTTAACCTTGTATTATTTCATTAAAACACACTAACCCCTTCTCCTTCATCCATTTTCGTCCTTTTTCATTTATCTTCTTTCATCTTTTTAGTGGACCTTTTATTATAGATAATCAAGCTTTTCAATAACGAGCAACCCTTTCTGCTTCTTAGTACCGTAGCCTCTTCTGAACATGTCATAATAATATTGAAAGATTGAATAAGTACTATAGTGAACATATGTCCAGTAGTAAAAAGACTTACAATAGTGACAGTAGTTTGAGGACAGCTTGGATAAATTATCACTAAATGCATTGTGGTCGTTTCACGATCTACATGATGACGTCCAATTGTTGCTAAGTACCAACCAACACATGAAATTAAGCATCATTTAATTTATAGTCCTTTTGTGACCGTTATTTAGACCATTTAAGATGAGTTAAAAGACAATAAAGCTAACATATTTAGGCTATTTGAGGTGACTGAAGAGAAATTAAAGATAACTTCAAAAAAAGGAGACATTAAAGCTTCATAAAGAGTAGATGAGTGTTAGTCCAAACCTTCAATTTCAAATTCACGAATTATTGGCGTGCACTCTTATTGTCTTATACTCTTATCCCTATATTTTTTTTAGGAATATTACTTATTAACTTTGTCCATATTACCTTCAGTTTCAAACCTTCAGTTTTAGTTTCAAGGAGATCAAAATGAAATAGGAAGAAGATGGATGAAGGAGAAGGGGTTAGTGTGTTTTAATGAAATAACACAAGAGTAAAAAGGTAATTTCTCAATATAAAGAAAATTAAATATTTTTTGGTTCATAATATTTACTGTAGCTTAATGTTCTAACGTAGAATGTTATATTGTAGATTTTTTTTAAGATTTGCTACCACTGACCTTTTGCAAGAGTTGATGTCTACCATGTAGAATATCCTAAATTTTTAAACTCAAACTTTGCTTGACAAACTTGCTAAATGAATCGCAATTCGCAAGTATTAAAATTATTGCAAGATGCAAGGACGGATCCAGCTGGATCCGCCGCCCGCATGTGAAGGCACCAAAATTTTTTAAAAACTTTATTGGTTATAGGATTCGAACCTAAGACCTTTTGTATTGAAGTATTTATGAGACGCTCGCTCATGACCTTATCAAACTACACATTTTCTATGAAACTTTTGTCTCTTATGATTCTTATAAATTCATAATTTTGAAAATTAATGTCTCGTTATGAAAACTTGTTGAAATAGATTATAAAATATATTTTTTAGGGTTAAATTCAAAACATTGATTTTTTACATATTTTAAAAGATTTTAATTGAATTTTTTTTTTATAATTATGCTATTTGTATCAGTGAGTTTGAGTCTTGGATCCACCACTAGCAGGGTGTAATTTTCTTGTTTTTGAATTTCAATTATAACCTTAAAGTGATAACTTATATTCTTAAAGAGTTAAAGTGATAATTTCATTTTCAAAATGATAAACTACAAGCTACAACTTAGAAATATATTCATTAAGGTTGTATGTGACGACCTTAAAATGATTTCTTATAACCTTAGAATGATGACTTAACCTTAAATTAATAACTTACATCGCTAGAGTGATTCTCTATTGCATATAAGTATTCATTCTAAGGTTTTATATGATGAACAAGGGCAGAACGAAGATTTTTAAGGCCCTATTTATTTTGCAATATTTTTTCAAAATGGAGCCCTTTGTTATATCAAAAGATAAAAGATTTCCACTTTAAGAAAAATAGTTTAAGATTTTATATTGTAACAATATATTCAAAAATTACTTAATATAGAAAACAATTTACAAACAAATCCCTTAAAATGTGTTGCTCGTTACACATGTCTTGAAGCAAAATCATTTACACCAGATTCAATATCAACTTCCTCCAAAATATCACTCTTGATTGCCACTAACGCAAGACCATTTAGTTTTTCTTGTGACATAGTGCTTCACAAATATGACTTAAACAATTTCAACTTTGAAAAAATTCGTTTTGCAGATGCAACAGTAATGAGAATAGTTAATAAAATTTCGTAAGCAATAGTTGCATTTGGAAAAGAAGTAAAAGGTTTCATAAATTGTAATATGTCAATTGCTCCAATTTTCTTAGGTAAAAACTCTCTAAGCAACATAACTCCACAAATAAAACATTAGCATCAATGTTGGATTCCTCACCTTCTTTAAGAGAACTTTCCAAGTTAATGCAACATGATTTAAATTTTATTTCATCTATGGAAATTAGTTTATGAGAATTGACCCAAATATATTCTCATAATTTTGATATTGTTCAAATCTTTTCTCCAAAGAACCAATAGTTTGATCAATAATGTATAAAAAGTATTGTATTATGATTAATTCCTCTGGTGATAATAAAGTTTCTTCATTACTTATCTCATCAAAATGTCTTTTTCTACACACTTGATGTTTTGAGGAAACACACACTCAATTCCTATTTCATTGGCTAACTCTTTTGCTGAAATCTATGAATTCGAAAAACCAGTTAATCTATAACTTTTAAAAAGGCAAATTAATCCTTTAATCATATTTATAGCAACGTCTATTATCATCATGTCTTTTGGTTGTAATTCCTTGCTAGCCAAGTTTACTTGACTAAGAATTTCATACCAAATTACTTAGCTTCACTTTGCATTAGAGTATCTGTATCTTTTTCAGTTAATTCAACTAAGGCTTCATAATGTTCAGCAATTTGAAACCTTATAGCTTTTATACTTTCAACTCTACTTTCCCATTGTGTGGTTGACAATTGTTTTAGTGTCAAATTTTCACATGTTCCTTCAAAATAGTCCATCTTTTTGTATATTTGGAAAATATAGAGTAAATACGTTGGACAATGCCAAAGAAGTTTCTTGCTTTGTTCGACGTACTTGCAATGTCACATAAGACCATTATCATGTCATTGACCTCTCACATGATTTATGTCAAGGTCATGAGATTTTAACATATTTTTCAATTCTAAAAAAAGTCCCCCACCACTCGTATCATTAACTACTAGAAATTCAAAAAAAAATTCTTCAGCTTTTAATAAGTTAGTAGAGCCATCAACGCATCTTATAATTAAGGACATTTGTTCTTGATGGCTAGAGTTGGGAGTGCAATCCAACATTATAGAATAACATTTTTCTTTTATTTTTTTTTAACAATAATGGATTAAATTTTAGAAGAAACCAAAAGTATTAATTCATTATTAATAAAATGACTTAAGTAATGATGGTGAATTTTTCCACTATTAATGCGCTCAACATTTTCAATCCTTACATGATCAAATTCATTTAGCATTTGAACTAAATCTAAGAAGTTGTCATTTCCCTTTTCAAATAACCTTTCTTTACTTCCATGAAATGCGAGGTTATTTTGACCAAGATATTTCAGTATAGCAATTATTCTAATGAACAAATCTTTCCAATGCTCTTTTTATTACGTAATGTATATAATTACAATACAAATTACAATCGGGAATTTGTATTAAACCCCTTTGTTGATAGCAAAAATAAAATTACAAAGATAATAACAATGCTAAGTAAAGTGAAGATTGTTTTATAACGATAACCGTTACCCGGAAACTTGACACAAGTTGAAGGCGTGTACTCACTATCCTTTTGTGATATTTCCCCCACAAAGGTACTTGGGTTTATAAGTTGGAAATTCACAACGAGATACAATCAACTCCAATACACCCTTAGTACTTAGGATGTATAATGTAATAACAAAGTGTTTGAGAATTATGAGCAATGGAAAGCAAGAACAAGAGTTAATTACTCTCTTGACTAGCACAAACAAATGAGAGGAAAGACTTAGAATTTCAAAGAAAAAGGTGTGTCAAACACAATGCACAAGCTCTCTATTTATACACAAGAGGAGCCTTGAGCATTCACCACTATTGATGATCATATTGATGAGGAAATCATCAATTGTCATTAAGCTAGGCATTCATGAGTATAATTGAGTATTAAACACATAACAATCTCAGAAATTATCAGATTAAAGAAGGAATCTTGAGCATTAAACTCAAGAAAACGGGAAGAAAAGCAACGGTCTTTTTCCCAGCCCAGACCGTCGAGTCGGCGGTCGGTCCTCCCCAAGGATCGCCGACTCGGCGATTGCCTTCTGACCAAAACATGATTTTCCAGAGGCTAAAGCCGACTCGGCTTTAGCTCAACCTAAGGGGCAGCCGAGTCGGCTGTGCAAGGCTGTGCAAGTTGACTTGATTTGTCCCTTTTTCTTGTTTTGTCATTACTATAAATGCCTAACGGACTTAGCATAGTAATACGTATTTGTCCCACTACTTTTAGTAGCTTTAGTTATATATTACGGACTTATATATTGTCCCACTACTTTAGTAGTACTTAGTGATTAAATTCAGGATTATTAGACACTAAATGTTCAACAATCCTCCCCCATTTTGGGTATAATAAGCCTCTCATTTACCAAAACTCATAATACATTTCATGCATCAACGCTAATATCCCTTCGGATTGAATTAACGCCTAGTACAACACACTTAACAAGTGATCGAGCCAGAATTGATTTCCATAAGGAATTGAAGCAAATGACCCTTCCAACCACTTGAAGATGTAGTACACACAAAACAAATAACACAAAGTTATTAACTTGACACATTATAAGACCGTGTCCGTATCTTATTCATAAGTTTATCATAGTCATTATGCCAATCTTGACTACTTGAAGAAGCCATACTTCAAACTTATATAGGTAGGTTCTCAGTACGTATAAAACATATCCCCGTGACGTGGGTATAACACCAAGAGCTCTTCAACCCTTGATCTTGAGAACTTTCAAGACGACTACCTTATTCCATCACGGTACAAAGCAACGATGGGTCATATAACAAGTTGCTTTAACAAAAATCAAGAGGACTTTACCACATTGAATTCAGACACGATGTTACTCATGCGTGAATTGGCCTTCCCAAATGATTTTATTGACATAAACCGATTTCAACTGAGGCTTTCTCAATTGAATCTCTATTCATGGCTTTCGTAAACGAATCCGCCACATTGAACTAAGTGTTCACATAGTCAAAAGTTATGACCCCGTTAATGATAAGTCCTTGCACTAGGCTATGCCTAAGAGCAATATGACGAGACTTACCATTATATACTTGACTATAAGCTCTACCTAAAGCCATCATGCAATCCGCATGGATTGCTACCGGTGAAATTGGCTTAGGTAACAAAGGTATCTCAAACATGAGATTCCTCAACCACTCCGCTTCACTAGCTGCTGAAGCAAGTGCTATAAATTCAGCTGACATCGTAAAGTCGGCTATACATGTTTGTTTCTTAGAAGACCAAGAAATGGCACCTCCCCCATAAACAAACACCATCCACTAGTAGAAGAGTTATCCTCTTAATTAGTGATCCAGCTAGCATCGGAATAACCTTCTAGAATAGGAGGTTCTCCGCTATACGCAATACCATAATCCTTGGTACGCAACAAGTATCTTAATACTCTCCTTATCGCCATACAATGATGGGGACCCGGGTTACTAGTAAATCTACTAAGTTTACCAAACGCAAATGCTATGTCAGGCCTAGTACTTGTCATAGCATACATCAAAGATCCTATGACCTTTGAATACTCCTATTGTGAAATTGGTTGACCGGCAAGGTTGTTAGGATCGGGATTCTACGTAGGATCGTTGAGGGGGTAGGATCGAAATCAGTAGAATCGGATCGTAGGATCGTGTGAACCTACAAATATGCATTTATATGCTTTAGATAACCAATTTTCAATTGTATTTGTTCTTTTTTATGTTTTAAGGTTTAAATTAACACTTATTTGACTTCAACTATTAAGTTTTATAAAAAATACCTTTAATAATCATTATTAAAATTCGAACCGAGAAAAACGTGAATTTTAGTCAAATTGATATAATTGTTTAGATATATTCATGTATATACATAAGTAAAATCTGGATTATATGAAATTTTAATACGATTGAAACTACCCTAGTAGGATCGGATCGTAAAATCGTAGGATCATAGAATCGTGTTATGATCCTACCACTTAAATCCTGGAACTAAGTAGGATCGTACGATTCTACCAATTTAAGATCCTACCTACGATCCGGATCGGTCGCCTAATTTTGGATCGTAAGATCGTAGAATCGGTGATCAGGATCGAGATTTTGATAACCATGTTGACCGGTATGTTTTGCAAATTTCATACCCGGTTCCATGGGAGTAGAGACCGGCGCTTTATCAAGCATATTAAACCGCTTAAGTATCTTCTCAACATAGTGAGCTGACTTAACTTAATACGGTTGCCTTGTCTTATGATCTTTATACCTAAGATCACATCGGCCTCCCCCATATCCTTCATCTGAAAGGATCTAGACAAATAGTCTTTTGTCTCTTAGACTTGTGCTTTACAAGTGCCAAAGATAAGCATGTCATCGACATACAAGCAAATGATAACGCCATTACCATGGCTATCAAACTTGCTATGTACACACTTATCGGCTTGATTCAACTTGAATCCAAAAGACAATATGGTTTCATCAAATTTTTGATGCCATTGCTTAGGTGCTTGTTTAAGTCCATATAAGGACTTCACAAGTTTACACACCTTTTGCTCATGTCCTTTCAAAACAAACCCTTTGGGTTGTTTCATATAGACCTCCTCATCTATTTCCCATATAGAAATGCGGTTTTAACATCCATTTGATGTATATTTAGATGATAGACCATAGCTAACGCTACCAATAACCGAATAGTGGTTATTCTTGCAACCGGTGCATATGTATCGAAATGATCGATACCGTGCTTTTGTCTAAAGCCTTGAGCCACTAAATGAGCTTTGAATTTATCAATAGTACCATCGATTTTCATTTTCTTTCTGAAAATCCACTTGCAACTTATTGGTTTACAAGTAGGAGGAAGATCCACTAACACCCAAGTGTTATTTCCCATGATGGATTGCATCTCATCATCAATAGCCTATTTCCAAAAAGCGCTATCATGTGATGCCATAGCATCGCTATAAGTCAATGGGTCACCTTCCACATTATACAAATATGGAACGCTAGAAGATACTTCACTTCTATCACCTTCAACCAAGTATACTTGGAAATCCGGTCCAAAGCTTTTAGCTTTCCGTTGTCTCTTACTCCGTTTAGGAATATGATCAACTAATTTTTGTTCATCTATTTGTTGACTTTCATCAACATCTAGAAGTGAACCTTGTTGATTATCATCAACATTGTCATTGGTACAAACTTGTAGATTTCTTTGTCTACTCAATGATGAAAATCTATTTTCATCAAAAATCGCATCTCTTGACTCTATAATCGAATGAATCGACATATAGTCATTTTGTTCTATAACATAGAACCTATAGGTTTTTCTATGAATAGCATAGCCTATAAAGATGCATTCAACACCTCGTTCACCGAGTTTCTTTTTCTTGTTACCGGGCAATCTTACAATGGCCCTACAACCCCAAACCTTAAGATAACTTAAGTTAGGTTTCTTTTTGTACCAAAGTTCATAAGGAGTTTACTTATTCGTTCTCATTGGAACTCGGTTAAGAATGTGACAAGCCGTCAACATTGCTTCACCCCAAAATCCATCACTCAAACCCGAGTAGGATAACATGGAATTAACCATCTCTTGTAGAGTACGGTTTTTCCTCTCCGCCACACCATTAGATTGTGGTGCATAACCGGCGGTGGTTTCATGTATAATACCCATTAAATTAAAATAGTTAGGATCATAATATTCACCTCCTTTATCGGTTCTTAACCTTTTAAGTTTACTACCAATTTGTAATTCTACTTCATTTTTGTAAATCTTAAAATGTTCAAGAGCCTCATCTTTTGTATGTAAAAGATATACATAACAAAACTTTGAGAAATCATCAATAAAAGTTATTACATACTTTTTATTTCCCGAAGACGGTGTCCTATGAAAATCACAAAGATCAGTATGGATTAATTCCAAAATTTCGGATTTTCTTTCAACACTTTTAAATGGTGTTCTAGTTATCTTATTTAACATGCACGTTTTGCAATTTTTAGATACTTTCACACACATAGGTATTAAATCATGCTTAGACATAAAAGAATTTTATCAAAATTTACATGTCCTAGTCTAACATGCCACAAATAATGCAAATCATCTTTATCATTCATATTATAAACATTACAAATAGTATTCTTATTTAAATCTAAAGATAACTTCAACAAACTATTACATAAATAAGCACGACCAATAAACAAATTATTTTTAGAGATAATACACCTATCGGCTTCAAACACTAGTTTGTAGCCCAATCGATTCAAAATAGGACCCGAGACTAAATTTCTACCTATTTCGGGTGGAAAATACACATATCTTAAAACTAAGAGATTCCCCGAAGTAAACAATAGTTCAACTTGTCCTTTGCCTTGGACCATGATAGGTGCATTGTTTCCCATGTAGAGATGCTCCCCATCAACAACCTTGTTAAAGGATTTGAACCATTGTGTAGAATTGCAAACATGCCTCGATGCCCCCAAATCGATCCACCAAGACAAAGAATCATCCTGCATAGCACTAATATTAGTATTCATAGATGAAAAACTCATATTAGAATTTTCATTCAAAAATGCAAGATTACCTTAAGTGGATAGTCCTTTTCTTATTGAAGCTTGACCACTCCCCTTTGCCTTCTTTTGCTTGTTCTTTAGAACGAAGCAATTTTTCCTTCGGTGCCTGGGTTTACCACACTCCCAACATACCTTTTCGGTATTGGGAATAGTAGCCTTGCCCTTGGAAGAATCATTTCTCTTCCTCTTATCTCCAGGACGGGATGGTGGTTTCCCTTCCCCAACCATGTTGATTGTACCAACATTAGGATTTTCATCTTTTCGGTTCTCATGAACCCGAATGCTAGACTTGACAATTATGTGTTGTCCAAGATCGGAGAGTGTAATCTCCTCTCTTTTATGCTTAAGAGCATGTCTAACATCCCTCCAAGAGGGAGGTAATTTGTCTATTATGCTTGATACAAGAAATACTTCATCAATTTCAATTTTATGTAATTTAAGGTTAGCATGCATCCTTTGTAATTCATGAAATCGATTAATAATTGGGCGATCTTCTACCATTTTATATGAATTAAAATTACTTACAAGAAACTTTTTGGAGCTAGCATCCTCCGCCATGTACTTATTCTCCAAAGCATCCCACAACTTTTTTGCGGAATCATGGTATTGATAGATGTCAAATAGAGCATCTTGCATACCATTGAGAATGTGGCCCTGGCAAATGAAGTCATCATTATCCCATTTGCTCCTCTTTCGGTTTTGTTTAAGAACCTCTGTTTCCGGATCATCCGTCTTAGGAGCGTCCAGCTTAGGTGAACTAATCACATAAGCCACGTTCAAAGTGGTGAGCATGAACATCATCTTCTTTTGCCAACGTCTAATGTCGACGCCGACAAACTTTTCAAGCTTAGCAAAGTTTGAGGTAAAAGCCTTCATTGTTGCCATCGATGAAGAATATCACAAAAGATTATTACGGAATATATATAATTACAATACAAATTACAATCGGGAATTTGTATTAAACCCCTTTGTTGATGGCAAAAATAAAATTACAAAGATAATAACAATGCTAAGTAAAGTGAAGATTGTTTTGTAACGACAACCGTTACCCGGAAACTTGACACAAGTTGAAGGCGTGTGCTCACTATCTTTTTGTGATATTTCCCCCACAAAGGTACTTGGGTTTAGAAGTTGGAAATTCACAACGAGATACAATCAACTCCAATACACCCTTAGTACTTAGGATGTATAATGTAATAACAAAGTGTTTGAGAATTATGAGCAATGGAAAGCAAGAACAAGAGTTAATTACTCTCTTGACTAGCACATAAAAATGAGAGGAAAGACTTAGAATTTCAAAGAAAAAGGTGTGTCAAACACAATGCACAAGCTCTCTATTTATACACAAGAGGAGCCTTGAGCATTCACCACTATTGATGATCATATTGATGAGGAAATCATCAATTGTCATTAAGCTAGGCATTCATGAGTATAATTGAGTATTAAACTCATAACAATCTCAGAAATTATAAGATTAAAGAAGGAATCTTGAGCATTAAACTCAAGAAAACGGGAAGAAAAGCAACGGTCTTTTTCCCAGCCCAGACCGCCGAGTCGGCGGTCGGTCCTCCCCAAGGATCGCCGACTCGACGATTGCCTTCTAACCAAAACATGATTTTCCAGAGGCTAAAGCCGACTCGGCTTTAGCTCAACCTAAGGGACAGCCGAGTCGGCTGTGCAAGGCTGTGCAAGTTGACTTGGTTTGTCCCTTTTTCTTGTTTTGTCATTACTATAAATGCCTAACGGACTTTGTATAGTAATACGTATTTGTCCCACTACTTTTAGTAGCTTTAGTTATATATTACAGACTTATATATTGTCCCACTACTTTAGTAGTACTTAGTGATTAAATTCAGGATTATTAGACACTAAATGTTCAACACTTTTTCCTTTTTAAATTGTTGTTGAGAAACTTTATCAATTTTTTCATTCTTTTTCCTTTTTCCTTTTAAAAGTTTCATATTCTTTGAGTCCAACACATAAATTAATCCAATCATTAAACCCTTCGCAATCTAAAGCACCTCTTACCAATTCTTTTTTTAAAGTTTTTACAACAAAAGCAAAACATTTTATCAAGCTCCTTTGAATACACAAGTCATTCTTGATCACAAGTTTCATCATTGGGCAAAGACCTTGTATAATAAGCCAAAAAAAATCTACGATTAACAATATTTTTTGGGCCTTTCACAATTTTTAAATCCCTTTTAGGGCCATTCAAAGCTAAAATATTAATAGAATTGTTATCTAGAGTGTCCCAATTTTTTGAGTCATTTAAGTCAAGCTCATTTTTTTCATTTTGTTCAACATTATCATTATTACCATCCCATTTTTGTGAATCATTAAATTCAAGATCATCACAATTTTGTGCAAAGTCTTCAAAATTATCAACTAAGTTAACACTAACATCCACATGTTCAACATCATCAATTGTAATCTTTTCCTCCTCTACGGGATTAGAAGATTGTGTGGGGGTGTTATTTTTCAAAAAATTATCAGAGTTTTGAGATTGACTGAATTGTTGTACCCTTTTTTGTTTACTACGTTTTTTTGATCTTGATTCGTACTTAAGAAACATAATATAATAGCACAACCAAATAAAAAAGAATTTAAATAAAGAGACTAAGAGAGAAAGGATAGCAGTATGATCCCGTGTCCGGATTGATTTCTGCATCTGAGGTCCAAATTCGTACTTGATTTCTGGTTTTGTACTGATCAAGACCAATTTGTACAGAAGAGCGGAAAGCAATTCGTACTGAAACCGAAGACAAATAAAAACCATATGATTTCTAATTTTACATTTAAACAATTAACCCAACTTATTCATAAAGTCCAGATTATGAGATTAATAAAAAAATAAAAAATATTCAAAAATATAAATTTTATAAATTATAATCAATTATCAACACAAAATTTAAAACAAAATTAAATAAATAAAATACCTTTAGTTGAAGATCTGATTTAATTTTCTCTTTGATAATTAAACTTTGGGGTTCTACAAATTGTAGATCTTAACAAATATATGGAGTTATAAAATAATTCAAATGGTTTAAAAAATGATTTCATAAAGAAATCCGTTATTAAATTGGAGACATGAATAAAATTCTCCTTTTTGTGAACCCGTATGATTAATATAAATCGAGCTCGGCCAAGGTTAATAAACCTTGGGGGAAAGGTTCAGTACAAATCGTTTCATTGGCTAACTATCCCATTTAGCAACTAAGTGAGCCAATATGTTACCATTACGTCTAACAAAACTACACCCAAAACCAATCAAACAAGATCTAAGTTCAGTAATACAGTTATAAATGTGAAAAATGGGGGAGGAGCGAACATCATTGTTCACAATGGCAGAAATTACACTCTTGGAATCTCCTTCCAGGATGATATTGGTGAAGCCAAATCTGACAGTCATTTTCATGCCAAAATGTGCAGATGCAGCCTCGACCACCTCCACAAACCATCTGGACAGCTTTCTCCGCACTCTCGCCACCATTACCGTGTCTTTATCATCGTGTACAACAACTCCCAGTCCACAGTTTGCACCAACAGCTACATGAGCATCAAAATTTATTTTAAGTCAACCAAGAGGATGAGGAGACCAAGATTGAAAGTGTGGAAAGCTCCTAGGATGGAAGATAACAACGTTAGTAGAATACTAGATGTAGTCAGCCACAAGACTATTGAATCTAGTGGCTAGCTTAACTGGATCAATAGTATCCCCATCATAAATTTGCTTGTTGCAATAGAACCATGAGACCCACAAGTTAGCACGGATAGAATTAAAAACTTCCTTTGAGGTATGACTGTGGAGCCAAGAGAACAGAGCAATGAAAGAGTCGCGTGTGGCATCATTTAGTATGGATACAACAACATGTTTATCCCATATAGTCTTTGAATGTGGGCAAATATCGATCACAGCAAGGGGTTTGCACACAATACATATTGTATAACACACTTTTTGTAGCAACAGAACCATTACATGCCCTCCAAAGAAAGTAGTGAAGCTTAGGGAGCCCCAAAACCGACCATACAGTGCGCCATTGCTTAGCTATAGCCATAGAATCAGGATCATCAGCATTAGAATTATGTCCAAGCAGAGCCAACCAAAACCCACTTTTAACTGAGTACACACCGTTCTTATTCAACCACCAAAACAACTTATCACAGGGCCATTTTCTGAAAAGAAGGGATAGAAAAATCAAAGTTAATAAGGTAAAAAACCAGTAAATCAAAATGGCTACCTGGCTAAAGGGTTGGAGTAATCATTTGTTAGCCTTTAGGAATCCAATTATCATACCACACTCTAACACTGAGCCAATTACCAATACAATACCCTAGACCTTTAATGAGGAGGGATTTCGCACTCCAAATACTTCTCCAGGTAACACTCAATTCGTATCCTCTAATCACCTCTAGTACATAAGAGTTCTTGAAGTAGCGAGCTTTGAGCACATTCAACTGGAGGGGGTTTGTTCCCTCAAGCAAACGCCAAGACTGTTTCTTTAGCAAAGCCAAATTAAAGCATTTTAGGTCACAGAAATCCATATCGCCCTTGTTCTTTAGTAAGCACATGTGACTCCATGACGCCAGTGAATCTTCCTGCGTTCATTACTAGATCACCTGAAAAATTTAGTAAACATAGCGTGGATCTCATCCTGTAATCAAAAATTTAGCAGCCCGCTGGGTAAGCTAAAGATGCTCATCATGTAGATCGGAAAGGCTTGGATAACCGATTTGATAAGCACTTCTTTTTCTGTCCTTGATAAGAATTTTTTCTTCCACCCTTGTAGCTTCTTCCAAATACGATCTTTTAAGCATGAGAATGTTGTCTTTGTGGAACAACTGATAATAGTAGGAAGACCCAAATATTTGACATGACGATCAACTTCCTTCACCCCCAGAATATCAACAATATTTTTCCTCAACTGATGATGTACACCTTTGCTAAAGGAGATTTTGGTCTTATCATAGTTCACTTTCGGACCGAATGCTCTCTCATATTTGCTAATAATATTAGCTTCCTCCAAACATTCCTACACCAATGCTTTAGCAAACTAAATACTATCATCTCCGAAAAACAAATAAGATAAAATAGGGGCTTTCCGAAACATATGAATGCCATAAATATCCTTTTTATCAATGCTATATGAAATCAACTTAGAGAAAGCCTTAATGCATATGAAAAATAGATACACACATTCCAATTTATTTTAAAAGAGAAGGTAACTTTAGACATGCAGCTCATGATACGACGAACCCAAGCATCACTAAAACCCATCTTGTTCATCACTCTCTCCAAAACACACCACTTCACTCTATCATAAGCTTTACTCGAATCTAGATTAATGGCGAAGGCAACTTTCCCACCATTTCCCCATCTTTTCATAGCGAGGAAAGCTTCGAAAGCTAGAAGAGCATTATTTGTAATCAACCTCCTAGGATTGAAAGCACTTTGGTTCACTGAAATAGTACCTCCTAAAAACCCCTTGAGTTTATTAGCCATAACTTTAGAGACAATTTTGTATATAACATTGCAGCATCTAATAGGACGGAAATCAAACATCATTTTCGGCTCTATACACTTGGGGATAAGGAAAACACAAGTTTTGTTGATGGACTTCAAATTAAAGTTTCACCTCTAGCAGTTTTCTACCAGGGCTACGACATCATTCCCCTTAAAATCCCAAAATTTTTGAAAGAAAAATAGCATGGAATCCATCAATACCTGGGGCCTTTATAGGGTACAATTGGAAGAGAGCTGAGTGAATTTCCTCATAAGAAGGCTCTCTATCAAGCTGCATATTCATGTCCTCGGTCACCACAGAAGATATGCCTTCCAAGGCCTCAGCAAAGCCCGATAGGGAGCTGTTAGCAAAAACGCTTTCGAAGTATGCAGTCACCAGCCTTTCAATATCTACTTTTGAGGTTCTCCAATTGCCATCACCATCCGTAACATCATAAATCAAATTCCTTGTCCTTCTCGAGCTCGCTTTATGATGGAAGTATTTTGTATTTTTGTCAGCATCTTTTAATTCATTCACATGGGATCGAAGGTGCCAATACGCTTCTTCCATCCGATGCAAATCATCCAATTCTTCGGCCAACTTTGTACAAGCAACAATCATGGAGGAATCAGGAGTCTGCTTCTGCACCTTTGCAAGCTTTTCTCAATAAGCTTTATCAACCTCTTCATTTCACCAAAAGCCTTTGTTGCCTAATCTTTAAGAGAGTTAGCACAACACTACACCCATCTTTTGATAGCCAAAAATACTCGAACCTAAACAAACTATCACTCACATCCTCCCGGCATCAGGACTCCGTGCATAGCATAATAGGTGCATGATCAGATCTTAAAATTGGAAAATAGCGAACATCATTCTCTAGAAAAAGATCCAATAAACTAGGAGAGGCAAGAAACCGGTCCAACCGTTCACGAACAAAAGTAGACATAGATTTCCACGACTCCAAGTGAAGCAACTACCGCGAAAACCCAAATCAATTAGATTGCAATCATCAATACAAGCTCTAAAAGCACCAATGTCCCTATCAGTCCTATGAGCACCCCCTTCTTTCTCATGCATGGCCAAAATCTCATTGAAA
Organism: Amaranthus palmeri; assembly: GCA_019776075.1. Classification (NCBI taxonomy): domain Eukaryota; kingdom Viridiplantae; phylum Streptophyta; class Magnoliopsida; order Caryophyllales; family Amaranthaceae; genus Amaranthus; species Amaranthus palmeri. The sequence continues at coordinate 109,168 of JAAKBH010000371.1, forward strand.
TCACCAAAAAATACATAAGGGAGTTGACCATTATCCACCACTGATCTCATGAGATCTCAGGTTTTATATTTACTAGCCTTGTCTAACCAACCGTATATCCCATTTGCTATACAGGAAGTACCATGACCATTGGATTCGACCATCACAAAGATGTGATGATCTGAAATGGATCTAAGGCTAACCTTTTGGTCTCTCCACCACCACCCAATACCACCGGAATCACTCTGACTACTAACACAAATACCATTACTTAAATCACATTTATTCCAAACGAATTCTAACTTAAACCTATCAATTATTGATTCCATCACAAATACAAAATCGAGCCGCTCACGCCAACACCAGTTGCGGAGGGCTTGAACTGTCTCGGGGTTATTAATCTCGCGACAGTTGCAACTTAGAATTTTCATTTGTTCGCGGGTTTGGTCATCACCAACTCCTGCTAATGGAAAACTAGCTACATCAAAACTAGAGACCACGCCCTCATCAATGCAAGAACTTTTCATCTCTCAGTCACATTCACCCATAACAATATCCATATCATCTAACTTCCTTTTACTAGAAGAATCTCTATCAGCAATACTAAAAAACATGGTCAGAGTTATTAATACCTGATTTGGCAGCAAAATCGCAACCAACAATAGACCTCCTCTTGATCTTCACAGACTTCTTAGAGGCTTGCTTGTAGGATCCCAAATTTAAGGATGGAACAATGTCCTCGTATGAAGTAGCCATCACATCCTTTCTTGTATCCACCAAGTTGTCATATTTATTGTGGCTATCCTCACCCTCCAAACCAGAACATGACAAAACCCCCTCGCCAGTGCAGCCATGAACATGAATAATCGGCGGGACATCATTATCATCACTCCCAACCTTTGACAGCACAAGAGCATTATTATCATCCTTATTATCAACCACTGTTTTACATGTCAGTGCTTGACTTTCACCATTCAACACAATAGCACCATCAAGGTTTTTTGGTTTTGGTACAAATAAACATTTACGCATCTTTATGGCACTTTCCTCCTCTTTATGTCTGTTAAAGCCTTTACTTGGAGAGGCCCTAATATCCATGCCCTATTTATACCCTGACTCTTTATCATGCTCAAGAACATTCATGCAATCTTTTTCCGTATAGCTCATGATCCCACACAAGAAATAAAAGTATGGTAACCGTTCATATTAGTTGCAGTAGTATTACCCTTCAAACGAATCAGTTGAGATCTTTTTAGCGGTTTTGTGACGTCATACCCTAACCCTACGAAACGGGTGTAAATCCTGAAAATCCTCCTCTACCTCCATAACATCTCCAATGGCCTTCGCAATTGCTTAACCTTGTCATCTGATCGATATCCATAAGGAGGTTATACAATCGGATGCAAAACGAAAAGAAATTCAGCACCATATCCGACGATTGCACAAATTTTACAATTTCTTGGAGCAAAATCAATATGTTTTCAAAACACCAGGGTCTACCAACGAGAATTCCTTCCCGATCTTTCCAATGGAAGAATTAGAATATAAACAGATTCGTACCTATTGATCTAATGATAAAACCATATGTGAGATTCCACATGTGAAGAAAAGTACGTTTAACAACATCGAAATTTAATGGTTTATTAATGAGTACTCGTACCACCAACCGTAAGAATAGGTTTTCATCATGAGTATCTTCGAAATCCTCACCCAAATCTACCACATCCTCTTCCTCAGTCACAATGTTGAGTTTAGAGCAATGTTCAATTAACTCGTCTACCATTAAAACTTAGAAACCCTAAGCCAAGGGAGAAAGAATACTCAAGGGTAAAACTTTAGAGAGAGCAAACTCTAACCCAAGAGAGAGAAAGAGACTTTTAATAACTTTCAGAATAAAATTCTCCTTCATCCTAAATAAAAGATGATTTACCCACAAAAAATTATTTTGTTAGATGGAGAAATTAATGAAGAAGTGGAAAGGTTACAAGGAAAAAGATGAAGGTGAGGCATGAAACATTGGTGTGAATTATTAATGGGGGCCTAGGGCCACCATGATTGATTTGCATTCACCAAATATAAGGTTGGATGTGATTTATTAGTGAGGCTAAGACTTAATCTCAAGTCCCATTATAAAACATATGAGCCTTCTACCAGCTCCTTTAATTATATTTTGTTTTACTAATACCACTATCAAATATTTGAGGCCCCTTATTTTTAGGGGGCCCTAGGTGGTTGGTTATCCGGAATGGGCTCAAACCGGGCTTAATAATGAATTTAAGGGGATCACTTACAACCTTAGTGGGATAATTTATAACCTTATTGCAATGACTTACATTGTTAGATTGATCTTGTTTCTGTAATGAAACTAGAAAAAGCAAAAGACACTAAGAATACCTGAAGATGAAGTCTTATGGATGTTGGTAGTCAACGATCTTGAAGGTTGATGTGATCCTTTTGTAGTTGTGGCTACAATTCCTGCACCACAACCGTTACCCTTGTCCGGGGGAAACCTCCCGGAAAGCCCCTTCGACACTCAAGTCAGTTGCGAAAACTGAAATTAATAGACGATAATAAATGCAAGAGTATAAATGATTATTAGAAGTTTGGGATGATGAGAATATGTAAAAGGATGAATTAAAGGTGGATGATTGTAGAGAATTTGTGTGTAAATCAGAAAAACTTGCCCTTTATGAATTTAGAATGAGGTATTTATGATAGTTGATGAAGGGATTATGGAGTAGTTATTTAGGGAGATCATGGGTGATATGGTAGGTAATGGGTGGTTATTTTCAGGAGGTTACTCCCTTGGATGTTAAGCAATGAAAAGAAAAGAGTTATAGAAGACATTGACCATAAGTAAAGGTCAACAAAAAATCAATGTCAACAAATTACAAAGTCAACAGGGTATGTAAGTACTTTTACGATATATCGGTAAATATAAATAAAAGTTACCATAACAGATCTCATATCACTTATAAGGTTTCCATTTTAATTTGTATGTGATGATCTTAAGTCATAACTCATTACTTTAAAATAATGATTAAAATTGTTAAAGTCATTAGAATTGTTATATGCATCCCTCTTAAGGTTATTTGATACCTTATAATGATTACTTATGAATTTAATAATCTTAAAGTGATGACTTAGATTATAACAGTTAGGGTGTTTAAAAGTACCCGACCTGCCTAATCCGACCCGGCGACCCGCTGACCTGCCTCATAAATGGCGGGTCAAAAAGTATAAATTTTTGAAAAGTCCGGGTCGGGTACCGATCCGCCTTATCCAGGTCGGATCATAGGCCGCTTTTAATTTGATTCGGGTACCCGTTCATAACCCGATAACATGATTTTTGAATAACATGGATTCTAATCATGTCTTATCAGTTGTCTATATCAGTTAGATTTAGGATAAGAGGAGTTTATTACTGTTAACTATTTCACATATTTCATATGAGTTATCAATTTCACCCATATTTCACACTATGTTATTTTCTTTTCCTTCCTATTGAAAGAATATGCTCTCATTATCTACTGTAAATAGCATTATTGTAAATGCATTATCTACTTTAAATAGAATCTGCCCATAGTTTTTTTTATAAAAAATTATAATTAAATTAGTAAATAATTAAAAATAATAAGCAGGTACCCGGTGTCCCGACTCGTCTTATTCGGGTACCCGCTAATTAAGTACTCGCATTAAATGGGCAGCAACACGGACCGTTAAAAAAGGAACCCGGCTAACCGGATATCCGATTAACCGGGTACCCGATAATGAACACTCCTAGTAATTGTGATTACCTATTATTAATAATTTTAATCTACTGCTTAAAAGTATTCATAGTATTAGAGTAATAACTTATAACTTTAAAATAAAAAATTATATTATTACCATGATTAGTTACTGTGTAAGAGTATTCATTTTCATATTTTAAATAGTTAAATTTGTAAGGTATGAGTAATTCCAATTTTAACCTTAAATTTTCAAAAACCCAAAAAAAATAATAAACTATTACAATTTAAAATTTAAAAAACAAATATATTACCTGTCATGCATCCACATGAAAAACAAATTCACAAATAAAACTCTCACCACAAGAAAAACTTACTCAATCCAAAAATCAATAGTAACTATCTATATCTGTCTTTGCTTCAGTTATAGTAATCTTAATTAAATAAAACTTTTGTAACATTAATAGTATATTGAAATAACAAATTAAATAGTTATGAAGGGTATTGTGCAATACTCCCTCCGTTCCTTTATGTTCTTCCACCTTACTATAACGGGTAGTTTCAAAAGTTCTTCCACTTTAGAATACTTTCTATTTTTGGAAAGTTTTCATCTCACTTTTACCCTTTAAAACTCCACTTTCCTTACTTCACACTACTATTTAATTATTTTCTCTCTCATACTTCCAATACAATCATTACTTCACACTACTATTTAATTATTTTTTCCTCTCATAATTCCAATACAATCATTACTTCTCACTACTATATAATTAAAATAATACCCACTACTACCAAAGATTCTATTTTTCTTAATATTTGTGAAAAACCCAAATAGGAAGAACAAATAGGAACGAAGGGAGTATTAGTTATTTTTTTACACATTTTCATTTATTAACATTCAATTGTATTTTTTCTTTCTCCTTCTCGTTTTTCTATTACTTTAAGCAAAAAATGTAAAAATAAAATTAAAAGTTAAAAAATTAACAATTAAAAAATAAAAAATAAAAAATAAAAAAATTAGGATGTTTTATTATCAATCTACTATTCATCATCGATTTCATACAGCGTTTATTAGGTTTCAATTTTTAACGCTTTTATATTGGCCAAAAATCAATCCTGAATAATACAATTACATACAATTAATTAATGAAATAAAAATATTTGCGTAAGACGGTTTTAGAATGAGACGAGCGTTGGGTCGGACCAAATGCAAGCGCGTGTTCATACGCTGCATGTTTCCCTCAACATTCACCATCGATTATTTTTGAAATTCAATAACTTTTAAGATTTTTTTCAGTTTGTGTTTTCATATCTCTTATCCTTTCTAATCTCTTTCATTATTTTAGTTTTCTCTTTTATTTCCTTTTATCATTTTCCTCTTGTTGCTATTTGTATAGTTTTCTTTTTTTTTTATTTTGTTGTTGTTTGCATGTTTGTATTTTTGTGATCGATTTTTTCGACTTTTTTTTCATCATTTTCATTAATTTTCGTGTTTTTTTGTTTTTATCGTTTCTATTTATTGATTTGTTTTGTTTTTTCCTGTTGAGTTCCTCCATTGTTGATTTTATCATATTTTTTCATGTTTTTCACAGGTTCTTGTTATTTTGTTTTAAACAATATTGAAGTCTAAGTCTAATAAGAAAGATAAAGATGTCTTGCATGCCCAATGAGAAAGAAGTTTCGAAAAAGTCGATAGCACTCATAAGAACAACGAAAATTTTTCAAAAATGGTGGCTGTTGTGAATGAGAAACAATTTAAAAATAGATTGAAGGCATATTATATGGACTTTTTTATGCTTAGCGTTGAAAAGGAAATTGAAACTAATTGTAAGATTTGGTCCTTTTTGGAGTTGGATGGGATTATAGTTGCCTTAACAAAAGTTCAAATTGATTCCATTAGAAAGGTAGGGTTTGAGGATGCTTGACATTAAAATTTCAAAAAATATACCGGGGGATCTAGTATATTTAATTTTCAATTTTGATCCGTATGGTTGGGTTCCGCGAATTATGAATGGTAGGCCTGAGAATGAGTATTATTTTACTGCTACTGATGTAATCTTTTGGTTTCCTATCAAACCACGTAATATAATAGAAACCTCGTTTAATAACAAGGATCTTGTCATGAGGTGGAGGAAATTTCTCGATTTCGGGAATGATGATGAGCTGAAAACTTATATCACTCTGGATATGTTTAAGGACTATCCAGATGGTGATGAAGTTTTTAAACAATTGTTTGTTTTGTATGCCGGGTCGACAATCTTGTCTCCATTACCGGAGCACAAGATTGGATACAATTTACCCCCAGTTGTGGAGATTGTAAGTTCAATTTCATCATTTGATTGGTGTTATTACACCTTACCAGTTCTTGCTTCATCCATAGCGCGCATTCTTAAACCCAGATCAACACATTCCACAATGAATGGTTGTGCTATTATCCTACTTGTTGCTTATTTTTATCGTGTAGTTTTTAAGGAGCAAAAGTTTTCAAATTCACTACTGTTGATCAACAACATTTCTGACCAGATGTTAGAATTGAGGTTTCATGCGGAAAGAGAAGCTAGGTATGGCAATGGTAGGGTACTGATTGATGGTTTTCCAAAGTGTAAGGTAAATATAAATTAGATGTTGGAGAAAACCTTTACATTGTTGATGATGTTTGTGGGAAACGTGATTGTGAGGTTGGCGGGAAGGTGAGGAAGTAGATGCCAATAAGCATGTGTGAAAGATAATTTGAACGATTTTTTGAAGTTCAAGATTCCTGGGGGTGTTTTTCATTTTTGTTTTGAAAAATTTCGAATCGATTAATTACTTACCTAATCGTATTAAATTATATTATTTATTTTTGTTATTTTAATTTATTTTATTTTATATATGTTTTTATTTAGTTAATTTATTTATTTAATAATTTTGTATTGATATTGTTAATTTATTTAAACTTGAATTATTAAACTAAGTTTCTTTCAACAAAAAAAAGAATTATTAAACTAAGTTATTATTAATATTGTTATCGTTTTTAACCGCGAAATGATTAATTACTTAACCTGTTATCGTTTCTAATCCAGGAATGTTTGTTTAATCATGTTAACATTATATAGTTGGTAATTTAACCCTTTATAGTTGATAAAAATTTTAACACCGTATAGGTGATATTTTAACCTTTATAGTTGGTGAATTAAATACTAGTTTTTGTATTGTAACTCATTCTTTGTATATAACCTGGAATTTTTAACCCCTTAAACTTTGTATTTTAACATATATAAGAAGATGTAAGTGCTTATTGACTTGCCGACTAGAATTTAAAATACTTAACAAGAGTTGTTTTTTTATCACTAGTTGTAGGGCCGCGTGTTACGCACGCGGTCCCCCAAGTTACCCTATCGAATTTAATAATGCTAATTTAAACACTTTGATTAACCATAATACAAATGTAAATAATATGTGTCACCATCTAAATGAACATGAGCTATTAAAATGACATCCACTACTGTAATTATTATGATTATGTGTAACAGCTAAAAGCCTAAATCAGACACTATATATGCTAGGGAAATGGTAGTATAGATTCTTATACAGAATAAATGAAGCATACAAGGTTATTCCTTTAGCATATTAGACACCTAGTAACTACAAAAAATCAATATAAAGATTTAAGCCTGTCTCAAACGGAGAAGCTGAAGGATACTCTTGGTTTAAGGGTGCATGGCATTGATACTGAAGATAAAAGAAAAAATAATAAATGCCAAGATAAACACTACAAACAGAATGAATTTCAATTGTTATCACTGACCCTCTAATACGGATGATGATTCAAAGCTTTGCCTCTGGTTCAACATAGAAACCACCCTTCAACTTAGCTTCTCTTCTCAACTGGATCAACTCTTTCTCCTAAATAGCCACATAAAGTTGTTTCGAAAATGATTCATCATCCAAACAAGTAGAGAGATATAAGGCATATTGGGCCTCTTTTTCGAAGATCAACAACCTGTTTTCAACATGCTTCTTCTTCTTGGAATTGAGCAGCTCTTTTAAGGCCAAAGCCCACTCTTCCTCCCTTTTATGCTTCTTTAAAACAGACTCTGGGACAATAACTTTAGCCTCCTTACCCATATCTACCTAATCAATAGAACAAGCACCATCAAACAAAAATCAGAAACCTATAATCTCACAAAGATAAAAAAAAAAATACAATCAAATAGAAGGATCATCTGCTCAATCCAACGTTCTATACAAATGTAAGCAATTATTTGCATTTTTTAAACAGGATCCCAACAATATTCAGATCCAATAATCAAATTGCGACCACTATTAAGCACTCTAATAACGATAGACTTTATTGATAAACATGTACAAATTTATCCAATTGACACTTATAAACAAGAAATTATGTACACTGAAGTACTGAACTAAAGCTAAAGCAAATTTATCTAAAAATACATAAGAAACTAATAAGACCCACAAACAAGCAAGCCTAATTCCATAAATCGTCATAAAAAACCATATACAAATTCATTCATATTGTTACTCTTCAAGAAAACAAACAAATGAAAATTAGCCTCAAACAAAGTCACCACATTTCATTCAAAAATTACATCAAAAAGTCTAAATCAATTTAACGATATTTCAACTGTAAAATGATTTAAAATAAAAACGGACATCTAAAAAAATTATTAGTCACGAACAACAATGGATAATCACATTCAGTAAAAATAAAACAAATTTATAAACCCTAAGAAACACATAACTAATTCAAATCCATAAAAATGATGTGCTTCAACAATTAGACATTTAAATAGACCAATCATACTAACTTTCAGTAATCATTAACATAAACAGTGTCAATTAGATTTTATTCAACAAATTAATTCAATACAAAATCATCAATTGAAATGTATAAGTGTCCACAAATACACGTGGCACAATATAAGCAAAAGTCAAATAACTGTTCATTTAGCAATTGATCAACAGTTTTCATCTCTTATTCAAGTCATTGTACATTTTTTTTCAAAAGAAAACAAATCTTACCTAAATTAATCAAGCACAATTTAAATCAACCTAATTTTCAAATCCAATAAGTTTTCAGCTACATTCAAACTCAATCATCTCTACAATCAATAAATTATTTATCTATAATAATTAATTTAATTATTGAGGATCAAGAAAAAAGGGAGGCCATGAAAAAATTAGGTAATTCGCATGCATTTTAGTTGAAAAAAATCTATAAAACCACTTAAGTTGAACATTTTATTTAAACAACAAAAAAATTCAGAATTCCAAGTGAGTATAATTAATCAACTTTCTGTTGAATACTAACACAAGTCAACCAAAGAATCTCAAAATAATTTATCACAAGCACTAGTGGAAAAAACCTCATTTGTTGCGGGTTATTTTAGGGTATTGGCTGCGGTTTTGTCTCGCAGCCCTTGGAGTAGCAGCAAATGAGATTCTATTATTGCCTGCGGACATTATAGAACCGCAGCCCTTTAGTGATTTTAGAAAATAAAAAAAAAATTTCAAAAACTGAAAATGAACCCAGAAAACGATGAACATGCAAACGATGTAAATAGCTTTTTTTCATTAAAAATGAACAGAAAAACAGAAATAAACGTTTACAAAACCCAGAAATTTACAAAACCTAGAAATTCAAGAAACAAATATATTACAAAACCCAGAAATTTACAATAAAATACGAAGAACTAAAGATCTACAAATATATATTACAAAACCCAGAAATTTACAATAAAATACGAAGAACTAAAGATCTACAAATATATATTACAAAACCCAGAAATTTACAATAAATTACAAATATAAAACTTGACTACTAATAAAACGATGAACTACAAAATCTAAACCCAAATCTGGAGTATTCGAAATACAAAAAAAATGAAGAACTACAATAAAAAACGGAGAACTACAATAAAAAACGAAGCACTACAATAAAAAACGAAGAAATTCAAGAGTGTTCGAAATACCCAGATCTGGAGATGAGGCATTCATGACGGTGAAGGATTCATGGCGATGAAGGATTCATACAGTCATAGAGAAAGGGTTTTTTTTTTCAGAATATAAGGAGCTTTTTTTTCTAGCGGTGAAGGAGGCTTTTTTTCAGATAGAGAAAGCAGTGAAGGAGGAAGAGTGACGGTGAGCAGAGTGACGGTGGTGAAGGAGTCTTCATTGTGACGGTGAATGAGGCTTCACTAGTGGAAAAAAAGCTATTGGTTGCGGCTAATTGGTTGCGGTTTAAAGGTGTACGCAGCCAATAGACAAAATTTAAAAAAAAAATCAAAAGGGCTGCGGTTTGTTAGGATGTCCGCAACCAATAGTTCAATTTAAAAAAAAAATCAAAAGGGCTGCGGTTTTTTAGTTGGTCCGCAGCCCAAAAGCAAATGGGCCGTTTTTTGTACAAGACTTGGGCGCCTCTGATCTCTTAAATTCATTCAAGTTCTAAGAAAACCCTAATTTCATAAGACTTGTTGGGCGCCTCTCTCTCTTCTCTTCCTTCTTCCTTCTTAATTCAAAACCTTCAAGAACAAGATCTAAGAAAACCCTTCTTCCTTCATCTTCTTCAAAACCCTTCTTCCTTCATCTTAATTCGAAGATTCAAAACGCTTCATCTTCTTCAAAGGCACCCTAAGAACAAGAACAGGCCGGATTTCGAAGATCTGAGATTTCGAAGATTCAAGATTTCGAAAGATTTCTTCCTTCAAGATCTTGCACCTTCAAGGGCGTCGGTCTTCTTCCTTCAAGATCTTGGTCTTCTTCCTTCAAGATTGTAATTTCGTTTTTCGTAAATTTCATTTTTTTGTATGTTCTTCGTTTTTTTGAAGATTGTAATTTATGGGTAAAGGTGTTTTTTTTAATGTTCTTGGAAGATATGGAAGATATGTAAGTTGATCTTGTTTAATTTCGATTTAATTTTTCGTTTGTTTGTTCTTTTTTGAGTTCTTGGAAGATATGAAAGATATGTAAGTTTTTCGTTTTAATTTCTATTTTTTAATAGATCTTGTTTAATTTCATTTGTTTGTTTGTTCTTTTTTAATAGATCTTTTTTAATAGATCTTCATTTTTAATGTTCGGAGTCGTTTGTTTGTATGTTCTGAGATCTTGTTTATGTTGATGAAGATCTTTGTTCTGAGATCTTCATTTTTGAGATCTTCGTTTTAATTTCTTCATTTGTTTATGTTTATGTTCATTTTTAATAGATCTTGTTTATGTCATTTTTCAGAAATCTTTCTAGATTTTTGAATTTTTTTTTATTTTGAAAAAATACTTAAGGGCTGCGGTTTTTGCCCATGTCCGCAGCCCTTAAGCTTTTTTGGGCTGCGCATAAAAACTGCAGCCATTCTCTAATATTAAGGGCTGCTACAATAATGGCTTGGGTCGTAATACGCAGCCCATAAGGGCTTAAAAACCGCAGCCCTTAAGGTTTTTTCCACTAGTGCTTCATTGTTCCACTTATTGGCACAAGGTTTTATTTCTACGGTGAAGGAGCCTTTAATGAAGATATAAGGAATGAATAATATAATTAAGGAGCTAGTATATAGGAGGCGCCGCACAAGGTTTGATTTCTAGGGTTTTTTTCAGAATATAAGGAGCTAGGAGAGGCCCATTAAGACAGCTAGGGTTTTTTTATTTAATATGGGTTGCGGACCCCTATACAAACCGCAGCCATTTCCATTATTCCACTTATTGGCTGCGGACATATGGGCAAACCGCAGCCATTGGTCAATTTTTTTTTAATATTATATATTGGCTGTGTATATACTAAAATCGTAGCCAATTAGCAGCTGCCAATAGCTTTTTTCCACTAGTGAAGACTCACCATAGTTCAACCCTCAAAATAACAACAAAAAAAATCAAAAATTGAAATGAGTACCAACAATTAAACTTACAAAATCATTACAAAGTTGAGAAAGAGAACATACCAATAAAAGAGAGTCGATAGATTCATTTGGCCAACGTTTTTCCTCAACCAAATGACCAACAAACTCCAATAAACTGAAGCACGAAGCCAAAGCTTTCAAAAAAAGTATTCAACAGACTAGAGTAAAAAAACAACTTAACACCAAATATTGAACAAAAATAAACATTCCCAATTGAAATTAAGCAAGAACCCAAATCAAATTCACAATTAACTTAATAAAAATTATAACTTTCAACAATACCCAGATAAAGCTTTAATAGTAGAAAAATAAATTGGAGGCTAAACAAAATTTCAAAAACAGACTTGAGGTAAAATTAATTCATCTTCAATTGGGGATTCAGATTCAGAACTCAAACAAAACTCAATTATTCAAACTCATCAATAGGAGTGAAATACAGAATGTGTGGGGTATTCACCCGCCTGGTGAATCGCATCGCAGTTTCGGAGGCAAAACTTCAAAATCTCAGCTTTTCCTTCAACATTTTGCAACAAATTCTTGACTACATCTTTGGAGATCTCTTGCACCAAAATAAAACCCATAACCCTAAATCATAAACCATAATTTTCAACAAACCCACTTTTATAGACTAAACCCTAAAAACAAAAAATACATAAAAATTTAATAGTCAGCAATCCACTAATGAGGATGCATAGGAGTTACGTATCAGGCTATTAGTAGCACCAATCATCAACCCTCAGCACCCAAACATCAGCCCACAAAAAAGACCACAAAACAGATCCCCCACACAGCACCCCGACAGTAGTACGCAAACATCGATTAGAAGTAGTACACAACAAAACACAACGCAACAACATCAAAGAAATCCCAACAGAAAATGGAATTGCAACAGAAAAACAACATCATCACTGTACAAAAGTAACCACTACAAATTGAAGATTATAGGCTTGAGTGCTTGGTGATTAAAGATGAAGCCGTCATAGGCAGAAAAAAGGAGCTTTTAAAAACTAACCTTTCTAACAATTTTGTATAAAACATCCTATGTTCCTTTATAATGAAAGCAATCAGGTGGACAAATCGATACAGTTTCCTGAATGCCAGCCCGTGCACACGAGGGGGAACATCTTAAGTTTGCAAACATTTGCAATCAATGAATACAAATAGAAAAATCTTTAAAAAAATATGAAGATCAGTTATTATGAGAATATATCAACGTTCACGATGATGCAAATGCATCGTTCAATGACTTTAGTTACTTAATGATCATGCTCGTATGGACATACCATATTGGGCCTTAAAGCTGTCATCCGACTAAGGGCGTTGCTTAATAGATGTGCATATGCAGCTTCTGCAGCTTGTGCTTGCAAACTTGTATTGCTTAATGGATGTGCATATGCAGCTTCTGCAGCTTGTGCTTACAAACTTGTCTTCTAGATTCAATATTATAGATGAGGATGAGGAAATATAAGCACAATTTTTTTCATTGAAAACCCAGAATGTGTAATAAGCAATTTAGAAAAACATAAGCACAATATTATACGATCAAATATAAAATATCATTAGGAAGCATATAACTCTGACTTGAAAATTTGAGGAAAAGAAAAACAGCACAATGCAGTTCAATAAATCGCAAATTAAACAAAAAAGATAAAGAGGTTGTTTTTTGACATAGGAAGTAAATTGCCATGAGTAGTTCTAATTCTTAGAAATTATTTCCTTTGGTAAATTCTAATTCACAGGAATTTATTTCCTTTACTAAATCTAATTCTAAGAAATTTATTCCCTTTATTTGATTCTAATTCTCGAAAATATATTTCCTTTGACAAATTCCTATGAATAAAGTAGTAGTTATGAGCTGAAGGAACTCAATCAAATTAATAAAGATAATTAAAACCACTAAAGAAATAATTAATTTCATTTGATCCTTAAAAATTAAGAGGAATCCTAAACATTTGCAGTTGATTAATTCACTACATGCATTCAAAAAAACCAAAAAAGGTAGTAGATTAAATCAAACCCAACCACACATTTAATGGAAGAATTCTGAAGGGCATCCTCCAGTGGTCGTACCTGTACCGTTTCATTATCAAGGTTCCCCTCCAAGATTGGACATATTCTATGGTGGCTTTCATTCTATGTGACCATGTCATGCTAGAGACCTAAATGTGTAATTTCATAAGGTTGATCTACAACTACAATAGCAATAAACTATGTCTATTCAGCACATAGTATACTTACAACATTGTAAATAACGATGGAAAAAAGGAGATTACAAAAACTGTAGAAACGTGATGAAACTTCAACTCCACATATTTGTACACTAAAATTACATTGCTCTCTCAGGCACACCTGTTGGTAAACAAATATTTAAAGCACATGAGATCTAACACAAATCAAAGACAAATGTAATATCAAAAATGTTGTGTTCAGTGCGCAGACCATGATATGCAACCTGCACAATTATGTTATCAACTTGACTTACTTGGGTGTCTTAATGATCGAAAACCCTGCCATTCTCATTGGATCATTAATCCTATTATTTGACCAAAGCAATAATATCAGCTCACAAAACAGCCACGACTTACAAATTCTAGGCAACAACAAAGAAATAATAAGCATAATCTCATAAATAAACATATTTTGAATACATGGAATGACCTTAATTTGGTTCCCACATCGCACACTTCTTTCTAATACAAGATTACCACTTAATTTAATTCGGTTGTTACATACAATGGTGTACAATGATTCTGGTTGAGATAGCCCCTCGAAGACAGTAGTAGCAGAATAAAGAATGGTAAATGTTTCAAGAATAAAAACAACTGATTTCAACCCTGATTGGAGCTAGGCAAAGCCCATAAAGATATAGGTATACAAACGCTGTCATTAAAACAAAAAGTTATTCAATAAGTTTCCATCTAATGAATAAGAAGAAAGATCACCATCTAATAGATAAGAAGACACATAATATTTCACCTATTTTAACACATCATTAACCTTTAATCAACATATAGATGGATAAATATAATACTAGACATGGCATTGGTTAGTGCACAACAACCCTAAAACTATTGTTGTGTCTTCTATAAGCCCCTACTGCACCTTCAAGATATCAATGAGTTTGACAACATTGCATAGCTTCCTGGTATATAGGAATTTCTCGTCAACATCCTCCTGTCTTGGCTACCAAGTGCAATAGCAAAAAATAAAAATTAATTTGCTAATTTAGACAATTTGGTAAAATTCAATTTTAAGAACTTTTTCAATTGAGTTAATATTTTGATTTCACCCCTTATCACATTCATTCAACCCCTAAAATACCTTAGAGACTAAATGAACATAATCAGAAACCAACATCATCAAAATCAAATCTGGGTTTTTTGTAGCTTGCTCTACATTTCGAAATCGAATAAAATTCTTGAAAAACATTACCATGTTCAAAATCAAGATCTTACATTCTAATGCGCACCACCACTTTCATGACTTCCAAGGCCAGGACTTAAGGAGCATCTGTCATTCAAATAACCCAAACTACCTTAAATTTTCATTCAAAAATTATTTAAAAAACTGATTTTCATCAAATTATATCCCAAAAACAAAAAAAAAACTGAGAATCATAAAGAAAATGAGAAAGAATTTGAGGGTTTAATGGAAATGGATTGAAAGTGGTTTACATCGACAATTAGAAAGAAAATGAGAAAGAAATTAAGGGTTTAATGGAAACGGATTTAAAGTTGTTTTTGATAAGCAGAAGGAATGGAAGTGAAGAGAGTGATAAGAGGAAAAGAGAAGTGGGAAAGCATAGGTGAAAAGTGGGAAAAAAGTCAGTCGCGTGAATAAAGAGATGTGAAAACAGTGTTTTTACTGTTCATGGGGCGCTCCATGAACAGTATTCATGCTTTGGAAACATTTTATATGTAATAGATAATAGATAATAGAAATGGATTGAAAGTTGTTTTTGATAAGCAGAAGGAAGGGAAGTGAAGAAAGTGATGAGAAGAAAAGAGAAGTGGGAAAGCATAGGTGAAAGTTGGGAAATAAGTCAGTCTCGTGAATTAAGAGATGTGAAAACAGTGTTTTTACTGTTCATGGGTGCTTTATGAACAGTATTCATGTTTTGGAAACATTTTATATGTAATAGATAATAGATAATAGAAATGGATTGAAAGTTGTTTTTGATAAGCAGAAGGAAGGGAAGTGAAGAGAGTGATGAGAGGAAAAGAGAAGTGGGAAAGCATAGGTGAAAAACGGGAAAGAAGTTAGTCGCGTGAATTAAGATCTGCGAAAACAGTGTTTTTACTGTTCATGGGGCGCTCCCTGAACAGTATTCATGCTTTGGAAACATTTTATATGTAATAGATAATAGATAATAGAAATGGATTGAAAGTTGTTTTTGATAAGCAGAAGGCAGGGAAGTGAAGAGAGTGATGAGAGGAAAAGAGAAGTGGGAAAGCATAGGTGAAAAGTGGGAAAAAAGTCAGTCGCGTGAATAAAGAGATGTGAAAACAGTGTTTTTACTGTTCATGGGTGCTCCATGAACAGTATTCATGCTTTGGAAACATTTTATATGTAATAGATAATAGATAATAGAAATGGATTGAAAGTTGTTTTTGATAAGCAGAAGGAAGGGAAGTGAAGAGAGTGATGAGAGGAAAAGAGAAGTGGGAAAGCATAGGTGAAAAACGGGAAAGAAGTCAGTCACGTGAATTAAGATCTGCGAAAACAGTGTTTTTACTGTTCATGGGGCGCTCCATGAACAGTATTCATGCTTTGGAAACATTTTATATATAATAGATAATAGATAATATAAATGGATTGAAAGTTGTTTTTGATAAGCAGAAGGAAGGGAAGTGAAGAGAGTGATGAGAGGAAGAGAGAAGTGGGAAAGCATAGGTGAAAGTTGGGAAATAAGTCAGTCTCGTGAATTAAGAGATGCGAAAATAGTGTTTTTACTGTTCATGGGTGCTCCATGAACAATAGTCATGCTTTGGAAACATTTTATATGTAATAGATAATAGATAATAGAAATGGATTGAAAGTTGTTTTTGATAAGCAGAAGGAAGGGAAGTGAAGAGAGTGATGAGAGGAAAAGAGAAGTGGGAAAGCATAGGTGAAAAACGGGAAAGAAGTCAGTCGCGTGAATTAAGATATGCGAAAACAGTGTTTTTACTGTTCATAGGGCGCTCCATGAATAGTATTCATGCTTTGGAAACATTTTATATGTAATAGATAATAGATAATAGAAATGGATTGAAAGTTGTGAAGAGAGTGATGAGAGGAAAAGAGAAGTGGGAAAGCATAGGTGAAAAGTGGGAAAGAAGTCAGTCGCGTGAATTAAGAGATTCGAAAACAATGTTTTTACTGTTCATGGGGCGCTCCATGAACAATATTCATGCTTTGGAAACATTTTATATGTAATAGATATATATTACAGTGAGTATTTTAACCTCTTATAGTTGGTATATTAACCCATTATAGTTGGTATTTTAATCCCTTATACTTGGTGTTTTAACATATTAGAGTTGGTATTATTATAGTTGGTATTTTAATGTTATGAAGTAGGAATTTTAACACATCACATTTAGCATTTTGAGCCTTTAGCCCTTGTAAGTGAATTTAACAATTACAAAGACAACCACATGTCTCAAAGTTTTTGTAAGTGAATTTAGCATTTACGTCCCCTTGTAAGTTCATATAAGCTACGGTTTTTGGACATTCTGGATTGTCTTCTATCCACATCCCACAACACATAAGTAGTTAATGCCAAATTAGATAGCTTAAAATTGTAACTTGCAATGTATACCTCTAATGGATGCTTTGACAAATAACACACAGTTCGTTAACTTGAAGATGGTTTTGTTCTTAAGCAATAGAATTCTAATTAAATCTCTTTCTTTCTCCATCTCCCTACTGTATTTTGGAAAATCTTATAAGACTGTTAAACTCATGGTGTTGTTTTTTGCTCAAAAGCCAATTGAATTGTTTGTTGATTTTCTTCTTTGCGAAGATAATATACCAACTGAAGAGAAATCCTTACTTAATCTTGTACAACACTTGTGTCGTATTTATACAATAGATCAAACCATTTGTAGAAATCTTCTTTTTCTTTTATTTTATATGTGTTGGTCATATTACCCCAACAAAAATTGAATTCATCCTCACTCTCACACTTCATCAAGCACTTATGGAAAGCATTCTTGAAACCAGTATTGGACTTTTGTTGTCCGAAACGAGATATTGCACTGTTTGCAAGTGCCAGTAGAAATACCTTTATCAGGAGAAAAGTCAGTAAGCATGTATAAAAATACCAAACGTAATATGTTAAAAATCCAACTTCAACATATTTAAAATAACAAGTGTAATATGTTAAAACACCAACTATAATATAGTAAAACACTAACAGAGTCAGAGTTAAAGTCAGCAATTCAGTATTCGCACAAGTCCAGGCCTGAGGAGATGGAGAAGGGTTACGAACAAACCATAAAGTACATGTGCCCCCTCGAAGAAGTGGGCAAGGAGAAATTCGCATAAAATTTAAAACTCCAACTGTGATATGTTAAGACTCCAACTTCTACTTATTAAAATACTAACGTAAACATCTTAAAATACCAACTTTGGACTATTAAAATAGCAATATGTTAAAGCATCTTTTCAAGTGCATTTGCTATTCCTTTGTTATTGCAGAGTTTTGATTAGTTACAATTGACACCAAAGACTTATTGTTCATAACCTTCTTAAATTGTCCAAGAATACATTCAACTGATTCTAGTTTCTTGTCAGCAATAAATGTACAACCAAACATAACAGTGCTCTAATGAATATTAATCCCTACTATTAGACCACATTTGAGGTTATAACGATTTTTTCTTTAAGTCGTATCAAATACTACCACATCCCTAAAACTTTTGTAGTCTTCCCTTATCATATTAGCAAACCATATTGTGAATTGTTCGTGTTCAAATAACTTTGCACGATAGCAAAAAATCGGAATCCTTCTCTTATTCATCTATTAATTTTTTAATCTCATTTGTCCATCTCCGCTTTTATAACCTTCATCCTCAGCCTACATTATTGTTATTATAAAGCAATATAAAAGTTGGTGTTTTAACATGATGTTGTTAGATTTATGTCTTTTTATAGTTGGTGTTATATCATTATTTAGCTTGTGTTATGGTATGTTATAAATGGTGTTTTAATGTGTCATAATTGTTTTTTTTAAATATTCTACAATTGGTGTTTTAACATTTTTCAAGTTTTTGTTCTTGTATGATACAACTTCAACAAGTAAATATACTAACCTTAACAAATTAAAATACCAACTTTGCTACTCCCTCTTATTCACTCAAAATGTCCCATTTGTTTTTGGGCACTATTCACTTATCACTTTTAATTTGTATTTTACTCTTAATCTATTAGTTAAAACATAGTCATGTGAAATCTTCTCTAAGATGAAACATGCTTCTTAGATTTATGTAGATGTTATTCAACCATCATTAGCTCATGTATGTGCAAGAGTATACGATTTTAAATATAGCATAAGCCATTCGCAATGTCCAACTTAATTCTTATCCTTACTTTACAATCAGATCAATTGTCGGAATAAGTTTGATATTCTCTAACGCTATAGAAGGTTCTTATATTTGTCTTTGAGGGATTTAAAAGACGAGTTTTTCCCTTCACACAAATAGACCATGTACTTATTGACGACTTTATTTACATGTTTTTTGAGTCTTATTTTTTAACACCAAAATCAATTACTCTTACATATGAAAGGTATAATTGTTCAAGATCTTGCATATTTTAGGCTTTAACACCTTCACGTGAACCAAATATATTGACTTTTGAAAATTCAGTTAAGCATCTTATAGAATTAGACAAAATATCTTTGTTTAACGAACGACCATCCTGATCTCCTAGTATATCAACAAAAGGTTATACGATAATATGTATTAAACATCTTTAGCATATAACAATATATAATACATTAGTATTCAACTTTTTCTTTTTTTTAAGAATTAAAATACAAATATATAAATTCAAATTAACTTGAAAACACACACGTGTGTGTGTGTGTATATATATATATATATATATATATATATATATATATATATATATATATATATATATATATATATATATATATATATATATATATATATACTTCCTCTGTTCCATAATACTCACTATTGAGTATGACATGCTGTATGGAAAAATATTACACTCAGTAGCAAATATTATGAAGCGGAGGAAATATAATATATATATATATATATATATATATATATATATATATATATATATATATATATATATATATGGATAAAATTTAATATTTCATACTCATATGTTTGTGATTACAAAGCTATGTTTTAGTTGCATAATATAAGTGCATAATTAAAGAGCAAAAAAAATAAGTAGGATCAGACATCCAACGCGATTCTAGTTGTGATAGATTTAGTCCAACACTAGTACCTATGCTCTATTAATGATAATCATAAATCATAAATCATAAATAATACAAATCATTTACACAATTTACCGTCATCCTAATATGTAATAAGGTCATCATAGTCAAACTCAAATCTTTTGAAATCAAAACTTTCACATTATTTATGGTCATCCCATCATATTAATTTCAAATTGGTTTTCGATATCACAACTTAACAGCATTCGAGACACAACTAAACATCAAATTTAATGCATAAGGTTTAGCACGCAATTTACTCTTGACAACATTCGCAGGGTTTTCTTCAAGGATTTTGCTCGACTTATTAGTCGGCCAACTATCGAGATAATAGACGAAATCCCAAAAGAAAAGCTCCAAACAAAAAATATCATACAGGAAGCCAAGACAATAGGTCGAGCTGCGCAACTTGCACACAATACACGCCAAGAAAAAAAATGAAAGCTAGGTCAATCAAGATACATTGAAGGGGCCAATTGACACAAACAAGTCCAGCATTGTATGCAAATTTGTTACAATTGGTTCCAACAAACCTGGGTTCGAACATA
Organism: Amaranthus palmeri; assembly: GCA_019776075.1. Taxonomy (NCBI): domain Eukaryota; kingdom Viridiplantae; phylum Streptophyta; class Magnoliopsida; order Caryophyllales; family Amaranthaceae; genus Amaranthus; species Amaranthus palmeri. The sequence continues at coordinate 129,773 of JAAKBH010000371.1, forward strand.
ACCCTGCCCAATCCGATTGAAATGACATTGATTACGCACGCAACCCATCAAAAAACCTTCCAGACACAACTGAATTACATCTGAATTCTGATCGAACACTCAAATGTACACCAATAATTGTATGACTTCGGAAACATGTACCAAATACCAAAGGCCACCCAAAGAAGCATTTAGAAAGATGGGGAATCAAGTCATGATGCAGCAAACAAAGCATCTAGTGTTCCGCAGCAGCAAAAAGTTGAGTAATTGGGAACAAGAGTATTTGCATACATATTACTAGGAGTACTAGTGAAGCAATGAAGTTGAGCAATTTGCTTGCTCCAGCCTGTCTAAGGAGTTTTGTTTACCGCCATACACACAAAATAATTAAACATAAATCACACCCCCGATAGCAGATTTGTTATCGCCAAAATATGACGTGAACAAACAAAAGTAGGACTTGCCACTCATAAAACAAGCTTAAGCAGAATTCATCCGCTTACATGACATTGCCAATGAAGGGAGTAAATACAAGTCAAACAAACTACGCCTCTTTATATCTCCAATAAACATAGTAAAACATCAAATAACAGAATAAAATATAAACCATTTGAGCAGCAAATTCTCAGCAATACTAGCAAATTCAGGAGTTCGTAACAGAGAATCTAGCCTAGTTCAAGACACTTTGACTACCAACAAGATCACAAGACAGATGACTAAGAAAAAGGAGCAGATCAATTGAAGAAGTGGCCAAAAAGCAACAGCAAATGAATTCATCAAGCCACTGTTCACATTGTCGGCATTCACGAAATCACCCAGAAGAATTATAATCATCTGCCTCCCAACAAGCTTTTTCATACACCTGAACCAAACATTCACTCATGTTTAATATTCAGTCAACGGCATCCAAAACAAACCAAATAATACAAGAGGAAGATCTACAATCAATAGCAGTATGCTGATGAAAAGCCAACCCTTGCAACCTGTTATCAACAGCAAAAGCACACAACTTGCAGGGATACATTTTCCAAACAGCACAAACTAAAAGGAAAACACACATGATTAAATTATTGCAAACTTCAAAAGGTAAGTATAATAGTTAACACTAGATAGTAGATAGAATCCTGAGCCAATCACGGTTTATGAATGTACACATATCGGAGTAAATAACTAAGTTATCATACAATTGTTAAATCGAAAAAAATGATAAATTAATTTTAACTTGAAACAATTAAAATATTTAACTAGATTCAAAATAATATTCCCTCCAATTCATTATCATTGTCTCATTTTGTTTTTTAATACTATTCATTAATCATTCTTAATTTGTATTTTATTTATTAAGTTAAGAACATTAAGTGGAATCTTGTTTGATTCGTCTTAATGTAAATTTTATTAACATAACATTTTAAAATTTTTAATTAAACACTTTGCGATATTTATGATTAAATATGTGCATCGGCAAATATGTAAACACCTAAAGAGACAATAATAGTGAATAAGAGAGAGCATAAGTCAAAAAAAACACTTTACTATATTATATATGCTGCTTTTATGGTAATCACATTAATAAAAAATGAATCTTTAGATTAAGTGGAGTATTATACTCCTACAGAAAAAAGTGTGTGTGTATATATATATATATATATATATATATATATATATATATATATATATATATATATATATATATATATATATATATATATATATATATATATATATACACACACACTTTTTTCTGTAGGAGTATAATACTCCACTTACTCTAAAGATTCATTTTTTATTAATGTGATTACCATAAACTTGTTGGCCCTTACCTAAACTTGTTGGCCCTTACCTCAAGTTCTCAACAAAATTTTAGCACATAAATAAGCATTTGTCGTGACTAAACTTGGAAGAAAATAACAAAAGAGAGTAAGTGAAAATCCTAACAAGACCTTTTACCTCAAAAAAAGAAACTCCTATTAAGACTGAAGAAACAAAAACAACCAGGTGCTTAACAATTTGCAGTACTATTCATCCACTTTGAATATCATTCCTTTTTGAGTACTTCACTCTACCCTGACTTTTCTACTCATTGGTGATTGATCTCAATATTTCTCCTACACTTTTCATTCTCTTGGCCTTTAATTCCACATTACAGTAGCTAATGTAACATGGCAAAAAGAAAAGAAATGGAAGCCATATATTAACATAGGCTGATGATCCAATGAAAGTGGTCGCGACTAAATTTAAAGAATAAAGATGTAGGATATAAAATTCCGGACTTCCCTATAATGCCTAAGGCATAATCAAGAAAAATTAAAACACATGAAATATTGAGATATAGTAAAGAACTTAAAAACCCTTCACATGTCCACCATAGATCTTCTTAAACCACATTATCTAGTGGAACACTCCAACAAAAGCAGACTACAAAAACACTGAGAACTTGCAGTTTAGAGCAGCCAAGCAACAACGTTTATACTACAAAACAAAACAATGCAAAGAACTGAAAAGAAAACAAAAATGCATTACCAGGGCCACAGGCATTAACTTATCCACCAGAGCATGAAACACACAAAATAAACATGTATGCTTTGCAACATGAAAAGAATAAGAAAACTATCCAACACATGAACAAAAAGCAATGGAGCCGAAGACAGTCATAAAACAAAATGGACAAACTGATATCTACGAAAAAGCATTCAGCACCAGCAACCTCCAAGCATCAAGGCAAGCACAAGCAGTACACATTCTCACGATACAGACAAATAATCAAATGCATGAGTCACGAACTGTAACAGATCATTAGCACCAAATAGAACATATCTAACAATATTTAACAAATCAAACCAGAGAAGATCTTAAGCATATACAACACAAAGTCAAACATGGGAATGGGCATGACACAATTAACATAAACCAATTAAGCAATGACGTCATACCAAGTGACTAGTCTACCAACACAGCAATTTACACAGTACGAAAACAATCCAGTAATAAGAGGTCATTCACACACTTATCGATTAACACAAACAAGTGCAACTCACACATTAAACAAGAACAGCTGCGCATACAGCTTTCCATCTAGATCAGCACATACACACACACAAACACATCAAAGCACCAACACACAGAAATCTTAGTCAGCACAGCAAACAAACTCCAAAACTACGTCTCTTTTGCACTTATTTAAGAACAATTCCTAACATATACAATGCCACACAGCAAAGCAATCATTTAAGAAAAAATACCTTAGTAATAAGGTGGAGCATTAGGGTACCCAGAAACACCACCTGAAGGTGGTACTCTAGGAGCCGGAGATGTCCCGGTGGGTTGGTGTTGCTGACTTGGGTAGCCACCATAATGCCCACTATCTGGATATCCTCCACCTGAACTGGGTGGCATCCCATACATTGAACCCCCACGTCCTGCACTCCCTCCAGGTCCTCCTAAACCACTTCCTGCACCACCATATCCCCCATACCCAGTCGAATTGGGTCCACCATATTGAGATCCACCATACCCTCCTCCTCCGTTCATTCCACCACTATAACCTCCACTACCACCATACCCACCAGGTCCCTGACTTCCCACAGAAGATGCATACCCTGAGTTCATTGGATTAGGTCCCATTCCACCAGGCCCACCTGGATAGCCACCACCATATGACGAATACCCACCTGGTCCACCTGGTCCACCAGGACCACCATAAGGTCCAGGGCCCGGTCCACCAGGCTGCATCCCCATACTATCACCAACTGGACCTTGCCCCTGACCCTGCCCCACAAATCCCTTCCCTTTCTTCCCTTCACTAGCCAACTTACAAACCAACTGCCTCCCATCAATATTCTTCGTGGGCTCAATCAACGAAGCTTGAGCAGCTTCCGGTGTCTTATACACAAACAAAGCAAACCCCTTCGATTTTCCAGTTTGCTTATCAAAACCCAAAGGCCCTTCCTCAATTTCTCCGTAACTAGAGAAGTGAGATAACAGTCTTTCTGCAGGCATATCTTGAGGAACATTACCGACATAAATCTTCCTTAACGAAGTGTCAACATTAGGCCCACCAACGTTATTAGTAGGTCCACCAGAAAGCCCAGCAGACGCCAATTGAGCAACAGCAACTCGCCCATCAATCTTCTTACTGGGTTCTTTAAGAGCTAAAATGGCACCATCTATATGCTTATAAGTAACAAACCCATATCCTTTACTCTTAGAAGTATTCTTATCAAGTATAACAACAGCTTCTTCGAGTTCTCCGAATGAAGCAAAAACAGCACGAAGACTCTCTGACGTCGTTTCCCAACCAAGACCTCGAATGAATAGCTTTCTTTGAGTAACGTCACGGTCGGCAATCGAACGAACAGCTTCAAGAACGTCGGGATTTGAAAGAACGGTGTTTTTTACGATATCGCGGAGTTGGTCGGTAGAGATAGACTCTATGATTTTGAGAGCATCATCGGGTGTAAGTTTAGGAATTGGATCTGTGTCAGAAAGTCCATTTTCGTCGAGTTTACGCTTCTTGGTAGGATCCATGGAGGAGCTAGAAGTTTTTAGGGCGGAGGTAGAAGAGTAATCACGAAGGCGTGAGGTTTTTAGGGCAAAATGTATAAACCCTAATTTGGATCTGAATCTAAAATGATAAAAGAAAAAAAGTGAATTCTGGGGAATAGAAGTTGTGGATGTGTGGGAGTGGTTGTTTTATAAGGTCCCGTGTAAACGGTAGTATTTTGGGCCTTGGGCTATCAGCTATGAATATGCAAAAGAGAAAATTTGAAATAATTAAGCAATTTTAAATTGAGTTTCGGGTAAATTTCATTTCAAGAATGAGTGTTTTATGTCCGAGCCTAAGGTTAGATCTGCGAATAAAAAAATCAATCAAAAAAAATTTTGCACTTATAACTTCGAACAAAAGGGAGATGGTGTCATAACGTTTGAAGGGACGGGAAAAAATAAAAACTTGATGTTCGCAGTTACTAACTGCGGCTTCCACTTTTTTCGTCCCTTCAATTGTTATTACATTGTCTCCCTTTTGTTCGCAGTTACTAACTGCGAACAAACTATTTTTGACTTTTTTTGACTAATTTTTTTGTTCGCAATTAATAATTGCGAGCATACCTGAACTTTAGCTCCAACATAAACAAAGCTTATTTTTGAAATTAAGTTTACCCTAAGCTTATTTTTTATATTTTTTGTTAAATTTGCTTAATTGTTTCAATCTTTCTGCAAAAGATCAGTTGGGTTTGGACTAAAATTTTGAAGAGCTAGTCTTGTAGTCTTATGAGACGATTTCATAACAAAAATCTATATGCTAACAACGGTTTTCTTGAGATATCGTCTTTTTGAGAGACGGTTTTCAGTGACCCAATCCGTTATTGATTAATTACAAAAATATATTCGTAACTGAAAGCTAATCACTTGGTTAAAATAATTGTTTTCTTCCTTCCTCATGCACATTATGTAAAATTTTAAATCGAAAAACAAGATTCTAGAAAAATTCAACCATAAAGATATACAGTGATCCTCTCAACTATCAATATTTAATCAAATCATCAAAAAAAAAATTAATCAAATCGTTAAAATGAGATTATAATTGAAGATTATACAAATTTTTAGTTGGTATTTTAACTTACGAAGTTGATATTTTATCACTAAAAGTAGGTATTAGTATAACCAGACGAAGTAAAAATGAATTTCGAGTGGACATTTTTATTACTGGAAGGCAGTATGTTAATGAGTCTTTGTAGTTATTTTTACTGTTAGAAGTAGGTAGAATAATGGTTCACCAGTATGTGTTTGAGATATACCATGTATGTATTTCAAGTATGTTAGATAGGGTTTCAGGGTATACCTAGTTGGAATTTGATATACGTCAAGTAGGTATTTGGGATACACCAAGTAAGCATTAGAGGTATACAAGTACGTATTCTCATGCTTATAAGTTATAAGTCAGGATAGTTTCCTACGCTAATAAATGTGGCTGAAAGTGCATTTCTCCATGCTTATAAGCGTGGCTAAGCATAGGTGTAGCTACGCTTAGTAAGCGTGGATAAAATTTCCCCACCCAATTTTTGCCCACACTTTTTTTAACGTGGGTAAATATTTGGCCTTACTTATAAGCGTGGGTATAAGCAATTTTTAGTGTGCGAGGCTATACCTTTTTATAGTAATGGCTAATAGGTAATGTTGTCTGTTCCATGAACTATTAATTTGCTGCTATGTGTTGTTCCTTGTGTTGTCTATACAAGTCAAAAAGAAGCTCTTGATGAATGTCTAGTTCCAAGTTTTTAGTTCACAGTAAATGTTGAATTCTAAGATATTAACTTAGTAGGGTATTTTTCTAAAATAATACCAACTTTAGTTTATTAACTAATATATCAATTTATTTTGTCGTATAATCTCCTATAGTTTTATTTTTAACATGTTAGGGATTTTCTAGGAAAACACCCTTTTAAGTTGGTATTATTTATGGTTAATTTATACTCGATATTATTGTAGGAAAACTAACAAAAAATTGTATTATTAACAGTAATTTTTCCAAATAATAATAATAATAATCATCATCATCAATTAACCCAGTATATTCCGCTCATAAAAAACTATGGACAGAGTCTGGGGAGGGAAGGACAGCGGCAAGCAGGCAACTCATATCCATAAAGTAGAGCGCGATCAAAAGGAGTCCCCCGGCTCGATAAAGATGAAGAGACGTTCCTGCCACGTGAGAGATAATTAAACCGCATATAGATAACATAAGAAAGAAACAATTCTAAAGCTAAAAACAATAATGATAATAATAAATAGCAAAAAAGAAAGAGAAAATGAACACCAAAAAGAGCTCTACGAAGAAATCAGTAGTTTATGACTTTGATATGCCGCCTCCAATTACCCCTATCCCTAGTCAAGTCTTCAGAGAGGTTTAACTCACACAAGTCAACTTTTGTTTGTTAATCCCAAGTTCTCCTAGGTCTTTCTCTACTCCTCTTACCCTCCACTATAATCCTTTCGACCCTCCTCACAGGGGTTTCGGAAGTCTTTCTCTGCACACGCCCAAACCACCTTAATCTATTCTCGCACATTTTTTCCAGAAATAGGGGCAACCCCTAGTTTGTCTTTAAACTCTTGGTTCCTAATTCGATCCATCAATGTGTGCCCGCACATCCACCTCAGCATACGCATTTCTGTGACTTTCATTTTATGTTCAAAAATCTTCTTTATGGGCCAACATTCTGTCCTATACAACCAAGTAGGTCTGATTGCCACTCGGTAAAATTTCTCTTTTAACTTACTTGGGAACTTCCTATCACATAGCACCGCGGTGGCTGCTCAGATCACCACTTGAGCCAACCTGCCTGGATACGATGGTTTGCGTCTTTGTCAATATCCCCATCCCTTTGAATGATCAATCCCAAATACTTGTACTTGGTTGTACTCTGAACAACTTCTTCACCAATGGTCAACTCTGGCTCGCCTACTGGTGGTGTCCCACTAAAATCACAACGTAAGTGCTCTCTCTTCATACGGCTAATGCGCAACCCTTTACCTTCAAAATTTCCCTCCACTCATTCAATTTATTACTAAGCTCCTCTTTAGTTTCTGCTACTACTAGCACGATATCGTCTGCAAATAGCATACACCACGATTTCGTCTCCCAGATTGATTTAGAAATCTCATCCATAATGACCGCAAAAATGAAATGACTTAAGGCCGATCCCTAATGTCTTACTTTAACCGGAAAAGCATCTGTTAACCCCATCGGTGTCTGAATGCTAGTAGAAGCTTTATCATACATATCCCTTATAGCATCAATGTACACTGTAGAAATACCTCTAGCCTTAAGGCTATCCCAAATGACGTTTCGTGGTATGCTATCGTACGCTTTTTCTAAGTCAATGAACATGAATTGCCTCAATGGTTGACCTCCCTAGCATAAAATCGAATTGGTTCTCCCTAATCATTGTTTCATGTCTAATCCTCTTCTATATCACTCTTTCCTACAATTTTATTGTGTGACTTAGAAGTTTGATACTATTATAGTTCAAACATATTTGCGCATCACCTTTATTTTTAAACAGAGGTACAAGTGTGCTGCTCCTTCATTTTTCTGGCATCTTATGTGTTCTTATGATGACATTAAAGAGGTTAGTTAGCCAACGAATGCCCTCTTCTCCTAAACTCCTCCACACCTCAATCAGAATGTTATCTGGCCCGACTACCTTTGTTCTCCCTATCTTTTTAGGGCCTCTTCTACTTCCTCGGTGGAAATATCGCTCCTTGACCCATAATCCGATGGTGTTTGGACGTCAAAAGTTTGACTATCGTCTTCCTTTGCCTCTAGACTCATTGAGCAGGAGTTAGAAATATTGATGCCATCTGGTTTTGATGCACTCTTGTCTCAATAGAACTCGTCCTCACTCGTCTTTGATGTATTTCATCACCTCTAAGTCTTGTCGCTGCCTAGATCTAGTCCTAGCCATCTTAAAAATATCCTTCTCCCCCTCTTTGTGTATCAAGCATTTGATAAAATTTCTCGTAAGCACAATTTTTTGCCTCTACTACCGCTTTGTTTGTTGCCTGTTTGGCTTCTTTGTAGCTTTCTCTCTTTTCAATCCTACCCTCTTACTCCGTGCATGTCATAAGTTTCTATAAATCTCTTGTTTTTGTCCTTTATCTTCTTCCCCACCTCGTCGTTCCACCACCATCTCTCTTTGAACACTTTTGGCTTACCCGAAGACACCCCCACGGTCTCTTTCGCCACTTTTCGGATGGTTTTTACCATATCCACCCACATTACATTCGCATCCTAAGACTAACCTGGGAAGCCTCCCGAGCTTATCTTGTTTGACAAGGTTGTCATCATATCCCCTTTGAGTCTCCCCCACATGATCTTTCCTTTAAGCTCGATCTTTTTCTCTACAATTTTTTTCCTCATCCTAAAAACCAGTGCTAAAAACCAGTGTTGGGTAGGCATCTTAGTGCCCAACACTACTTTACAATCCAAGCATGAGGCCCGATCTCCTTTGAGCACCAAGAAATAGTCAACTTGGGTTGCATGTCCGCCGCTCTTATATGTAATCAAATGCTCTTCTTTCTTCCTAAAGAGCGAGTTTGCTATAACCAATAATTCTTTGGCTAGCACAAACTCTAGCAAATTTTTCAAAAAATAATATTCATATAAATTTTTATTTTAAATTATATAATTTTTCATCATCATATAATGAATAAGCTAACTATTTGGCTATTTTTTCAACTAAATCCTCCCACATATCTATCATAGTTGAAGACTTTTTAATTTAGGAAAAATTACATTAAAAACTCTTAACTATTAGCGGCTTAAATATAAAAACTCTCAACAATTGATTATTATTTAAAACACCCAACTTTAGGCCCGTTTTATATTCAAAGTCCAAGATGATTTATACCCGGATAAATTGGTTTTGGTAGAGAAGTAGTGGGATCCAATTGTATTGAGTAATCACCTTACCCCTTTGAACTTACACACCCTTCACGTACCCTACCATTTTAACAAAATGGTAACCGGTTAAAACAGGTTCTAAAATTGTATCAGTGCTTTAAATTTAAAAGGAGCCTAAAGTTGGGAGTTTTGAATAATAATCAATAGTTGGGAGTTTTATATTTAAACCGCGAATAGTTGGGAGTTTTTAAAGTAATTTTCCCTTAAATTTATTTGTCTTAATTATCCATAACTAGATAGACTCTCGTGCCATACGCGGATAATGGAAAAAAAGTCTTTGAATTAACTTTATACTTGTATAATATTTTTTTATATATTGAATATTTAAAAGGAAAAAATTACCTTGAATAACCCAACCTATTCATGATCTTCATACAATACTTTCACCTATTGATTAACCATGAATAATCCCAACCTTGAGGGGCATTTTTCAAGAGTAAACTTGGTGACCGGATGACTTGCTATAGCAAGTTTTATTTTAAAAAAAAAGATTAATTAAATTAAAATGTCGAACAAATTTTGGAAAAATGTTCAAAAAAAATTTATGATATTTTTTATCATTTAGAAATTTTCATTGTAAATTCTCATAATTTTTCTCTAATTCTAAATTAATTTTCAGTTTACTTTCTTGGTGAATTACCGACTATAGTAGGTCATCGAGTTACCCAAATTTACTCTAGGCAAATACCCCCTAAAGTTGGGATTATTTATGGTTAATCAATAGGTGTGATTATTGTAGAAAAATCATAAAAAATTTGGATTATTCTAGGTAATTTTTCCAATTTACAATTCTTTTTCAATAAAATTATGAAAATAATAAATGGAAAAAAATGTATTGTGAATAACTTAAGTTTGTTTCAAAAATTAAATTATTACAATTAATCAAAATTTTAAAATAAATTCAAAATAATTTATGTTAAAAAAGCTTAATTAATTTTTATTTAAATTAATAAATATATTTTAAATTTTTTTAAAAAAGAGTCAAAATAATTACCAAGTTGTTCTCACTTTAAAGATCTTCAAAAAAAGACTTTATGCATAATTTTTATTTAAAATAAATATTTTCAGGTGAAATTATGCATGATTTGGTAAATAAAACTACTTTTGTCAAAGTAAATAGAAAGTAAATCTATAAAAACTACTAATGAAGAAACGAGACTGGCACATGTCAGAATCTCAATGAAAATTTTTCCTCTTATTTTTATATTAACATGGCAGGTGAATTTGCAGTGAAAATCATTTTCTAACATATTACAATTTAACGTGCATAAGAAGATTTGGTAAGCAATACAAAGTATTTACCTTGGTAAAAGAGAATAATTTCTTAATAATAGCAAAATGAAACATGACTAGATTTGTAAATCAATATTATTTAGCAGGTGTAGAATAATTATATCTTCATAATTATACTAACATGCAAATTCATGTCAATGCTACTTATCTACTTCATATTCCTATTTGCTTTAAAAAGTAGTTTTATTTAATAAATGGGTTATCTCATCAAGACATTTATTTTAAAAAAAATTATACGAACTATAATATTTTTTCAAGATCTTTAAAATGAGATCAAAATTGTAATATTTTTTACTCTTTTTAAAAGAAATTCAAAATATCATTCAATTATTAAAAAAAATTAAGCTTTATCAAAAAAATAAATTAATTAAAAACTTTAGTAAATTTATTCATAAAGATATAGTTATGAAAAAAAATAAATATAAGATCTCACTTCACTGTGTTTTGGCTAAAGAAGGTCGAAGAGTGACCTGTTTTTCGTTTAACAACAAATAGAAAGGGATAAAGCAACATAGTCTTTAAACTTGAATAAAAGTGACATAAATTTGAATCTCACGTTATAATTTCATTGAGAGTCTGACATGTGTCAGTCTCGATCTTCATTAGTAGTTTTTACAGATTAGAATGAGTATATGATTTAAAATTATTGTATAAAAAATTATTTATTCACTTTGACAATGATAATATCATAATAAATATAAATATTTAACAATTAAGTTTATGTTGTAAATGAATTAAATTTATAAAATAATATCGTTCATATTAGTAAATATCTATAGCATCCGTGTTTTACACGAAAATTTATCTAGTTAATGGATGATATTAGTATTTTTAAATCATCATGTAATTGTCGTCAAATCCGTTAATATATTAAGATGTATTATGAAGCTCTTCATGTTCTCTTTACTTGTCCCATTTGGAATAATCAATAATCAATAATCAATCAATAAATCAATAATCAATAATCAATAAAATATACTAATGAAGAAACGACTTGTGACACGTGCTACATTGTCATTATATATTTTTCCGCCTTTTGTTCTATCATTGACGAGGAAACTTTTGATATTTACTTGTTATTTAAGGAAATAGTTAACTCTTAGAAACTGTAATATTATTGATGAACTATAACTATACGTGATGATCTATTGAAATACTACATTTCCTTATATAATATAAACCAAAAAAAAGAATATACATGTAAATTTTTATTTCAATTTAGAGAAGAAATTATTATCACATAATGAATAAACAGACTAATTATTATCACATAATGAATAAAGAATATAGCATCTGTATTTTACATAAGAATCTATCTGGTACATTTCTAAAATGCTTTATCATTACTCCCTTTCTATGAATTTGTTAACATTATTACTTTGGTCTATTTTTTATTTTCCAAATATATTCTTTTAAGTAATCTTCTCACTGCTTTATTTAATTCTTATTCCATACATTTTCTTTTATATTTTCATCATTTTAATTATATCGATGCGGTTTTCATGTCCCACCACTTTCTTAATTCTTGTGTCATTTGCTATTTTTTACAATTTTATAAGGATTGGTGGAGTTCATAGAGGTTGGGTTCTTGTGTTGTTGTTAATTGACTAGGTCCTTTCTATACAATAATTTTATACACCTTAAATAACTCTCAATGTTTAGTATTAATCGTAAGTAAGGGGTCGATCCATGGGGAAATGACTATATGTCAATTACTTTTGATGTCAATGAATATTATAGTATGATTTGGTTTTACAAGAACAATGATTCAAATTCAAATTATAAAGCTACAGACTAGAGTTTTGGGGATTAACTCTTTGAATTACTAAGGGGACAAATTGAAAGTACAGTTTTAACCAAGTTTTATCATGCGAAAAGTCTTTCCATACTAGTTATTAATATGATTAAAGAGATTCGGCTTCCGAGGGTAAAACTTGACCCTACTACCAAGTACTCATTCTATTATATGCACATGATTTTCAATTTATATTGAAACAATAAATAACTCATAATGCTCACATTTTTTAAAGATTAATTCCAAAATGTTTGACTTATACACAAGATAGGTCTCTTCAATTCCTATATGTATGAGAAAGTTTGCTCAATATCTCATTAGAGAGATATGTCGGAAAGTAACAAAAGTTTTTTTTTTTCAAAAAGTATATGAAGAATACATTTTCTTTCTTAAAAAGTGTCTACTATTTCGTAATCAATCCTATTGAAGCAAGCTCCAAATCACCCTTATGTGGAGGGTCTTTAAAGTGTCATTATGAAGATGTGACGAAGAACAAGTGTGTGGTGCAAGTGAGGTGCTTAATCAAGGCAAGTAACAAAGATGGGGAGGTTTTGAAGATGGCTTGAGTGATCGAGCATGATGGGCTCGGTCGAGACAAACTGCAGCAATGAACCAGGAGCTTCTGTGAAGACGCTCGATCGGTCGAGCCGACTTGCTCGAGTCCAGCAAAGCCTAGCTGCCCACTTGCACGCGATTTCTGTTTTATTTGTTCGGTTTATGGGCTTTAAGCCCTGTTATGTTAGGTCATTCTAATTAGTTTTAGGGCTATATAAAGGTCCTTAGAACTACATTAGATGTGTGGAGAGACTACACAAGAAAAGTAAGTTAGGGTTTGAGAACCAAGAGAGCTTTCTTCTTCTTTGTGTTAGTTTATGGGTGATATCCATTGTTGAATGGATCCACTATCTTGAGAGGGTTCTCAAGTGTGTTTGGTTATTCATTAGTGTAATGTTGATTCCATTAATGAAAGTAATCATTTTTTGAGGGGAGGTATCATTAGATACCTCATAAACACTTGTTGTTGGTTGTTTGTTGCATCTTTAGTTTATACTCTGTTTTTACTCAACTTCTTCATGGTTTCTCTACCATTTGAGGGTCCAAGACCTTCTCTTTCAAATCCAAATGTATTGACTTCTAACATATTTGAACACTAATCTTTTTAATCATACCCATTAATCATACCCATCCAATCTACGAAAATTTGAAAAAAGTGAGATTTTTAGCAAACTTTAGTCAAAATATAAGATTTTGTTAAACTTTATTCCACAACTAAGCGCCTTTATCTCCAAAGCTAGCTTTGGTGTTAATACGCTATTACTAACAGCGTGAAATGAACTTGCTGGAGTTTTTGTGAGGGGTTAAAACGCTGTTAGTAACAGCGTCTGGGGTGTTGACTGGTCAAAGAATATATCGCTGTTACTAACAGCGTCTTAATGCGGGTTAAAAAAATCAGCAGACCCTTTCCTTCCTCATTTACCCTAACTTCAAAGCAGTATATTCTTCCTCTCTTATGTTGCGATTTTTTCTCTATTACTTCCCCCATTAAAATCAACTCCAAGCTTTCATATAACCTCACCAAACTCCTTATTCCTTCTACTAATTAGGTCTTCCATCTTCTTATTCACTTCAGGTATAATTTTTTTATGGTTTTTTTTTTTATTTTTTTCGAATTTAGGGTTTGTATTTGAACAATCCATTTTCCTAATTGCAGGTTACTAAACTTGCAAATTACTACTCCTTTGTGATCTATAGCTTGTTAAGGTAATTATTATTCTAAATTTGTTAATTAGTTTGTGGTTTTTAAAGAATTTTTGGTGATTGTAAATTCTTAGTGTCATTTTTACTCACATTGTAAAATAATGTCAAATTTAGTACTTATTTTCATTGACAATAATAATGTGGTTGTTTATGCATGAATTTATTATCGTGAATGTTTTTGAATACCCTATGTGTTGTATTTTTGTACAAAATGAATGAATTTTCTTTGTTGTAAAAGTAGTTGCTTTGTTATTTTTGTAGAAATGGCTTCATTTCGTGTGAATGTAGTATGTTGTTGGAATGGTTCAATTCGATCTAGTAGTAACAATGTGAGGTATGTTGGGGGAAGACGTAGAATGGTTGGATGCAACTCACACATGGATTTGTCTGAATTTAAACACTTTATAAGTTCTAAGATTGGGATTGACACAACAAGAAGTACTATCAATTTAAGTTTTAAATACGCTTTAAATGGGCAATGGTTAGCTTTTCCGATTGAGGATGATGAGACTGTAGATTGTATGTGGGAATTTTCAAGGTCAACCCCTGTTCCTGCTTTGGAGATATATGTAGAAGAGGTACCCCTAGGGAATCAAGAAGCTAACGATGTAGAGCCAAATGTAGTTGTGAATGTAGCTTCTTCTGCTCCTTCTCCTACGCCTTTCCCGACCCAAGAAACCCAAAATCCCATTTTGACATCGTCCTCTTCTCCTTCTAATGAACCTAACCAAGTTCAACTTCAAGCTTCAAATGATGACCCTTGGGAGGATGTTATAAGTGAGAGTAATGAAATTCTTGAAGCTCCCTCTGAGGACGATGTGGGTGTTGATGAGGAGGCTCTAGCTAATGACATGACCTTAGGAAACATTCCAACCATTGTTCCTCCTACACCTTATGCACAAGTTCCCCCTTTAGATGAACACGTTGAGGATAACTCTTGGAGGTCTTGGGCATGTGATACAACCTACACCGAAGAAGGAGAGTTTCAAAAGGGTATGACGTTTGATAATAAAGATTCTTTGTTGGACGCCATTAGATTGTATCATATTCGTAGGAACGTTGAGTACCGAACTGAGACTTCTAATCAAACTGTGCTTACCTTGAAGTGTAAGAGGGGGTGTACTTGGAGGCTAAGGGCTAGGAAGAGCTCATATTCTACTAAATGGGAAATTGTGACATACAAAGGGAAACATGGTAATTGTGTATTAAGTACTGACAATGTGTCAGCTGGACATATTCATTTGACATCATCTGTGATTAACAATGTTATTAGAAATTGTGTTGCTGAAGATCCATCAATTAAGGTCTCCGTGGTCAGACAAATGGTGAAAGACGAATTTGGCATTGAAGTCACCTATAAGCGGGCATGGTGTGCTAAACAGCAAGCCCTTCTCTCCATCTATGGGACATGGGAAGACTCTTATCCCCTCCTTCCACGCTTCTTGAAAGCAATGCAAGTTTCTAACCCTGGAACTGTAGTTGAGTGGTTCTATAAGGAAGATAATGATGATGGTGTGTACGTTCGTCCTAGTGGTAGAACTTTCCAACGTGTGTTTTGGGCCTTTAAACCTAGTATTGATGGATTCAGGCATTGCAAACCCCTTATAGCTATTGATGGAACGCACTTGTATGGTAAGTATCGTCATACACTTTTGACTGCGATTGCCCAAGATGGGAACAAGGGAATCTTTCCTCTTGCCTTTGCTTTGGTTGAGAAGGAATGCATAGCTGCTTGGTCTTGGTTTATGGCGTGTGTTCGCAAACATGTGATGCATAGTCCAGGTTTATGTGTTATTTCTGATAGACATGCGGGCATTCTAGCAACCATGGAGGAGCCTGAATGGCAACCTCCTAATGCCCATCACAGGTTTTGTTTACGTCATTTGTTAAGTAACTTTAACCGTCAGATGAGTAATGTGAAGTTGAAGAAGATGTTTGGTAGAACTGCAGAGCAAAGACAGCCAAATAAGGTCATTGAGGGATTGAAAGCTATTGGTGTTGCGAAGCGAGAAGCTCTCTTTTGGATTGATCAGGTTGGTGATATGTGTAAGTGGTCACTATGCCATGATGGGGGTTATAGGTATGGTGTAACAAATACGAACTTAGCCGAAGTCTTCAATAACGTGCTTAAGGGTGTAAGATTCTTGCCTATAACAACACTTGTGGAGTTCACCTTCTATAAAGTGAATGATTATTTTGTTAGGAGACGTGAGAGTGCAAATGCATGGCTAATAGGGGGAAATAAGTACACTTCGCACGCCACTAGGATTATCACCCGCAACACCGAAAAGGCAAACTACCATGAGATCGTCGCTTTTGACTACAGACGAGGCCTATTTCAAGTTAAGACTGGTCGTGGTAATAGAGGATCTGCCAAGGGTGGTAATATACAAAGTGTGGATTTGAGAGCGAGGACGTGCACATGCAACAAACCCACCATATATCACTTACCTTGTTCTCATGTGCTTGCCGTGTGTATTAAAAGACACTTATCCTATGAGACTTTTGTGGATCCGTGAATGCCATTGACCTGCTTTGACCATTACTCGCTGTTGCTAACAGCGTGAATACCATTGACCTGGTTTGACCAGGTTCACCATTTTGCGCTGTTTGTAACAGCGATATTTGCGTTCACTGACCCAATCTTCATACTACGCTGTTAATAATAGCGTATTTTTACCAAAGCTAGCTTCGGACACACAGACGCTTAGTTGTGGAATAAAGTTTAGTAAAATCTTATATTTTGACTAAAGTTTGCTAAAAGTCTCACTTTTTTCAAATTTTCTCCAATCTACTCCCCATTTTAACTAGATATGAATTGGCCGAGCTTAACTAAATATAAAACAGGCTTGTTGGGCGGTCTCTCTTGGCCCACAACAGTCGAATTCGACCCAATTATAATTTTTTTATCAAAATTTTCAGATAATTCTTTATTAAGACTGTCTCTTAACTAAATATGAATTGGCCCAACTTTTAATTTCTTAAAATTAAATGATGTTCAGTTAACTGTTATGTAAATTGCTTGTATGAGCCCATCTCTAACGGTTTCATACAAGACTTGCTGAAATTTCCATCGAAATCAATATGTTAGATTGGTAAAATGTATTACAACACAATGGGAGCTATAAAGTGACCCACAAACCAAACAAGTCTTTTTCTGCTTATTCTAATTTTAATTTTTTTTTTTAAAAAAAAAAGCTGTTTCTTAAACTTCATGGCTTGTCTCCAAATTGAATGCTTGCATATCTTAGAAGAAGCAAAGAAACCATCAGGAATTAAAATATCTGCTCCTTTCCCAAATCAAAACAGTATGAATGAAAAATTATGTCTATATAAATGATATTTGATTGATATAACATAAAATACAAGAAATGATGCATTTTCAAGTATGAATTATGTAAGAAAAAGCATCACTCTATCGTCGATCGCTTCTTTACATTTAGACTCTTCAAAGAACACATTTTCACTGCTTATATCTACAGCAGACAAGAATAGAGTGAAAGAGGGGGCAAAACGAGCGAGGGAAAGTGTGAACGCCAAAATCTACCCGTTATATTCAGTCACTCCGTTGACTTATTGATGTGAACGTTATCGTAGCAAAAGTGGGATTTGTCTGTTCCGATGGCAAAGACGAGTTACCGGAGCTGGGGGTGAACAAGGATGATGTGTTTCTGTCGGCATGTTCTTTTGGTTTCATATCAGTAAACTCTGAAAGCAGGCCTGGCCTTGTTATGCTCATTTCAGCAACATCTACCTCTCCCTGAAGCATCTTAACCACAGTCGACATCATTGGTCGTCGTTTTGGTATTTCTTGGGTGCAAAGAAGAGCGATCTTGAAAAATCTACTGGCCTCCTCAATATCGACGTCTTCTCTAAATGCTTCATCTATCAACTCCATAAGCGACTCATTCTCAAACATATTCCATGCCTGCATCAAATTTAATCTAACGAAATTATTCTCATGGATTGAGCGCGGAATCATTATAACCAAGTTATAAAGATTAGTAGAAAAAAATTTGTTTAAGCACGAGTTTCGAAACTTTTAGATATTTACAAACCTATCACCAAGAACATGTACCCCCATCCCAAGGTTGTAGATATTTACTCAATGCCATCGAAAATTTATACCGAAAGCTTGAATATATATATCCTCATTTTTGGTTTTCACCACTTTAAGTGGTTTTAACGGGATCCTTTTCTTGCTGCCTCTTACTCAAAATATAAGTCATTGTCGTTAATTTCTTTTGATTTTAAGTCTCGACAATATCAGCGTATCAGTGCAACATCAAATCATAAAATCCGATTAGCAATGTAGTTCACTCACAAAGTTACAATATCACACTCATTACAAAATTTCACTTTATGCAATGTAAACTACATTCAACTAGATTTTTAATACTTCATTTGTCCCATCTTAGTTCTAAGTAAACTTTTCTTGTCCCTTCATCCCAAATTAGTTCTAACACTGCCCTTTTCCCTTCGATGTATCTCCACATTAGTTTGAACTATTTTATTTCCCCATGGACCTAGTAATTTATTACAATTTTTTCTTTTGTTCTTAGACCCACTCATTTTCCATCTTACTCTCACTTTCTATCTTCTTTGGCCCATGACTATAATACATGAAAAAACTACCCAAATATTTTCTCTTTTCTTAATAAAACAACAATTCATAACCACACAGCATATCATCTAAAATTTGTAGAACCCCACATATTTAAACTATTTTCAGATAGAAAGAGCTTGTGTAAGAGAAATGTTTTGGTCAGACTCACAAGTATATTTTAGGATGGAGCATAACACACTAACCAAGTCTAAGCCGTAGGTAACTGTAGATTGTAAGGGCAAGATTTAAAATCCAATGACTGAAAAAAGATAAAATCAAATGCTCCGACTTGTTGGTTCAACAAGAGATTGATGAGGCTCTTGAAAAGATATAGCCAAGATCTTGTGAGGAGGAGAAATAGGAATCCGTGTAGAAGAATGCGATAAGCTCTATTCAACTTGCTAGTGCCCCATAAATCAAGTATAACTACTTGAAGGAGAAGGATCTTGGTGAGCTATTGAAGAAACTTCAAGTAGTGTATGCTTCGATATCTCTCACTAACAAGCTCTGCTTGAGTTGGAAGTTGTATCAACTCATGAAGAAGGAAGATACAAGTATGCAAGATAACATAAACACAACCAATTTGGGTCAATTATTGAATGTGAATGAGAAACTTATGGATGAGGAGCAAGTTTTACTTCTTTTGGCTTCTCTTCCTAAGATCTCTAGAAATATAATTCAAAATTTGTTCTTTTGGCCTCTCTTGATCAAGCATTGGCAGCAATGAGAGAGAATGATCGATTGATGATGAGATCATGAGAAGTGAGGGTGAAGAGAAAAAAGGGGTGGTGCAAAAGGCTAGTTTGGGGAGGGATCAAGTAGAGCTAAGAAGAAGTGATACCAAGGGGGAAATACGTCTTGAGTGACTATAGTAACAAGGAGTGTAACAATTGTAAGAAGGGACACTTTCATATGAAGTGGAAAGAGAAGAAGGAAGGCTTCAAGAGAGTAAGGAGTGTGAAATATGGCGGAAGAAGATATGTCGAGGCTAAGGGAGAGACCGCACTATGCTTTGTTGGTGATGATGATGAGCGTGGAGCATTTCTTGTTGATGGAGGAGATTCTTATGGCAAGGAATGGGTGATTAACTTTGGTAGCTCATTTTCACATTTGTTGTGAAAAGAAGTTCAATAAGTTGAAGGCGTGTGATAGAGACCTTATCACTTCACCAAACAATGAGAGTGAAGGTGGAGGAAACTGGAGAGGTTATTGTTGTGACACATGATGGTGTCAAGAGGAGGCTTGGTGATGTGAGGTATGCGCCGAAGTTTGAGAGAAACCTCATTTCATTTAGATGAATAGAGTCAGCAGCACTTTGATCATACAATAAAATTAATAATCCTGTGATATAGAACAGAACGGGATGGAAGAATGACCACATTTTGGCACTATGCATAGGAAGCTACTCTAAGGATCTCCTCATACAAGAGGGTGAGAATTTGAAGGTGACGAACATCATAAAAGAATCCAAGCTCAGGAATTCTCGGTTCTGGATTTCTCAGCCATGCTTAGAAAAAAATCCATGAAAATACACCCATTTCCTTAGTACATCACATATATTTTAAAAACCTGGGACTGGGAAGGTTAATCAGGCAGCTATTTTCTGCAGTATCCCACAAGTAATGACAATCTCATTCCTCATCTCATCTTAACTCCATAATAGCCTTCAGGATATGAAAACCGACACATTTCCTTAGTACATCACACATATTTTTAAAACCTGGGACTGGGAAGGTCCATGAAAGATACACCTATGGATCTTTCTATTAAAAATTAAATCAATGATGTCAAAGCCTTAATCCCAAAAGATTGGAGTCATTTGTGTGAACTATAAAATCAATCCCAGAGGTCATCTACAAAAAATCTCTTTCTCCAATCATTTCGATAACAACCATTTCAACCCGTAAATTAGGTTTTTCATATTTTTTCACATCTGTAAAGTGGACTAGTACCAAACATGCCAATCAATTACCCATTGGTTTTAACCCGCTACACTAACACACTTTGCCCACCTAGACTCTCAAACCAATGAATTTGCTTGATTTATTCAATGTTGGATGGAGAGAAGATGGGTGTTGGTGGATCTCTAGATTTCACATGAAGTAAATCTCATGCTCTCTCAATAGATAAAGTACTAAGGTCTAACTATTCTCCATGTTGGCATGGTCAACCGACCATAGTGCAAAAACAAAGCCGCATCGCATCTACCACATTGTAAAGGGTTTCAAAATAACTAAACTGATATTTTCCGTGCTTAGAGATGTAAAAGCCGTTTTTGGGCCGTTTCGATGGATATCTTATGCTTTCGGATGATATTTGGCATTATGATAACCGCATCACTCCCTGTACTGCACCACCATATCCGTCAATGCGATCGCAATAATTACCACAATGACACATAGATAAGGGAAGAACCAACTTCATTCTGTTCAATCTACATAGTTTGTGAGTGAGCTCGAACAATTCTAGCCCTGTATAATTTCCAAACTTTGCTAGTTAATATACTTCCCTATTTGCCAAACAGAATAAGTAGCATATGGTCCACCTCTGTAATAAACAAAATTCTTCCAATATAAAAAATTCTGGAAGGAAAAAGAAAGCTCATTCCTTCAATTTCCCTATCCCCCGACCCCGACCTCCCCTCCCCCACCCCAAAGTCCCTTTAACGATAGCTAATCAAGTTCACAGTAAAAAAGTTAGTAATTACTGTAACATGTAAACCAATAATGATAGGCTATCATTGATAGCAATAGACTCATAAAAAAAAAGACTCCACAAACTCTTAGTTTACTTCTATAACTGGAAGCATTCCGATGAACAAAATCACTAACAATGAGATAGAATTCAAACAGACAAGCTTACACACACAACAATAAAATATATGATTTGCCAATATTCATTACCCTTTGAAGAAGATGTTGCTCTCCAGGAGGTAGCCGCCTATTCCTGTTGCATCTACCACAGACAATTTCCAAAAGAAGAACTCCAAAACTATAAGTATCCGCTCTCCTAGTCAACTGACCTCGGAGTGCATATTCAGGCGCCAAATACCCTCTGCATTTAGGTCGCTTTATCAAGACACAGCAAAGATATATAACAAATTTTCAATAAACATAAACTACAGACACAATAACTAATCTACTTCATTATCATTAACTAATCTCATATTGTATATAATTTTCTATATTCTGAACTCAGAATTAAGAAAGAGAACGTTCAATGACTTTGGAAAAGAAACTGCCTATCTTAGTAGTTCAATAGTTTAGAAGATTAAGGGCTTCTTAGAGATAGCCAGAAAATAATAAAAGGAAAATTTATTTGAATTGGGTCGAGATGGTAGGGTGAAGGCATAGTTAAATGGAACGTGGAACGTGGATCCGGAAATGTTCATCCCTAATCACCACCAAATGCAACCCAAATCGCTCAAGATGACGTACCGGTTTAGAAGAGCTTTTTAATAACGTATTTTGGCCTTCATTTACAAATCAGAGAATAAAGAAGATAGAAGAAAAGGAGATGAAACCTAGAAATCTAAAAAAATTCCACTTGCAAATAATTTCTTAGAGCAAAATAATAATTTTAATTTAATTTTGTTTTCAAATATATTATACATTACGTATCTAGTATCCAATCGTTTCCGAGTCAATCTAGGTTGTGTTCCATGTTCCCGTTCCCGTTCCCGTTCCGCGTTCCAAACCGAAAGTTGTTCCAGGTAACAATGGGTGAAGGTGACAATAGAAGGTGTACAATTTAAGTATGTTACTAAGTCTAGAACAAAAGATGTATCTTATACTCCACATTTCTCCAGTTAGGTAAAATTATCATCTTGTATAGAAAAGAAAACTAACAGACATGAAAACAGGAGTCATAACTCACAATGTCCCCGCAACCCGTGTGCTAACATGTGTCATGTTAGCTGGTATAAGTTTTGCAAGACCAAAATCTGAAATCTTGGCCGTAAAATCTCTGTCAAGGAGGATATTGCTTGCTTTAATATCTCTATGCACAATATGAGGTCGGACTTCTTCATGAAGAAACGCAATCCCCTTAGCAATGCCAATGCATATGTTTCTTCTTGTTTTCCAGTTGAAATCAATCATGTTCTGGTTTTGACCTAAAACTCAATAGACCTTTATCAAAAATCAAGCAAAAGAAGGTATTAATTGTGTTTTTATATCAGTTATAGAACAGAAAATTACCGAGTAAAGATTGAGAAAGGCTGTTATTCTCAAGATATCCAGAGACCAAAATTCTATTATTCCCTTCGACACAACAACCTACAATCTTAACCAAGTTTTCATGCTCTACATCCGCAAGGACTGTTAATTCTGTAACGAATTCTCTTAAGCCTTGTCTTGATTCAGGTGAAAGCACCTTCACTGCGACCACCGTTCCATCTCTGAGCTTGCCCTGGCCACAAACCAGAGTTCATCAACAACATCAGTACTATAGAAAAGGAAATTAAAGGCTCCGATATCAAGATGTATTCACTTTCCATGCAAAAATGTATTCATACCATGGCATAGGCAATTCCAATTTATAATTGCAAGATAATAGATTTGCTAGTACTAAAGCAAATTTGCATTACACATATAAAAGTTTCTGTTGTGATTAATGGTGTGACTTGAGTACACCAAATTAATCTTATGAACTAGTGTGACTCTTAGGATGGTATCCTATGGAGTAAGTTAATGGGTGTTTAAATGTGGTGTTTAAGTGTGACTTTATTTGTATTAAGTTACTTGTAATTAAATGGGTAAGTGGTAATGAGTAAAGAAGCCAAAGGGACATTCTCTGATGATGGTGCTCGAACAAGGCAAGTGAAGAGCAAAATATATGCTCGAACGAGCACATGGTACTGATGCAGCAGAATGTTTCTGAAAGAAGCTGCTCGAACGAGCTCCTCCAAGACTCGAACGAGCGGATGTGTCAGAACACTTTGGATTCTTTGTCGTGGCTTTTCAAGTCTTGGGGCTTTCAAGAATTTTGAGTTAACAGCCATCAAAGTGCTTTAGTGCTGATTATTATATGCCATTTATTCATAGTCTCTTTGTATTATTCTCATTTATGGTAGTTAATACTATAAATAATGAGTGCTCATACACCCACAACACATCCACAAACACATACCCATAGCCAAACACTTAGCCTAATCTCTTCTCTAATTGTAATTTCTCAATTGTGATAATATAAGAGAGATACTACACCACGGAGGACGTAGCCAATTTTGGGTGAACCTCCTTAAACATTTGTGTCATTTTATTATTGCATTTTACTCTTACAAACATCGAGTTATAGTTTGCGTAATTTGTAAACACAAGACTTCACATATTTCGATCTTGGTGGTATTAGAGATTGTAACACATCGTTCGATCGCTAATACATCATCGTTTACAGTTTCTTGAATCATATTTTAACCTTTATCGCTAGTTTTTTCTATAGCTAAAAACAAACTTGATAAAAAAAAAATTATTTTATAAAATCAAGTTAGTACTGTCATTAGAAATTATATTTTCAAATTGGAATAATTTTCCTAAAATCCCACCTAATGCTCATCTGCTGTGAACAATCCCTACTATTGATTATTTCTAAATAATCCATTCTTCGAATCTTTTACGGACAACACCCCTTGCAACATTTTAACCGGCTTATTTTGATAAAGGAAACTACTTGACTTCCTAAAGGTGTACAACATCAGGAGTTACCTTATAGACAAGTCCGAAACCTCCCTCCCCAATTTTATTTAGTTGGCTGAAGTTGTCCGTTGCATGCTGCAATTCCTTGTATTTGAAAAACTTTACATTTTCTACACCTGAAACTAAAGGGAGCATAACCTCAGAAGAGTTTCATGCAGACATCCATTTCATAAAATTTCACATTGTTCACCAAAAGGAGCCTATATAATTTTGAGAGATCACATGAGCTATATACATCTCTCATTACTTGGGGAAAGTAAATTTAAATGGGCACGGTCCTGTCAGCAAAAATCTGCTGCAGGAAGCAAATTATGAGATACAAAAGGAGCCTTTACCGTTAAGATTATAATCCCAAGATATCTTAGGTCATCAAGAAAAGTCCCAAATTTACTCATGCAAACTACTTTTATAGGTTACACAAACTCATATTTCACTGCCAAATGATCCTAGAGTTGTGATTCAAGCATACAGCATCTAGAAGACAGTTATATTAAAGATAAATAAATAAATACAATTATAACAAAAGACGCCCTCTTTTAAAAATGCCTATGTTTCACTTTTTCATAAAAAGTTTTCCCAAAAAATATCATGATGATGTTGGCATCATTTTCGTATCCTTATAAGATATATCATATAATTACTGATTTTGAAGAGTTCACTTATTATTCATGTTGGTTTATTCTTTAAAACTCAAGACAATTTAATACACCAGTTTATACAGCGCCAACATCATTTTCTTAATCTTCATAAGTATTTTTAGAAAGAAATTGATCACCATCGTGTATCACACAAGCACTAATCTAGTGAGATAATAAAGGTTAGAGTGGCAAATATTTCGGTTATCACCATCACGTATCAAAGGAAAGAACAAGATTGCAATTGTTTCAAGATTTTACATCCAAAAACAATAGAAAAGTTATGGAACTGAAACAGAAAAAAAAATTCAAGGAGCCATTGAAGAGTGGAAACAAAAGAAAGGAAATTAATAAGGCCAATATAAATAGGATGCAAAGATTTGGAAGAGTGATGTTTGAACAAACACATCGACTGGAGATAATTTCAATTACTCTTTTTCTAAAAAAACTTTTAGCTTCTATTGAACATAAATCATATGCATCCCCAAATATTAATAATCTTCAAATAGATACTTGATGTAGAATTTCAGCGACATGTTGGATGCCAAACATATAAAAAATTGTTAAATAATAGAGTATTTACTATTAATGATAAGATACAATGTGTCAAATATCATGATGATGTTGGCAAAACATAGATGCAAGTGCTTGATTGAGCCAGCTCGACCGAGCTTGGTCAAGTTGTTTGCAGATTTTTGCTATGCAAATTTCCTAAAGTTCGCTCGACCGACAATTTGTTTATTTGGTGAAAGTATGTATGAGTTAATGCAAGTGACGTTTGTTTTGAGCTTAGGACGTGTTTATACACATTGAGTGACTTTATTCTCTATAGATAGGGGATAATGGGCACAACACATTTGCTGCATGATGAAAAGTCAGATGTTCTCTCTCGTACACTTGTTTCTCATATAAAAAATTAGCTTCTTTTGTGGTTGAATATGTATTTTCATATTCATTCTTCAAATTGATTATTCACAAGTATACACGTGTGCTTTGTAATGCATATGTGTATAGTTGTATCTCAAAGTAAATTTCCATTTTTACTTGATCTAATAGCACCGTTGTGGGGTAAGTATTACATCAGGTTAGTTTTTTCCAATGTCTTTGTCTTCAATCGTGTTTCAGCCAATGCAGCAATAACATCTTTTCATTACTATAATATGTCTACATTTGTGTTTGTGATCAAGTATAGGTGATCCAAGATATACATTCAAGAATCTACGTCGGTGTTGTTATTTTCAATTTCATTGTAAATTTATAAGTTTACCGCACTTAAAAATATAACAAATATTGGATTAGAATAGGAAATCATTTGGCCTACTAGATGATAATCGCTAATTCCATATGTAGATATGTGCCTGTAGACAGTATACAAGATGAAACCTTGCATAATTCACTTTATTTAGAGAACTTTTACAACCAATCTATAGAAATAGTGTAGGGTTCAACTAAGATTCTCACACCATATGATAGAGCTTGTACATGAAAGGGCATGAGCTACCAAAGCCCCTCATTAGTGATTTCTTTCAAGGTTTGGTTTACCGTTCTAAAGTGAACCAGCTTTCTTATTAAGAGTACTATACATGATTTTATTTTTGTTTACACAAAACAAGGGACTAGGGAAGCTATGGACTCACACCAAAACAAGAAACTTTTAAATACAAGTATGAGTTTGTTGATAGCGCAAATCAAAAAACCTATTTTTATTGTCAATTGATTTTAGGATGAAACCTCACTTGTATAAATTGTAGAGGAGTATAGGCATGTGAAGTGTGTGTGCGCAAATGCATGTGCGCACAAACATAGCTAAAAAGAAAAATAAATTAATATTTCCATCTATGGCCTAGCTTGTTTTTCCAATTAAAAATTCATTTGATCAACAGAAGACATTCCCCACAGCAAAACTCATTTGACCAAGAGAAGACATCTCTGAGAACTAAATGCAAAGATCGAAGTGATTCGCCAAGCCAAAATGTATTTATTGAAAGACAGAATGACAAAAGCTACAACAACGAGCATTAAGAATGCAAACTGCTTAGTATAAAATGAAAAGTATTTCACTATAAACTAAGCCAAAAACTTTCATAAGACGATTTCAAACTTCACTAGCATATTAGCACTAAAAGTTTTTTACAATCCAAAATAAGAACATATCGTCTTGTTTACTGAAGGAGCTAACAACTATAATCTATGTTACGTGAACTCTTCATTTTACTTCACATACCCGTGTCCGATTCTCAAATATTATTATGGCACTTAGACACTTCATTTTTGGCGTAAAATTGAATATGCGTATCTGATACTTGGAACACATACCAGTATCCAACATCAGTACTCGAGTACTCGAGTCCAAGTAACAAAGACTATAATTAACAATACTAGATTAACAGCGGAAAAGCTTATACCTCCATCAATGTCTACAGTAGGTTCATCAGAGGCCATGGCTCTGTGGCCACAGCTGAAAGGGAAGCAAGTCATGACCAAACTAGCTCAGCTCCACTCCTATCTTACGAAATGAAACAAAATTTGAGTAAGTTGTCAAGCTCTTCAAACCAAATTGCCAACCCTAAACTTCACCAAACCAAGCAAATTACTGAATTCTTCATTTGAAATCCCAAAGTATAGTAATGTTTAAAATGTTATCATGGATGACAATTGAAAGCATAGGAGAACTAGATGGTTTTCTTCAAAATAAAAAGAAATGAACAAAAACCCACAATTTCTAAAATAAGAAATGTTTTTCAAAATAAAAAGTTGTCTAAACATGACTTTCATTAATTACCTATGAACAGCAATGGAAACTAAAAGTCAGCCTTTCAAAGTTGACTACAGCAACCCAGAAATTGATGTGAAAAGGAGACAGAAAAGCCCAACAAAAAAGTTAAAAAGTTCAGATAGAAAACTAAACAAAAAACAGCTCAAAATTGAAATTTGTTAGCTTCATTTCACCTAAAATGATTAAAAATTAGATGGATTAATGCCAAAACTTGAGAACAATGAATTTACCCAAATACCAAAATCAAACAATAAATCAAAATTGAACAAATAACAGCAAAAAAAAGAAGAAGATCTTACTTTGGAGACACAAATAGAATCAAACTTGAAGAACCCAGAATCAGGAACAGGAAAATATTGAAGAAATTGAATCGGAGAAAGGTATAAGAAGAAGAACAAGAAAGGAGAATAGAAAGAAGAGATAGTATGGAAAGTTGAACACTTGAAAAACCAACTTGACTTTTCAATTAGAAGTTACAACTTACAAGTGGGTATGAAGAAAAGGTACTCCATAATAACTGTATTGTAGGACTCCAGGAATGATTCTACTGCCTGAATCAGAAATGGTTGAATTTTCTAGTCTAATTTTTGTTTTTGTTGGGTGAATTTGAATAATATAAATAAATATAAATAAATAGTTAGAACATTACCATTTTTGACTTATTATTGATTGAAAGAGGTGAGAATTGGCATTCAGACATCAGATCTAATAAGATACAGATAACCCGCATTTAATGATTTTAGTTTTCAAGATAACCTTCCATTCACCCAATTCCGGAATATTATTGACTTATATAATTCTTAATTTGTGTTTTATTTTTAATTTATAAATAAAAATATTGTTAAGTGAGATTGTCTTTGTTTCATTTCAATATAAAGATTATTAACATTTACTTTTTATAACGTTTTATTAGGTATAATATTAATAATAATAATAATAATAATAATAATAATAATAATAATAATAGATACTACTAATTAATAATTAAATGAGTGCATTGGATAACGTAAAAAGTAAATGTCTAATTTTCAATCGATAGGAGAGAATAATATGTACTTCCTCCATTTTTTTAGTTGCACCATTTTTATTTTGTACACTATTCATCATTTGATAGTTGAGTATAATTCTAGATATAAGCAATCCAACAAACGCATTAGACTACGTAAAAAGATGTTTGGGTGCAAGTAAAAAAACAAAAGAAATAATATAATGGAGTATGTAATCATTATCAATTTATCATCATAATATCATCAGCACAGCATACAATATACTAATTCATAAACATTTTTGTCACTTGTCACTTTATATAAGCATTTGTTACAAGTGTCACTTTCATAAGCATTTATGTAATTTGCCACTCCATTTAAACATGTGTTTAAAGTGTCACTTTATACGTGCTTTTGTGCTAATAAGTGTAACTTTATAACTTTGTGCTAGGTGTCAATTCATATAAACATTTGTGATGCAAAGCATCATATCATTCCTTTCAACAAGACCCTCACATACTTAATGTACAAAACCCTATGTATTTTTTTATTTACTTACTCTATATATTCTTGCATTTCTAAATTATATTGAAACATTACAACTTCATCCATTTAATTAAACAACAATAATCCATCACATACTTAATGTACGACCCTGTGTACTCTTATATTTTCTTATTAAATTTTATTATTATTATTAAACTACTCTTCTTCAACCACTTTGTGAATATCATATCAACATTTAGTTTTCATACTAATAATATAATATTAAAACTACCCTTTGAAATACTCCTCCCACTTCCCATTGATTTTGATTATTTTCCTCTTCCAAATGCAATAATACTACATTATTATTATTATTAATATACTTTAAAATTAATATATATATATATATATATATATATATATATATATATATATATATATATATATATATATATATATATATATATATATATATAATAAATATTGCTTAATTGTAAGTATTAATATAAAAATTTTGAACGAAAATTGTACATAATATGGATATTATTCTAGTATAATATATAATATAAAAAAATACCAAAATTGCACCCCCAATAACTTATTGAGCTGTTTATAATGTGAGACTGTCTCATGATGAGACGATTTATATAATTAGTTTATTACTTTAGTTAATCACTTTGAAATTGTAAATGATCACCTTAATACACTAAATGCATATATCTCAGTCTAAAGATAGTCTTACCATGAGAATATCTCATTTAGAATTTGTGTTTCTCAATTTTTATTAATACAATATTTTTAATAACTAAATTCATACTATATTTTAATATATTTCTATGATAGAAATTTTTTTATATCTATCATGAAAAATATCTAACTTGACATGAAAGGAAACTGTTAAAACTTAGAGAGATAAAGAGGAAGTAGAATGAGTAAAATTAGAAGAAAGTGATGTTTTTACTCATTGGTGTGATTTTTACATTTGGTGAACTTCCATATTTATAGGCAAGTTTAAACCCTAATTACATTAAATGCATTCACATTAGGGTAAATCCATTAATTACCTTTCACACTATATTTCAACCTTTTACACTATACTTTAACAGAAACAAATATTTATTGATTTGTTGAATATATGTTTTTTACTCATAGGATTTTGGTGGGAGAAGAACATGATTACAATACATGTCATTGAAATCAATACTTTAATATCATATCATATCATACAGTCTAATAAAAAAGAATGTGAAATTACAAGTGTCATTCCCATATTGATTTGCCATTTAAAGAAATTTTCACCAAAATTGATATCAACTTATTCCTTAATATAACAACAAGATATGCTCTTATAAATTTGCTTGAAATATTATATTTTTGAATTTAAAAGCTACATAAATTTCAAATTAGAGTTTCTTAAAATATATTTGTTTTTTATTTATAGTATAAACAAATCAATAAAGTTTCTTCCTTAAAATTTTAATTTCTAAAATATTTCATCAAGAAACAAAGTTACATGATAATCAAAAAATGTTTTGAGAATGACAAATAATCATTATGATTACGTTAAAAGAAGATTGCAAAATCTATTCATATCTGCCAATTTATAAATTGCTAGAAATCTGTTTGTGTACTATGTACATTCTCACCTCACCTGTATTCTTAACTCTCACATTAATGGTGGTCAATAGTCTTCAAATATAGTAATCGAAGTATTCAACATGACGGTACTGTGCAAATTTAGTTTCCAAATCAATGATTGCAAAAAATGTTGGGAATTAAAAAATAAAAATTACTCTCTTCATTTTTTAATATTCTTCCTATTTAAAATATTCTATTTTGGAAAGAGAAATTTGATTAAGATTTTTAAGACATATATAGAAGACAAAATATATCTATGTGAGATCTCGTTAGATTCGTCTTAATATATACTTTTTTATTATATTTTTTTTAAATTTTTTATGATGCGTATTTAGAAATATTTAGACTTAAAAGTTACTTTGAAAACTGTGCAAAAAATATGGGAAGAACATTTGGAAACGAATGGAGTATATCAAAGGGTGCACGTTGATGGTCTATTTGCTTTCTTTATTTCAAATTAGAATTTGCACTTTTGTTATGTTTTGTTGTTTAAATTACTTTTTTATTACTCGTTTCAAAGGCTTTGTTCCATTTAATTCGACTTATTTGTCAAGATAATTATTGAAGTCTTTATATATCTGATTCTACATAGGGGGTGTTTGCAGTGGCGGATTCAGAACTCAAAATCATGGGTAACACTAACGTGTTGAAGTAAATAAATAAAACAATTTCGTAGAGTCTTATTTGTAAAATGAACAACTCATATATTTTTCATTACTCCAACTTGACTTGTAAGTAAGACATCTCAATAATAATCTCATGTTACTTCCACTATAAAATTAAAATAGCGATATATGTCATCCACACACCGCATCGTAAAAAATTTATAAGTTACAAGTTACAACGAAATCAAAGACTAACTTTGAAATACTCCCACCGTTCTAAAATACTCGTTGCATTATGATTATTGACACTAATTTATCATTCAAGTTATTTTATATTTTACGGGTTATATATAAGCCAAAATATATGCAAGTGAGATCTTGTTTAAATTGTCTAATCACAGACTTTCATAAAATTCACTTTTTTTTTTATAAATTTTAGATGTTCATATTTTCAATATATAAATTATTAAAATAACATATTGGATTACGTAGAAATTCAAATATAGCAAGTAGAGTGAAATTGAGAAAGTACGACGAAAAAAATAATATTTTTAAAAAAACATGGGTAGCCTACCCAATGCTCCCATCATGGTTGTTAAAATCGCGATTCTAATCCACGATTCTACGATTTTACGATCCAAAAACAAGCGAGCGATTTGAATCGTAGTTAGAATCTTAAAGTTGTAGAATCTTACGATTCTATTTGGAATAAAATATTTAGAGGTAGAATCATAACACGATTCTACGATTCTACGATTTAACAATCCGATTCTACTAATATAGTATGAATTATTTTTAAATTTTGCTTATGTACTATATTTTACTAATCTCTTTCACATGTACACATAATTTCAAATTTTCCATCATGAAGACTTTTTAAAAACAAATTTCTTGATCGGTATGTAGATTTAAACAAATTATTGAAAAGTTTTCGTTATATTCTTAAAAATAAAGTCAAAAAAACTTTAATTCATAAATTGAAATACTTTTGAATGGTTAATAATGATAAGAAACTAGATATTTTATTATTTTTAAGATTATTTGTAGAATCATACGATTCTACGATTCGATTCTACCGATTCGATTCTACCTCTCCAAACGATTCTAAGTAGAATCACGATTTTAACAACTTTGGCTCCCATATACATGCGCCTTGGGTGTTTGGGAATTGACTGTTGGTTGTTGATAGTTGGCTGTTAGCTTTTTGATTTGACTTGTTTTACCAGGTGAAAATGTTAGCTATTTTTGAAGATGTTTAGTGAATTTATGTATTGGTTATTAGTTGTTTAGTAGATAATCCTCGTGCGATGCACGATTTTTTCATTTTAATGTAAAAAAACGAATAGAAATTTTATTTCTTTTGTATTAATCTGGGTTTGTATCTATAATATAATAATTATTGAAATTATAATCATTTTAGTAAACTTTTATTTATTTTTTTCAAAAGTATGTTAAAAAATAATATAATTAATTTGTACATAAATAAATAATTTTAAAAATAAATAATAGATCAATGGTGCATTTATAAATTGAAAATCAAAGATAATAATGAATTTGTGCATCTTTGATTGATATATTTATTACTCCATATTGTTATTTAAATTTATACGTCCTCCGTTCCATTTTACTTGACACTTACCTTTAATGGAAATTTCATATTACTTGCAATATTACTATTTTTGGCAAAAATAATCTACTTATTTTATATTTACTTTATTGCTACCCACTATCACCATCAATCATACATCATCTCATTAATTATTTAATATATCCACAAGTCACAACCACTATCTACTTATAATAAATTTTTTTTATTTTTACCCCACATATCACCATCAATCATAAATCATCCTTATTTTTACCACACTGATTTGACGGCCCTTAAAAAATGTGACAAACCCAATGGGGCCAATAAAAATGGAACAGAGGTAGTATGTTATATTTCCTACTAAAAGCTTTTTATGATTGTTTTCAAATTAATCATCTTTAGCATGTAAGATTTCTATAGTCATTCTTATGCAATGACATCATCTTTACAAAATGGAGGAAAAATTTTTCTTGAAAAGATGACAACTCATCAATTTTTTTAGTTGCTTAAGTAAGTTATATTTTGTTTTAGTATTAGGAAAAATTACCCGGAATAATACGACCTTTCACTGATTTCCCAAGAATAATACGAACTTTCATTTAACCACCAATAATACGAACTTTGACATGCATTTTCCGCTGGCATACATGACCTATTTATAACCGGTAGTACAGGTCTTTTTTTGACTGTTGCTCAGCAGGTTTCATCTCGTATTATTGGTGGTTAATTGAAAGTTCGTACTACCGGTTAAAACTTGCTAAGCAACGGTCAAAAAAAGACATGTACTACCGGTTATAAATAGGTGATGCATGCCAGCGGAAAATGCATGTCAAAGTTCGTATTATTGGTGGTTAATTGAAAGTTCGTATTATTCTTGGAAAATCAGTGAAAGGTCGTATTATTCTAGGTAATTTTTCCTTAGTATTATGTATAGATTAGAGAAAAAGTGGATCAATAAGCCAAAAACTAACAAAAAAAAGTTAGTTAGAGTAGCTTTTTTAATTTTAGCTTAAAAGTCAGTTACCAAACACTTTTTACATATTTGATCAACCAACAAGCCAACAGCCAAAAGCAAACCAAAACATTAAGCAAAAGGTCATGAACTAAAACCCTCAAAACTAAAAATTACTATAAAACTTTAATATTTATAGAATTAGTTAGTAAATTGTGTGCTTATTTAGTAGATTTGGAGGTGTGTGCTTAATTAGTAGACGTGGTGCATACCAAGGGCGGAGCATATAATAAGAGGTCCTATTCTCCTTTTACCTTCTTAAATAAATCAGGTATTAGAACTTAGACTTCACATAAAATGGAGTCAAGAGTAGATTGATCAACTCAGACCTGCTATGTTGTATGGGGCAGAATGTTGGCCCGTGAAGAAGATTTTTGAACATAAAATAGAAGTCACATAAATGCGCATGTTGAGGTGGATGTGCGAGCACACATTGATGGATCGAATTAGGAACCAAGAGTTTAGAGACAAACTAGGGGTTGCCTCTATCTCTGGAAAAATGCGCGAAAGTAGATTGAGATGGTTTGGACATGTGAAACGAAAGACATTCAACGCCCCTGTTCGGAGGGTTAAAAA
Source organism: Amaranthus palmeri (assembly GCA_019776075.1). Taxonomy (NCBI): domain Eukaryota; kingdom Viridiplantae; phylum Streptophyta; class Magnoliopsida; order Caryophyllales; family Amaranthaceae; genus Amaranthus; species Amaranthus palmeri. Next base: position 164,662 of record JAAKBH010000371.1, read on the forward strand.
CATTATAGTAGAGGGTAAGAGGAGTCGGGGAAGGCCTAAGAGAACATGGGACGAGCAAATTAAAATTGACATGCACGAGTTGAACCTCTCTAAGGACCTGACTAGGGATAGGGGTAGTTGGAGGCATCTTATCCATGTTTTAGATTACTGATTCCTTTAGAGTACCTTCTGGGGTTCTTTATCTCTTGCCTTTATGGCTCTCTTGTGATCTTTCTCAAAGTTTGTGATTAACCATGCCCTAACCCTGAAATGGGTATTTATATGAAATGCCCAAATCAAGATGTTATTACATGATTTAACAAAAAATAACCGGCCAAAAACAAGTAACTTCCGTGAAGAGTAATCGTAAATGCGCACCCCACATAGTTTTCCGCGTCCCGCGCTTTTGGATAGAACGTACTCCGCACCCCCGGCACCAAGACGGCAGGTGCTCCGCGCCCCGCGGAATCCTACGTGTCCCGCGGACTTCACTTAGAACCATTTTGTTTCATCTTCTTCGCCAGTTTGAGTCACATACTCAACAATCATTTTCTTTTTATATATATTGATCAATATCGATCGATCATAAAGCAAAACGATGTAAAACCGTAAAATTTTATCATTAACGATATAACCTAAAACTAAAAGAAACTAACTCTTTAATTAAATATTTTACTAAAATAATTTAGTTATATTAAAGTTCATAAAATATTGTTTAGTTAATTAAGTTGTATTATTAAAATAACATCAATTTTATAAGTTAAAGTTGTTAAGCTCGAGATGACCTAAATTGAGAATTGATGGGGTATTAGAATATGGTTAGGATTTCCAATTAAGACTAAAAATCTAAAGGGAATTAATATAAACTATATTTTTGATTTGTATATAATAATATTATATGTGAATGATTTGATTTTCGAATGAATTTTAGTTTTACAAACTAGTAAAGGTTGCTTGATCCAAAACATTATAGAGGTATTAATTGTCAAAATTTTTTTACATGTTTGATATGTTATAAATAATAAGCGAACCTTTGTATATGACAATGGACTCCTTGATTTGAATAACCACGAAATGGACACCGTAATGAAGATTAGTTTGCGACGATAAACATCGCTCGGAAATGTTGATATTGATTGAAGGCGACATCGATACTTTCCTTTTGTGATATTTCCCCCACAAAGGTACTTGGGTTATGAGACCGGAAATTCACAAAGAGATACAATCAATCACATCAACCGATTAGTACATATCGATTGAACTAAACGACTTTGTGTTTTTGTAGAGATCGAAATCAGAAAAACTATAACGGAGTTGATCACTCTCATTTACGTTTCAAGAGAATAAGAGAAAGATGACAGAATTTTTAATCTCACAAGTGATTTGATATCCATGCACTCACTCTTATTTATTTGAAGTGTCACATGGATTCATCCAATCCATACATCGATTGACGATGTAACACATTGATACATAACAACACATTAGTTCATGAAACATAACTTTGTTTCATGAACAATCACTTTGTTTCATGAACAATCACTTTGTTTCACAAAACAACTTCCAGAAACTTTCTGACTCGAAAATCTCTAAGTGTTCGAACGAGCAACCATAGTGCTCGAACGAGCAAACCACCAAAACATCAAACAAAATGTTCAGAAGCATTCTGACCTGCTCAGAGCCACATGCTCGAACGAGCATAATAGTGCTCGAACGAGCAGCCCAATGCTCGAACGAGCAACCCACATGCTCGAACGAGCACTTGCTCATGATGCCTCGTTTTGGTTTCGTTGTTACGTACTTGCTTAGTTTATGTAATACATGTTCTAAGCCTTGGATAATGTCCTACATGCTCTAAATATCCAACAATCCTCCCCCATTTAGAGCCTTTAGGACATTCTTTCTCTTTCTCTAAAACTGATTTCAAAATCACATTCCATGCATCAATGCTAATGTCCCTGCGGATTGAATTAACACCTAGTACAACACACTTAACAAATGATCGTGAAATGATGATGTCCCTGCGGATTGAATCACATAACACATCTGACCATTTGAAGATGAAGTACGCACAGAACAACTAACACATTGTCATTTCTTGACACATTATAACGGCCGTGTCCATATCTATTCATAAGTTTATCATAGTCGATACGCTAATCTTGACTACTTGAAGCGGCCACACTTCAAACTTATATAGGTAGGTTCTCATTACGTATAAAATATCCCCGTGAATGGATATCACCAACAGCTCTTCTACTCTTGGCCTTGAGAACTTTTAAGGGACGACTACCTCGCTTCCTCACGGTCCAAAGCAACGATGGGTCATTAAACTTTGTTGCTTACAAAATCCATAAAGAATTTCACCACATTGAATTCAGACACAATGTTACTTGTGTGTGAATTGGGCTTTCTAGATGAATTTTAATTAGCGTAAACCGATTGCAATTGACGCTTGTTCAATTGAATCCTTACTCATGGCTTTAGTAAAGCCAAATTGAACTTACTGTTCACATAATCAAGAGTTATGACCCCATTAACGATAAATCCTTGCACTAGGCTGTGCCTAAGAGCAATATGACGGAATTTAGCGTTATGCACTTGATTATAATCTTTTCGCCAATGTCATCCTGCAATCCATATGAATTGCCACCGATGATATAGACATTGGTAATATCGGTATCTCAAACATGAGATTTAACCATTCCGCTTCCTTCCATGTATATGCTAGCGCTATAAACTCGGAAGCCATAGTGGAACAACAATGCACGTTTGTTTCTTGGAAGACCATGATATGGCTCCTCCCCCATAAACAAACACCCAACCACTCGTCGAAGATTAACTTCTTCATTCGTGATTTAACTTGCATTGGAATAACCCTCTCAAACTTGGAGGTTCTCCACTATAAGTGATACCACAATTCATAGTATCCTTAAAGTATTTTAATACTCTCTTAATCGCTTTTCTTGTGATGCGAATCTGGATTACAAGTAAACCTACTCCATTTTGCTATCGCAAAGACAATATCCGGTCTCCTACAAATCATCGCATACATAAGCGATCCAATTATTTTTGAACAAGATAATTGAGCAACTAGTTCCTTTTCATGTCACGAATTTGACATGTTGATACATAGGGGTCCACATTTGGAATTCCATCAAACATGTTGAAACTTTTAAGTACTTTCTCATTGAAATGAGATTAACTTAACTTGATTCCATTGCCGTCTCTTATGATCTTTATCTCGAAGATCACATCGACCTCCCCCATGTCATTCATTTGAAATGAACTTGACAAAAATCTTTTGTCTCTTGAACCCGTACTAAATCAGTACCAAATATGAGCATATCATCAACGTTGAGACAAATAATGCCTCCGTTGCCTTGCCCATTAAACATGCTATAAATGCACTTATTGTCTTGAATCAATTTGAATCCAAAGGACAAATTAATTCATCAAACTATTCACTTAGTGAACATTTTCTTCAAAAGGACTTTTTATTAAATATCTCAAACTAGAGATAATTTAATTTCTTTGTCTAAAACTAAGACAAATGTTTATGGATAAACATTATCTTTATTATTTACACTTGGAAGTTTCAAAATTACCTCCCCATTTGTAAACATTCAATCACTAAAAGAAATGTCAATTCTTTGTGATCCAATTCAAAATTGAATTTCATGCATAAAATATGCATAACTTGAGTAATTTACTCACATTATTACAAACTAGTAATAATCAATATTATGGAATCTATTTACCATAATCTACATTTTATACTTTATGTATAAAATACATTATCATACTATTTGATAATTGTCAATATATCTCCTGTACAGCCTCATACACCATAGTATTCCCCTTATCAGTTTCTAGAATACCCAGTGCCACGTCATAATAGTTAGTTATTAGCTTTCTTGTTATGCAAGCTGTCCCACTATTGTATTGCAATTATTCTTTAATTCTGTTTCTTGAAAGTCTAGAATACTCTTCTCTGTATATAAATACTCTTGCCCATTATTGCAAGAATAATAAGAAATATTCTCCTTCTTCATAATCTGTTATGGTATCAGAGCCTTTTCCAATCATTTCCATAACCTAATTTTTTTTTCTCTGCATCTATGGCGGACCTCTCCTCTGATTCTTCACCTTCTCTTACCACGTCTCCTACAGCCGATCCTACTCAAGATCCGGCGAGTTTGTACTATTTGCACCCTTTCGATCATGCTAGTACTAAATTGGTCTCTACTCCCTTTGATGGTTCTGGTTATGGTGATTGGAAACGATCCGTCATTATCGGTCTCACCGCCAAGAACAAGTTAAGCTTCATTGATAACTCACTTCCTAAGCCTACTGATGATCCCGTTCTTCAACGTGCGTGGGAACGGTGTAATAACATGGTGATCGGGTGGTTAATCGCCTCTCTTGATCGGAATCTTGCCAAAAGCATCATGTACTATTGCTCCGCTCGTGAGATTTGGAAAGATTTAGAAGATCGTTTTGGTCAATCATCTTATTCTCAACTCTATGCTTTACAAGAAGAGTTAGCAACTCTCCATCAATCTATTGGTATGTCTATTGCTGATTACTTTACCAAAATCAAATCTCTCTGGGATGAAATAGATAGTTTCAGTCCTCTTCCTATTTGTACCTGTAATCAATGTTCTTGCAATTTGACTAAACGCATTTTCAAGATGCACCAAGATATTCGCATTATGCATTTTTTAATGAAGGTCGATTCTCAATTCACTCAAGTACGTACCAATGTTTTAATGATGGATGAGCTTCCCAATGCCTCCATTATCTATCGTCTTTTACAGCAAGAGGAACGTCACAAAGAAGTTAGTAAGCTTGCTGCACCTCCCGCTGATAATATGGCTTTTGTTGCTGATCGGAGGAAGCCTTACTTCAAGAGTTCCACTCCTCGTTCTTTCTCTCGTGATCGTTCCACTGCTGTCACTGGTACTAAACGACTTGCTCCGTATTTTTGCGATCATTGCAAAATTCCTGGACACTCCGTCGAGCGATGCTTTAAACTTCATGGCTATCCTTCTAACAATCGTCGTCAACCTACCAAAAAATATGCTGCTGCTACTCAAGCTGACACTCCCATCTCTGATTCTAACATTGATGTTACGGGTACTGGACTCTCCAAAGAACAATTTCATACTCTTCTCACTCTTCTTGGCAAGAAGGATTTAGATCCATCTGTTACTGATCAGACTACTACCACTCCTACCTCTGACCAGATTGCAGGTACATCCTATTTTACATCTTCCTCCTCTAAAACCCCTTGGATCATTGATACTGGGGCTACAGATCATATGTGTAGTGATGTTGCTTTATTTGTCAATCTTATTAATGTTCCTTGTGCTACTCATAATATTACTATACCTGATGGTAGCACTCTTCAAGTTACCAAGAAAGGAGACATTATATTTCATGATGATTTTGTTCTTCATAATGTTCTTTATGTACCACAATTGAAATTCAATTTGTTATCTGTTTCCAGACTTTGCATAGATTCAAATTGTACTGTGGTTTTTGACTCCTTTTCTTGTTCTATTCAGGACCGTATAACGAGGAGGCTTTTACCTCTTGGTGAATTTTCTAAAGGTTTATATTACCTACTGGACAAAGCTATTACTCCTACCCCTTGTGCAGTCAATGTCACTACTATTAATAAGGCACATGGGACTACTGCAAACTCTATGCTACAAAAGGCTATGCTATTACATCTTAGACTTGGTCATGCTCCATTTGAGAAACTCCAAAAGATGTATTCTGACATTGACTTTAATACAATCAAGAAACAATTTATATGCTCAATTTGTCCATATGCACGCCAAACACGGCTTTCATTTACTCCTAGTTCTTTTACTGCCAATGCTCCTTTTGCTTTAATTCATATTGACATTTGGGGACCCTATAAAACCCCTACGCTAAACGGTTGTCGCTCGTTTTTAACTATCGTAGACGATTTTACTCGGACTACTTGGATTTTTTTTATTAAAGACTAAAGCACAATCTGTTCATATGCTCGCTTATTTTCTGAATTTTGTTCGTACCCATTTTCATACGCAAGTTCAGACTATTCGTTCCGATAACGCTAAAGAATTTTGTGAAGGCGCTATTTTACAATTGTATCATGACAATGGCATTTTTCATCAACGCAGTTGCGTTGCGACCCCTCAACAAAACGGTCGTGTGGAACGAAAACATAAACATCTCCTTGAGGTTGCACGAGCTTTACGTTTTCAATCTAATCTTCCCCTTTCTTTTTGGGGCGAGTCTATTCAATGTGCTACATACCTTATTAACCGCATGCCTCTCGCTTCCCTTAACCATATCTCTCCTTACGAGAAACTATATGGTATTCCTCCTAATAACACGCATCTACGCTCTTTTGGGTGTCTTTGCTTCGCTTCTACCCTTAAAACTCATCGTCACAAATTTCATGCTCGAGCTTCTCCATGTGTTTTTGTAGGCTACCCCTACGGTCAAAAAGGGTATAAGCTTTATGACCTTTCTTCTAAGACAATTTTTGTATCTCGTGATGTTCATTTTCATGAACATCACTTTCCCTTTCACCTTAAATCTCCTTCTCCCTTACCCACTTCAAACTTTTATCTTCCTATTTCTACTCCACATCCTTTTCCTTTTGATACTCCTTTTCCTACCCCACACTCCTCTTCACCACCTCCCTCTTCCTCCTCCCAACCTCCCTCTCCCTCTATACCTTCAAACATTTCTCCTGCTCCTCACCTTTCTTCTCCCATTCCTGCCTCCATTCCTAACCGACAGTCCACTCGACCTCACAAACCTCCTTCCTATCTCTCTGACTATGTATGCACCATTCTTTCCTCTCACCTTTGTACTCCTACTTCTCTTTTACTTACTACTAGTACCCCATCTGAGCCTGCTTCCTATAAAATTGCTGCCTCTGACCCGAATTGGGTAAATGCCATGACCCAAGAGCTCCAAGCTCTTTCCCAAAACAATACATGGACACTTGTACCTCTACCCCCTGGCAAGAAACTAGTGGGTTGTAAATGGGTTTATAAACTCAAACTCAAAGCCGATGGTTCTCTCGAACGGTACAAAGCTCGGCTTGTTGCTAAAGGCTATACACAAGAGCACGGTATTGATTTTCATGAGACTTTTTCTCCTGTCGTTAAAATGACGACAATTCGCTGCATTATTGCTCTTGCCGCATCTAAAAAATGGCCTCTTTACCAACTTGACGTGAAGAACGCATTTCTTCATGGTGACCTTCATGAAGACGTATACATGCGACCTCCCGATGGTCTTGCTCATGAGCCGCACCTTGTTTGTAAGCTAAACAAATCTCTTTACGGTCTCAAACAAGCTAGTCGTCAATGGTTTGCTAAACTAACCATTGAACTTCTTAATCTTGACTATACTCAGTCAAAAAAATGATTATTCGTTGTTCACCAAATCCACTCCTACTTCTTTTACCATTGTTGCTGTTTATGTCGACGATATCATTGTGACCGGTAATGATTCTTCCTCTATACAGCAACTTAAGCACCATCTTCATAAAGTTTTCAGTATTAAGGACTTGGGCTTACTTCATTACTTTCTTGGTTTAGAGGTTTCTTACCTAGACCAAGGAATTGTCCTTTCCCAACGCAAATTTTGCACTGAATTGTTACAAGCTTCAGGTATTACTGCCTTCAAAAAGGCCACTACCCCATTGCCTGTTAATATCAAGTTGCACTCTACTGACTCGCCATTATATTCCAATCCCACGCATTTTCGTTGCTTAGTAGGTAAACTCAATTTTTTAACTAACACTAGGCCCGATTTGGCTTTTACTGTTCAAACTCTTAGTCAATTTATGCAAAACCCAACGGAAGCTCATTTTCAAGCTCTTACTCATACTCTTAATTATCTTGCTTCTACCGTTGGCCAAGGCATTTTATTAAAAGGCTCTGATCATTTACAACTACGTGCTTATTCTGACTCTGATTGGGGCGCTTGCCTCGATACTCGACGCTCCGTCACTGGCTACCTCTTATTATTTGGTCATTCCCCAATTAGCTGGAAATCCAAGAAACAGTCTACGGTCTCCAAATCTTCTTCCGAAGCTGAGTACCGCGCCATGTCGTCTGCTGCCTCCGAGGTCACATGGGTCATTCGTCTACTGGAAGAATTGGGTGTTCAAAATCTTAAACCCGTTGCCCTTCACTGTGACAATATCTCTGCCATGCATATTGCCCACAATCCGGTTCAACATGAGCGGACTAAGCACATCTCAATTGATTGTCATTTTACAAGAGAGAAGATTCTTGAAGGTCTGCTTCAACTGAAATACTTACCTACTACTGAACAGCTTGCTGACTTACTGACTAAAGCACTACCGTCTACAAAGCTCCAGCCTTTATTATCCAAGCTTGGTGTGTTCTTCTCACCCTCAAGCTTGAGGGGGGATGTCAATATATCTCCTGTACAGCCTCATACACCATAGTATTCCCCTTATCAGTTTCTAGAATACCCAGTGCCACGTCATAATAGTTAGTTATTAGCTTTCTTGTTATGCAAGCTGTCCCACTATTGTATTGCAATTATTCTTTAATTCTGTTTCTTGAAAGTCTAGAATACTCTTCTCTGTATATAAATACTCTTGCCCATTATTGCAAGAATAATAAGAAATATTCTCCTTCTTCATAATCTGTTAATAATTTCATGTCTTAAAGGACACAACTTTATAAGTAAATACTTATAATGCCTCTTTTAGTTATTAAAATAAATCAACTTGTCACATATAATTTATGAATAAATTATATACTTCATCCATTTTCTCATATGGACCAAATAAACATACCAAAATATTATTACAAACTAGTAATAATAATTTGAGTTAAATCTTTATGGAATTTAATTCACCATAAAACATAATTTGCAAAAATCTATGCAAATTAATTATTCTCATATTTAGAATACCAATATATTTCATAACTATTTTCATAAGTAATGATAAAAGCAACCATTTAATTATAATTTCAACATTGTTGAATTATACATAATAATTTAAACTTAATTATTATAAATAATGGTCCAACCATATTAAACTTGAATTTAATATGTTCTATATACACAAAAGTGTATATCCACATGACATAAAATTCCTACCCCTTTATCTTAGTTATAATATAACTAGATTAACTTGGGTAATAACATAACTCATTTGAGTATGTCAAAATGAATCATTACCCCTTATTATTATTTTGTAATAAACTTGGGTAAATAAATTTTATGTCAATTTAATTCTTATCTCATTTTATGAGATGCTTGACATAAGTCAATTGAAACATCACTTACTTATAAGTAGTTATAATAAAATAACTACCATAACTAACCAAAATTATGGTTACATAAAATAAATCATCAACAATCATATATATGATTATGCGAAAACGAGATTTCAATAAAATAAAAGTACATCATTATCCAACATGTGTTAAGCATAAAAACATGTTAATAATATTTCATAGATAACTCACTTATATAACATAACTAATTAACCCATATAATAGACAAAAGGAATGTTATCCTTAATACTTGGATTACGGCACACATAAAACCATCAAAATGATTAATATAATCAAATTATGCATGAAAAATTCCATTCACTTAAAATTTTATGCTACACGATAAATAACCGAAAAACTTGATTAAATTTAATAAATCCAAAACTTAAACTTATTTCATGGAAAAACATACCATCAAAAGATCATATTTTCGGTTATGAAGCAACACCACTTACATCAACTATCAACATGATAAAATTATCTTTTAATCAAATAGACTTGATTAAACACATACTTTATGTATACTTGGCAATTTTAATTTATATATAATATATAAATCTTAACCATTGTAGTATTTTATTTCATACTACAAATTATCATTGCCTTTTTAACCATGATGATCACATGAATAAATTCTATTCTCTTTTCTTAATCAAACTTATTAAGAAAATAACACATTATGATTTCCATCATAAATTTCCATCATCAAAATAACACATACCCACTTCTCTAGATCATATCTTTGTAAATAATATATTACCCACATGCTTTACTTCAAATGAACATAAATTTGAACACATATATATGATCATCCAAAAGAAGATTTAAATGTATGTAATTACTTTCTCACAATTTTAAACACAAAACCATCAACCATAATTTATGATAAATAAATTACATGAAAGAAAACTTACTTGTTTTCCATGATACTTCTTATCAAATATACTCATAAAATAAATATTTCATTTGCCTTCATCAAAACTCCATACCGAAATACTTTGCCCAATTTCATGACGTTCGATGTGAGATCCTTAACGCTTGCCATGATCAAAGAATATATCACAAAAGATTGTTATAAATAATAAGCGAACCTTTGTATATGGCAATGGACTCCTTGATTTGAATAACCACGAAATGGACACCGTAATGAAGATTAGTTTGCGACGATAAACATCGCTCGGAAATGTTGATATTGATTGAAGGCGACATCGATACTTTCCTTTTGTGATATTTCCCCCACAAAGGTACTTGAGTTATGAGACCGGAAATTCACAAAGAGATACAATCAATCACATCAACCGATTAGTACATATCGATTGAACTAAACGACTTTGTGTTTTTGTAGAGATCGAAATCAGAAAAACTATAACGGAGTTGATCACTCTCATTTACGTTTCAAGAGAATAAGAGAAAGATGACAGAATTTTTAATCTCACAAGTGATTTGATATCCATGCACTCACTCTTATTTATTTGAAGTGTCACATGGATTCATCCAATCCATACATCGATTGACGATGTAACACATTGATACATAACAACACATTAGTTCATGAAACATAACTTTGTTTCATGAACAATCACTTTGTTTCATGAACAATCACTTTGTTTCACAAAACAACTTCCAGAAACTTTCTGACTCGAAAATCTCTAAGTGTTCGAACGAGCAACCATAGTGCTCGAACGAGCAAACCACCAAAACATCAAACAAAATGTTCAGAAGCATTCTGACCTGCTCAGAGCCACATGCTCGAACGAGCATAATAGTGCTCGAACGAGCAGCCCAATGCTCGAACGAGCAACCCACATGCTCGAACGAGCACTTGCTCATGATGCCTCGTTTTGGTTTCGTTGTTACGTACTTGCTTAGTTTATGTAATACATGTTCTAAGCCTTGGATAATGTCCTACATGCTCTAAATATCCAACATGATAATGTAAGATGTCGTAATTAATGATAAATGAATTAATTAATTAATGATATAATTATTTATTTTATGAAAAAAGAGGAGATCTAAGTTTTAAATAGATGAAACTAAAATTCAAAACTTTAGAGGATGATTTATGAAATTATTTTTAAAATTGTGAACTTTACTCTTATATTGATTCATGTGAGGGTTACTTAAGATATCTATAGAGTTATAGTTGGAAGTTAGAAATCTTTTGTCCTTGTTCATATATAGATCTTTAAATTCAATTCTTATACACCCTTTTAAATCTCTGAACAAGAGTATCAACCTCTTTGTCATCATTGTTAGATTCATCTCGTTTAATGATCTTTGTTAGCAAGACCTTTGAGCATAGACGTCTCTTCGTCTAAGGTTTGTAGATATAACTTCAGCGTCATAAAAAATCATGCCAACTCTATTATGTTAAAATTTTTGAAGTCCATTATTTCTTAAAGGGGAACATTTCTGTAAAGAGATACAAGTTAGTTTGTTAGGAAAGTAAAACTAGTAAACATTAATAATTGAATTCTTTTGACTCCATAAATGTGTATATACTTGAATATAAGAAAATCAATTTTAGATCTTTTTTATACTTCATTTGTTTGTTCTTTTGTAAGCTATTTGCAATATATCTCTAACTTGATTGACATACATGCTTCCCATAACATAATGTATTCAAAGGTCCAAAACATTTTTTTTGGTTTTTACAACCTTAACTCAAAACATAATAATCTAAAAATATAGAAATTTTGGAAAATTTCCCACCAAAACATGAAACTACTCATTCAAAATTTTATAAATAATGATATTTCTCCGTAGTTATACCCTCTAAAACTTAAAATATAACTGTTCAAATTTATGACAAACACATAAATACATCTTTCTTAGAAATTTTCACCAAACCTCCGAATCACAGTTTTTTTCATTCATCGAGTTTATTTTAAGACTTTGTATCAACTGAAAACGAGCACTCAATTTTTTCCAAGTGATTGCAAATTTCGTGGCCTTCATCGACTTTAGAATAATAAAAAAGCTGCATAAATAAGTTTTAGCTACAAACAAATGAAATTTCAAAAATAACAACATTCCAATTGAAATATAATCTCAAACAACGGACACCACCTTTTAAAAACGAAATCTTAAATTTTTTTAAAGGGATAATCACGGTCATATCATTTACTCCATCCTAAAACACATTAGCAATAGGCAACAAGAACATGTTGAATATAGTCCATATAGATGGTTTGTCATTACCCTAGGCAACAAGAGGAAGACCATAAAAACCAAGCATATTAGCATTAGGCAATAGGAGTAAACCCAACAATTTGGAAATGGAAGGAAGAAAAGCCCTTCCAAAAAATACCAATGTAATAAAAAAACCTACCTTGCAGACGAGAAATTTATTAACATAATCAAAACTGAGCAAACCTATTACCTAATAACAGTATAGACAACCACATAAAGAAATCCTATCCAAAAGATTTACAGATGTGGTTTGGCTAAACCACTTTATGATACTAGTTCAGATTGTATTTTTGATGGAAATATAGACATCTTTCTTTTTATAACACGAGAACCGACTCTAAGAAGTTCCAAAAACAGGAAAAAACAGGAAGAAATGGAAACCAAGCGAGTTCAATCAATTATAAAGGAAATAATTCCTGAGACTAATGCTGATACAATAAAATAAGTCATCTCAGTTTTAATATTCATCTTGTTCAAAAATCAGTTGCATAATACTTTCTCCGTTTTAATAAGTCATCTCACTGTGTTGAAGTTTGTATCTTTAAATGAAAAATTTTAATTATGACAAACTTAAGAAAAACAAGGGAGTAGGATAAATAGTTTGCATTACACGGGTGTTTTATACTTTCTCTGTTCTATAATACTTGCTACTGAATATCACATATTGTGTGAAAAATGTCACTAATCAATAGCAAATATTATAAATAAACGGGAGTAAATTTTAAAAATTTTCAAAAGTTATGGGCAAAAAAAAACTCTTGTTTAAGACAATCATGTAATTGTATGACAACATCGAAGATAAGTGGTCTGAACTCTGAACAAAGTTTTGAAAGAGGAGAAGAATTGGAGCACAATACATGCACCAAACTGACTTCACTGCCTATCCATGGTTTTGTCAAGTTACTGAGAGAAACCTACATCCTAGAGAGAGAAACCCATTGCCATCTGTTGTTCTTTGACAACACTTTGGGACAGAATCCCACCTTGTTTTCCTAAGTTTTTACCTAATTGTAATTGGGTGCGGAAATTTTTGGGATTTTCATCCGATTTTGAGCCAAGATTTCCCCAATTCCAAACCCTTATTCTCAAATTTTCAAGCTCATCGCACATGTTGTTCTGGGTTTACTCTTGAAAGGTCAGTAGATCTCTTTTTTAGTTTAATATCCGTTTTTTTTTTCGGATTTTGTTGAATGTCACTCAGATCTTTACATTTTCTTATTCCTTCTACTTTTGTGGTGATTTGTTTGCAACCGTCGCTTATTGGTAGTTTACTCGCAAATTTGTTGTCGATTTGGGATTCTTTTAATGTTTTTAGGTTTGTATTTAATGATTTTCCCTTCATGAAAAAGATTTGTATATGATTTTGGATACTCTCATTGATTTTGTTTATAATTAGTATGTTTTTTTGGAAAATGATTGTATAAACTGTTCTATATTTTCAGTTTATTGTTTCTTTCCCATTCCCTTTTCCCCTTTCATTGTCTCGCTTTACTTTTGGAGTATATAATTTGTTAGTATTTATTCAATGTGTATCATCTGGATATCAAAGCAGCATTAGAGTACTTTCGCACTTAATTTTTTTCTTTCGAAATAATGGAATGTAATGTAATATTAAAGAAATTTCACTCTGATTTTTGCATGCAAAGAATGAACTAATTAAGCATTGTGGGTATATGCACTCTAGTTAATGAAGCCAAAGAGAAGAGGTTGTAGATTATGTATATGCATTTCATCCTTGGAAAGATGACATACACGTTGCTCGTTGTTGCCATCTCTTCATAGTCATGGTGTCAAAAAATCCGCTTAGCATTAGATAGCTCCAAGTAAAGTATGATTTCTGTTAGCGATAGTTTTCCACACCGATTTGTTGTGGTTCTCGGCCCATATTGTTTGCATTGATGGGATTAGGGCTTTGGCAATACTGTTGTTGTTTTCAACCTATATTTGGCTCAATTAATTATTATCCCTGTTATATTACAATCATGATCGAAGTCACAAATCGATACTATGCTCATAGTATGGTATTAGACTTTAGTTCACACCAAAATAGGGCATATTTTAGTTGTGCTAACTAACTGCTAACCCCTTCTTCATTGCATAAATCAATCTAAGGGGGATTATGGGAAAATCATGATCTACTTATTTATGACAATAATTAATTTATCTAATATCCCAAAATAGTAAATGTGATCATTGCATTTAAAGACTATTAAAAGTTTCTTCAATAATATTGAAGTTTAATTTTTTTTAATTTTTGGAAGAGTGAACTTCAAATTAATGTGAAAATTTGTTGCCGTGTTCTCTCATTAGTTGTCTTTCGTGTTTGTTTCTTGTTCATTTAAGGTATTATAACTCCGAATTTGAATTTTGTTGTAATTTATTTTTAAACACGTGGTTTGGTTTGCATCAGTTCAATTTTGTTTCATTGAATTGCACCTTTTAGTTTGCTAACTGAAGCTTTATTGTACCTTTGATGAAATCTTCTCATTTTGCATTAATAAACTTGTTCTAGTTCAAATGCGACTTTCGTTTGTTGTTATCTCGTTATGTGGAATTGAGTATCCCTTTAGGACTTACGAGGTATCTACATCATTGTATTCATAGATCAGGTTCCTTTCTATTACTAGGTAGTTTATTCGCAAATTTGTTGTCGATTTGGGATTCTTTTAATGTTTTTAGGTTTGTATTTGATTTCTCTTTATGGAAAAAAGATTTGTATTTGATTTTGGAAACTCTCAATTATTTTGTTTATAACTATAGTATGTTCTTTTGAAAACTGATTGTATAAACTGTTCTACTATTCTCAGTTTATAGTTTCATTCCCATTCCTTTTTCCCCTTTCGTTGTCTCTCTTTACTTTTGGAGTATATAATTTGTTAGTATTTATTCAATGTGTATCATCTAGATATCAAAGCAGCATTAGAGTACTTTTGCACTTAATTTTTTTTTGAAATAATGGAAAGTAATGTAATGTTAAAGAAAATTTTGACTCTGATTTTTGCATGCAAAGAACTAATTAAGCATTGTGGGTAAATGCTACTTACAAAAAGAGAATACAAGATTGTAACATGCACTCTAGTTAATGAAGCCAAAGACAAGAGGTTGAAGATTAGGTATATGCATTTAATCCTTGAAAAGATGACATTCACGTTGCTTTTTGTTGCCATCTCTTCATAGTCATGGTGTCAAAACAAGGTTGCTTCATATTGTATTCGCTGATTTGAACACCCACTACCTGCATCATAAGCGCCAAATAAAATACGATTTCTGTTAGCGAAAATTTTCCACACCGTTTTGTTATGGTTCTTGTAGCTGACCCCATATTGTTCGTATTGTTTGGATTAGGGCTTTGGCAATGATGTTGTGGTTTCAACCTATATTTAGCGCAATTAACTATCCCTGTTATATCGCAATCATGATCGATGCCACATTTCCAAACTATGCTCATAGTATGGTATTAGACTTTAGTTCACACCATAATAGGGCATGTTTTAATTGTGCAGTTGTGCTAAACCCTTCTTCATTGCATAACACAATCTAAGGGCGGATTATGAGAAAATCATGATCTACTTATTTATGATTATAATTAATTTATCTAATATCCCAAAATAGTATATGTGATCATTGCATTTAAAGACGATTAAAAGTTTCTTCAATAATGTTGAAGTTCAATTTTTGTGAATTTTTGGAAGAGTGAACTTCAAATTAATGTGAAAATTTGTTGCCGTGTTCTCACTTTAGTTGTCTTTCCTGTTTCTTTCTTGTTCATCAAAGGTAATATTACTCCGAATATGAATTTTGTTATAATTTGTTTTGAACAGGGGTTTTTGAGGGTGTGTGAGGTGATCGACCACACAGGGCCACTCTTTCTCCCGTATATGAAAAGGCTAACTAAAAAAGAAATATGTTAAGTTTACTAATAAAATAAATATATTTACTATAAATAAGATGCAAAATAAAAATTTTGCACAGGGCCCAAATTTTTCAAGATGGCTCTTTTGAAACATGTGGTTTGGACTTTGGTTTGTATCAGTTGAACTTAGTTAAATCGCGCCTTTTAGTTTGTTAACTGAAGCGTTGTTGTACCTTTAATTAAATCTTCTAAATTTTTCATTTAAAAACGTGTTCTAGGTTAAATATGATTTTCTTTTGTTGTTATCTCATTATGTGGAATCTAGTGTCCCTTTAGGACTTACGAGATTAATCTACATCATTGTATTCATAGATCAGGTTTTTTTTTTCTATTCTTAACTCTGCCAGGAATGGAAAAGGTTACAATAGGAAAAGAATCTGATATTTGTGGTTTGAGATGAAATAGCTATTTAAAAGTCCATAAGTTCTTTTAGGTGAACTGACTTGCTTTAATACCTCCCTTTTTTGGCGCAGGGTTCAAGATGCTTTGTGAAAATATTGAAGTTGAGCTCATCAGCGTGGCAAGAAGAAAAAAGAAGGGGAATTTCAGTGAATTGTGAATAGTCTGAGATCCCACAAGATGTTTGGCCAAGATATATTTGATTTGGAAGATGATGGATTTGATGAACTAAATGATGAGCTACGCATTTCTGAAGAGGTGTTCTATGGAAATAATGCACTTGGTTGTACTATGAAGTGCGATGTTGATGAAACCTGTGGATCTTTAAGTGCGCTTGATAAGATGCTTGAGATTTCGCCTTGTTCTCACAGTGAAAATTCGGCCATAACAAATCAAGCTTCTCCAATATGTGATGCAGCCTCTGCTAAGCTTCTGGAGAATTCTCAAGCATTAAGTTGCGCAAAAGGTTGTATTACAGATGAAAGGTTTGATCATGATTTTCTTACAAAGCGGATGAGATATTCAGTTAACGAGTTGTCTAACTTTAAACCTTACCTTGACAAGGCTGTGGCTTCATCTATTCCCTTGAAGCAAGTTGTATCTGAAGTCCACCCTCCTACACAACTTGCTCCCTGTCAAATTCTTATGTGTCATGTGGTTGAATCATGCAATGAAGGTGTGTCATCTAGTTGCTACCTGCTGAAGCAATATCCTGAGTCTGACCAAGCTGGAAATTTAGGAGATAGTAGTGCTCTTAATGGCTGTGTGTCGGGCTCAGATGGAAGTGAAATAAAGCAGGTTGGCAGTAGTAAATCTATAGCCTCACCTATTTCCCAGGAAAGTTCTGCTACAAAACTTTTGATTCCCAGCCCCTCTGTTGTAGCAGGCATTGAATCTGGATCACTTCAACATGCTGAAGAAAGACCCAATAAAGCTTTATTTTCTGAATGTGAAGATGAAGTATTGACTGGCGACATAATGAAGGATGCCCTTGCTATTCTTCGTTCTAGAGTTGATCTCTTGCTTGAAAGAACAAAATGGTCTCTTGAGAAGCAGGTAAGAAATGATGGGAGGTACCGTTATGTTTATAGATCACCTGAAGGAAGGCCTGTTCGGGGATTCCCTAAAGTTTGGGAAATTCTCCGTCAGAGTTTAGGTGTTTATGGCAGCACTAATGTTTCTAGAGATGATAAACAGTGGACTAATGTTAACGAGTTCTGTTCTGATCTATATGATACATTAAGATATATTGATAATAATAGTAGTGATTGGGATCCCAAGTGTTCATTGACTTTTCTATGTAGACTTCTGGATCCCTTTGTGGATTTAGTTTTTGTTAACAGAAAGATTCATGCACTTAGAACCGGTAAACTATTCAAAGCTAGGCAAAGTAGTGCAATTGATATTGATAGAAAAGTTGAGATAGAAGCTAGGAAAGGTGATAAGAAAAGGCTTCTAAATAAGCATGCGGAGAAAATGGTTTGTGATCCTTCTTTGACCTCTAGTCTGGTGGAGACGCATAAAACCAGATCAATTTATGTTTCTGAAGGAAATAGCATGCGTCTTGTAACTACAATTGCTGACAATGAAAACCAATGTAGAGGAACTTGTACAGATGAAAAGATGAATTCTTGTCACTTATCAGCTGTTGAGTCTGATGGCATGTGTTTACATCATCCTGCTTGTCCATATGATGTTGCTGTTGAGACAAATGCAGTATGTCGACAATCATCACCTCATCAAACTAGTATGAGCACTCCAAGCAGTAGTAAACAAAGTCTTGAAGTTAGTAAGAGAAGCGCTAATGATGCTACTGTTTGTTTGTTGGAGGAAGGAGTTATTGATGATAGAGTGAAGAAAACAGAGTGTAAATCTGAAGCTTTTCTGGATACCTCCAAGCTATACATGGACGATGATCATGATATGCATCTGGCTAATGATAGGGGTTGGCCAATGGACTGTGTTGATATTGAAAAACAACCACATGCATGTAATGTCTTTTCTGAACCTCAGTCTTGCAAGTCAGAAATGAAACCTAAAAAGCTTCGCAATAGCAAGAAGAGATCAATGGGCTGCCAGCCCAAGGATGATGACTTGTTGGTTTCTGCAATATTAAAGAAAAGAAGCTTTGAATCCGGCATTAAATATTCTGGCACAAAGCCTAGAAAGTCAAAATATAAATATCCGAAGAAACGCAAGACTCAGAAAGGTAGTTGCAGGTTACTTCTGCGGGGCATTGGTAAGGGTGGGAAAAATTTAACGGATAAGTGGACTTTGGTTGGCAAACGGACAATATTTTCATGGTTAATTAGTTCTGGGACAATACTTATAAATGAAGCTGTCCAGTATCGTGATCTGAAGGATGACACCGTGGTTAAAGAAGGTCTCATTACCAAGGATGGGATTCTATGCAATTGTTGCAGTGATGTATTTTCCGTCTCGAAGTTTAAGATCCATGCAGGTTTTAATCTGAATCGTCCTTGTTTGAATCTTTTTGTTGGGTCTGGTAAGCCGTATACTTTATGCCAACTTCAAGCTTGGTCGGCTGAGTACAAAGTCAGGAGAAGTGGCACAGGCACTCCACTTGTGCCACTTGATGAGTCTGACAAAAATGACGATTCTTGTGGACTTTGCGGTGAAGGAGGAGAATTGCTTTGTTGCGACAACTGTCCTTCTACTTATCACCAGTCATGCTTGTCAGCAGAGGTCTGTTTGTAGATTTTACGCTTATATCTTTTTCTTGTGTTTGATATCAATCTTAAGTATATTGGCTAATTTTCTTTTAGGTTGTAGCTTTTTTTAAAAAAAGTAAACGGTTGTGGACTAGCCATGTATCAACAACATCAAGGCTTTAAGTAGTAGTGTAGGGTGATGATGGCCAATGTGGAGATTTTTTAAAATTGTGCTGATGGGGGTTGTTCTGTTACTTTCTTGCTCTGTTTTTGGTTGGAAATGTGGTGTCATTTATGGCAATCAAATATCCTGTCTTTTTACGATTAGTTATTTGATAATACGGTTATTACTTTCTGAACATGTCTCACTCCCTTGATTCCTATTCATGTCCTTGCATTTTTCCTTTTCTACTTCACATAATTCTCGATTCCTACTCTTTAGTTGAAGTTCAATTTGAACAAAGAGTTCATGTTGTTGCAAGGGATGTCTACCGATGTTACCACTGGCTATAAAGTTTTGTCCAATACCCTTTCTTAGCTAGTCATGGTGTCAAATTCCTATGTTGGTTCAAGGGATGTTTTCAGGTTACATACATGTAAACCCCGGTTGTGCAAAATATTAGTCACGGTTGCGTTAAAATGGCCGTAAAATGGCTTCCATGGTCCATATAACTGATTTTGCGGCAATCCTGGGCTCTCAGCCTAAATTTTGGTCGCAATAAGCTAAAAAATCTTTATATTGCAATCTTGTTTCGGGCTTCACTATAGCGGCCTAATGATTAGGGCATGTTTTTCCCAACTCTTTGGAACTCTCAAGTAGACTATAAGAACTGAACCGAAGATAATGGGTATCGGAATATTAGAGTAAAAGTGATTGAGAAAACTTGTGAGACTTAAAGTGCAACAGAATTACAAAAAAATTGGGGAGGATAAATCTAGTATAATTCTTTTCCCTACAGATAGTTAAAGAGATTTAAATTTCTTTTTTGGTGCTGCAGAATGGGTCATTTGACATTGTGCTTCCTAATCTTTTTTGTGAATGTAAGTTAGCATACAGCTGTGTTTGCCAAGGATCTAATGTATCAATTTTTAAGAAATGTACATTCTATTTTCTATCATGCCTTGTGTGGGAGCTCTTTAGGACTTGCTGATGATGTGTGCAGAGATGGAGGATGTCATGATTAAGCTGTGTAGGTTGACATGAAAGTGTTTGTTTAAATTTGTTGAATGAGAAGTCCAGATTCTGATTGTCTCAATTCAAGCTATGTGCCCTTCTAAGATGTGTAAATATATGGCTAGAAGATGAATTCTCGTGGCAACTTCTGTTTTATTCAATTGGCTAGAATTTCCTTTAATTGTGTAACTTTTTTGTACCACGCTTGAAGTTACTTGCTCACAGCCCACAGGTCTTCTCTGCTAAGAATGGAAATTATTGGGAATGGAGTTGCTTTAGTGTGGTGCTCCTTTTTGAAGACAAAACAAAGCAACACCATATCTGTTTTGTGTTCTTTGTACAACTAACTTTGCTAATTATAGAAGAAATCGTTTGATGTGATTTGACCTTCATCTTCCCTGTGACCTACATTAAATTTCTTTCCTGGTAGAAGACTTTCCGCATTTCAATTTTTTCTTTGAGCTCGTTTCATTCTCTAATGATTTACGATACTGACTTTACAAAAAAAAAATAAAAGATAGTGATATGGGCTTCATAAAAAAAATGATTAGCGGTTTGGGAAAAGAAGTACAACGTTTACATTGGGTACTAATGGACCACATGCAAATATGGTTAAGAATTCACTATCGGATAAAAAAAATCAAATGGATGAATAAATAAATGTTCCATGATACTTTTTGGTCTTTGATATAGGATGTTAGTCAATAGTTGCATGTAAAAGTATGTAAAAATAAGGTTTACTCTGTTGTGTGTTCTCTGACAAGAAATGTGGCAGCATTGTGAGAGACACCAGGGCTTGTGATAGTGTCTATTACAAATGATGGATATATTTAAGGGGATGTCTGAGGGTTCGGGTGTTATCGGTTTTTGTAGCAATTGTTATATTTGCTTAGGCTAAAAAAGTATTTAGAATAAGCTTTATATCTCACTAAAGTTAAGGAGGCAGGTCAGTCTCAGAAATTAGTAGGGATTATTAGTAGACTTTTGAATGTGAGGGGATGATCTATAACTATTAGTAGTGTTGGAGGTTATGATCCATGTATCCACTGTTTTGTTGGTTTTTCCGATTAAGGATAGTTAGCTAATGACTGTTCATTTTCCTTGGAAGCCTGGAGAGATCTCTTGTCATTGTAATCTACATGAGTGATGTTTGGTGTGTTGTGTTCGTGCCTATAAGGCCAAATTGTTGTAATTTGACGCTTCTCTTGTTAATTTTGCCTGTGTTTGTCTTGATGGTTGAAATTTATAGCATGTCCTGTATTCTTGAGTTAGTTTTCTAAGGTGATTGTGTTTGTACAAGATTTGCTTATTTTTAATTTTCGTTTCTCACAGGAAATTCCTGAAGGAAGTTGGTATTGCTCAAATTGCACATGTCAGGTTTGTGGAGCTCTGGCTGTTGATGCAGGAACGTTAAATTCTAATGCTGCTCTAAAGTGTTCACAATGCGACAAAAAGTGTATGAGCCTATATTGTTCTGTTATATTTCAAATAATTTTTTTTTGAAATTTGTACTTGTATCAAATTTGATCATAGTGGCTTTATTAAAAGAATGAACTACTCTTTAGATTTTCAATATTTGTAAACTGTCAAGGATGGTAATGATAGGACATAATCCTTCATTTGTCAAGGATGTATCTGTAATCGATTGAGCTGTTCACAGATCATGAAGCTTGCTTTATGGACAATGATCTTGGCAAAGTAGATGGTGCTCCTTGGTTCTGTTGCTCAGGTTGTGAAGAGGTAATCTAGTCTGTAACTTTATTCCCCATCAAAATGTTAATAATATGACTATAATGTATATACAAGCACAACTACCATTACAGCAATGCTAAGTGACCTTCATCTAGGATAAGGTTTGGTGGGTCGGATGTGCGCAACCTTTTTCTTGTAGTAACAAAGAGGTTATTTGCCATTGCCTTCATTTGCAAGTTTACATAGATAAAATGGACAAATGATTTAAGGAAAAATTACCATGAATTTGTTAATTTCCCTACAATAGTACCAACTATTGATTAGTTATGAATAATACCAACTAAGAGGGTATTTTCCCAAAATAATACCAACTTTAGTTTATTAACTAATTTACCAATTTTTTTTTGTCTTACAATCACCAATAGTTTATTTTAACATAGCACCCCTTTAAGAGTTTAAGTTGGTATTATTCATGGTTAATTAATAGTTGGTATTATTATAGGGAAATTAATAAAAGGTTGTATTATTTACGTAATTTTTCCATGATTTAATGAGCCATTTTACTTTAACCCATTATAATTCAAGACTAAGAACTACAAAGTTTTAGTTCCATTAAGAATGGACGTTGACATGAAAAATAACTACTGTATATGTTTAAAGAAAATATGGAGAGGTACATTGTGATACTACTTTTTCACCTTTGTAAATGTGTATATATGGATCTTCAATTTACACCTTTTTTGGATCTTAAGAACTGATTTGCTCCGTCGTTCTATTGTAGCACTCTTTTGTATTAAGTGTAAAGTTTTGTTCTTTTATTTTGACGTCAGAATCCTCTGTGTTGGTTGTGCAGATCTTTAATGGTCTACAATCTTTTATTGGCATGTCCAACCACATTGCTGATGACCATTGCTGGACTGTTTTGAGATGTATCCATGATGACCAAAAAATCCCTTCTGCTCAACGTTTTGCTCTAAAAGCTGAATGCAACTCTAAGTTAGCTGTTGCTGCTACCATTATGGAGGAGTGCTTCCTCTCCATGATCGACCCAAGAACCGGCATAGATATGATACCACAAGTGATGTACAATTGGGGGTAAGTTCCTTCATTTTGATGATTATGGTAGTATAAATTATTCAATGTACTAATCATAGTGCAAAGTCTCGAATGTGGTCGTGTTAACATTCGCAATACGGCTTTTGTGGTCGATGCAGATGGTTTCAAAGTTGTTTCAGCCTATATTTTGGTCGCGGTAAGCTCAAAATCTTTATAATACGGTCGGATATGGTGATGCGGGCGATATTTTACTCTTTGCTTCTAATATCTGAAACAAAGAAGAGTTGATAGTTCTTATATCCACTTCATGGAAATAATAAGGAAAAATTAGACATTAGTAACCCAACCTATTGCTTATTCGCTGAAAATAAATCTGCATTTGAATTATTCATGAATTAATCCACATCTCGAATAGTCGAATGTGTGCTAAAAATATGCCCAAGCAACCTCTAATTGGGTTTCAAACTTTCACCCTTGTTAAAAAAATTTTTCCCCTTATTTTCCTCACAATCTCCATTATTGCTTATAACTTTTTTCATGTTTTCTATTATTGCCCAAAACTTCTTCGATGTTGTCCAGTCACCATTCCTATTCAACAAGAAGAAACACAAATCTCTATTGAGCATGCTTTGGGCAAAATTCGTTCCATGTCATGGTATACTCTGTCATGCCCCTCAATACGATAGGAATTAATTAATCAGCAACATCAGCTAGAACTTATTAAAAACAATTATCGCTCAAAGCAGAAAGTTTTCCATAGAAAGGGAGATAAACTTAATAAATTGGATGCTCTTGCACATTTTGCACAATTAATTCTTATGACCTCAAAATTAGTACAAGGATAACTCACAAATCACGATAGATTAACTAAAACAAAGCTTCCTTCCCTATAACATGTCAATTCTATATTTTATACAACCATTGTGTAAACATTGGCTGCATTGATAGTCATCTTATTGTGTATCTACAAGTAAAAGTAATCCTTGAAACGTTCATCTTGATGTATCTTTACAACAACTTTGTATTCCTTCACTCTCAACAACAAAATCAAACTATCGGAAAACCTTGCAAACTAAATTCAATTTTTTACTTTTGAATACAAAACATCCTAAATCCTTTTAGAAATTTGGAATTGGATGGAAAGTGGAAGCCATTCTTCAAGAAATGAGGTATATGAATGGAAAGGTGGATTTTTGTTTGGCAACAAGATAATTAAATGAAGTATGTAAAATGAGTTCTGGTCTTTTCGAAAGAGAATGGGATTGGTGATTTAGTGAGGAATGGAACGATTGAAAATGGTGGGTTTTGACTTTTGAGATAGTTTAAGCGGGAGTTAGGTACTTAATAATGTCAAGGATTTGTGGAGAAGAATTTCAAGCTATGGA
The DNA here is from genome assembly GCA_019776075.1 of Amaranthus palmeri. Lineage (NCBI taxonomy): Eukaryota > Viridiplantae > Streptophyta > Magnoliopsida > Caryophyllales > Amaranthaceae > Amaranthus > Amaranthus palmeri. The sequence continues at coordinate 189,459 of JAAKBH010000371.1, forward strand.
AAATATCTAAGGTGAGTGAATCTGAGTGCCTGACCAATCAGTTATATTGAAAATGGTGATGTATGAGGATATAGAATGTAAAATATCAAGATGAATGAAAATAAGCGCTTTGTCTTTCATTTATATTGTGCGACTTGAGCAATAAGTTGTGAAAGCTAAATGATTTTTCCAAATAATGTTTTATAGAGTAGAGATTTGTGTTTCTTTTTATTGGACAGTAATGGTAATTGGAGAACATGGAAGGGGAAATTTCGGGCATTAATGGTAATTAGAGAATATGGAAGGGAAGTTTTCGGTAGTTTTGGAGATTATAGGATATGGAAGAAGTTTAGAGCACTAGTGGAGATTGGAGAAGTGAAGAAGAATGGAATTTTCTAAGAAAAATTGAATCTTTTATTGTGCTTCAATGGCTGAATAACATATTAAGTAGATGGAGCTTCCAACAACTAGTTTTTGCCTACAATAATCCATTATCAAAGGTTGGGTATATTTTAAGTGGACACATGCAATAGGTGGGATTTTTCATGAATCTTCAAGAGGCGGGTTTATTCTCAACGGAAAAGAAATAAGTTGGATATTTAAGTTTCATGTTTCGAAATATCATAATAGGTTTATCTTATTTATTAGGTGCATGATTATTTACTATACACCGCTTTATAATGCTCTTGCAGACAGTCTAATTTTAGGAGAACATAGATATTACGTGTAAAATAATCTTTTCATCCTTCATACTTCTATGGACTTCCACTTTGAAAATTATTCTCTCTAATATGGATATAGGTACATTCAACCTTCAATAGCTGACATTGTTGCTGTTCATCATGGTCTAACTTTCAAAAGGCAACACATTTGGTTCTAACACTAAGTCTATTGTTGTTTTTAAATGAATGTTTGGGATTCACTTGGGAAAGAGAGCTTGATACTGCTATCATTTGAGGCTTGTGATAGCATTCAAATTTATAGGTGAAGGTTTAGGCCAAATATCCCGACTGTGTGTTAAAATCTAATATGGTAATACATGGTTGCTTTAAGATGTAAAGACCATTTTCTATGGCATAGAGTATACAAATAGTAGTGCAATAAATTGTGTTACGGTGATACAGGTTATGAGTAATCGGACTAGACATTAAATGCAATACAATAAGTTTTGCGCAAATATGTATGCATGGGTTTTGACTTTCCGTACCATCACTGTTGAGAATGGGACCAAACATACACATTATTATACGTGTAAATGCGAAGGAGTTGTTTCGTTGCAACTCTTAATTTGAAATCAATTGACTGACATACTTTTTAATAAGAAGCTTAAGAATTAGCGCGATTCAATCAAGGTATTCTAATTTGGAGCATAAAGCATTCTTGAGGAGTAACCATTTGGAATTGTCCAATGTTCTTATATTACCTCTAACTAATAGAATAAAATCAGGGTCTTGGATGGGGTATTGGGATTAGAGTTTCAAAAAAAATGCATGGAGACATGGGTTAAAGCCTTATTATGCAGTTGTGATGTTATGTTTCAGCCAAGATATGACTCCTGGATTACAGTGGTGTAAGATATGGGTTATTTGCAGTTTTTTAATGTTTGAAGACCAAGGATTTGTCTTTCATTATCCTCTTTGTTCTCTCTTTAATGTGATGATAATTAATCATAGTTTATCAATAAAAGGTATGCTAGGGACTGGAAATTTAGGAGCCTAACATTGTCCATGTTTATCCAATTTTTTTTCACAATTGTGCCAATACATGATAATTTTCTCATGGGAATTAAGTGAGCAGACATTGATCCCAATTTCCCAAGTTCTTTTCAGTTCCATAGGCTTTCCCAAAAATTTATGTTTGATGGTAGACACGACTTCATGCGATTTGGTCTTTCTTTACCTTTTTGGCTTATGATGCCCATTCAAGCTTATTTTATATTTTTAAGCGTTCCTTTAAATTTAATACATAATGAGTTTCACTTGGCTTTAATGACAATGAGGTACTTGCTACAATAGTAAATGACTAGCTTACACAAATCCAGAAGTATGGTTTGTGGATTTGGGACCATGATGGAGCAGTCAGCACCAGAAGAGTTATTTTTGGCTACATAGCATTAATTGTCTATAAAGACGTTGACTGGATCATAATAAAACAGGGAAAAGAAAAAAAAATAAAGTATCAGTTTTACACTTGAAGTAGCCTTCCGTAGATGCGGTTTGCACTGATGAATGGAAGCATAATAGGATTATAGAGATCAGTTATATGTGATTAAATTAGCTTACGTTTTTATCAACAAATCTCATCCAAAAGACCTTGTTCTGGACAGGAGAGTTCATGTCAGATGTTAGTCACTGTATAGGAACCAATAAAAAAATTTTGGATATAGAAGCTAAACATATCAAAATTTGAGTCCATTATAGGGTCTGTTTGCAGTTCTTTTTACTTTTGAGGGAACAGTTTTTCAAGAAATTCAAGGTAATAGTATATGGGAGGCAGGTTAGTGTGGGGGATTATGCATTAAGGATGAGAAATATCTGGGAGTAAGAAGAGACGGTGGGGGGCGGGGGGGGGGGTGTGGACAATGGATTTAGGGGTTTGGTGTGGGGTGAAAACACCGTTTAGTTCATGGTGTGAGAATTTTTATTTTGGGGGTGATAAGGAGTATAGGGACCATTGTCCAACAAAACGAAGGTTCAATTACCAGAATTATAGAATAAAAAAGTAGAAAAAATAAAGGGAAATTCCACGTGGTAATCCAGAGGTTTTGGGTTTTCCATGTGGTAACCAAAACTCTTAAAAAATCCACACGGTAACCCTGAGCTTTACCTAATTGTTTTATCATGACCTTTTTTCGCATAAAAACGTTAGCAAATGTTAATTTCGAAGCTTTAAGGTTGTTGAACACTTATTTATGCGACTCACCATTACGAATACCATCAGTTTCAACTTTTTTCCCAAAATTATCAACTCCAATTCTACTATATTTCATCCAAATTATATTTATTCCCCCAAATCCAAGTATGGTAGAGTTAGGGTTTATATTTTGGGGGAAAAGGTTAAAACTGATGACATTTTAAATGATGAGTCAAATAAATAGGCATACAACAACTTTAAAGCTTTGAAATTAACGTTTGCTAACGTTTTATGTGCAAAAAGGTCACGGTGGAACAATTTGGTAAACCTCAATATTACGGCGTGGATTTTTTTTAAGTTTTGGTTACCAAGTGGAAAGCCCAAAAACTCGGGTTTACCTCGTGGAATTTCCCAAAAATAAAAAAGATCATCCTTTTTAGACATTAGAATGAACAAATAAGAACATAGTGAGTATCAATTTACTTCAATATGTAAAAACATATCAATGATAGCATAATTCTGTTGGGTTATACATATTTAAGTACAGAAATACAAATGTACGCACTCGGAACGTACTACAATGACATATTCAGGAGACTTTTACTGCTTGATCACAATAATGTGCATGGTAAGCACAATCACAAAGATTACAAACACTAATAGAATGATTAGTATTTAAGTGGAAACTTGACTTGATTGAACAATCAATTGATGCCTCTATCAGCACATGACCATGAGCGTAACTTGAGATGATCATCTATCAGATGCAATGTAACCATACCTCACTTAAGCAAGATTAAGGTGAATGAAAGATTTGTGGTGTTATGAACATTATTCAAAGTAATAGAAGTTACAAATTGTTTGCAAGGTCTATGGAATTTTTGGAAGAGTTTGAGAGCATTTCACCAGAAATTTTCTGATTGCAAATCACCAATGAATGAGAAAATTTTCTCATGCTAGTGACTATTCATGAGGGTTATCCAGTGAGTAAACCCCATGAACTCATGGCTCATGAGTATCTTAAGTTTAACTCCTATCGTGTTACATAGGTGATAACGGTATTTTATTGCACCTAAATCCGCGCAAAAGAAACTTATAGAAACATTCAAAATCCTAGCAACAAAATGTCACCCAACCAACAGAGAGGACAACTAGTCATCCCCCTGTCTTTCTTTTGCAAGCTTTTCAAAACTTTTATCTAGAACTACTGATTCAGTGTTTCCTTTTTAATCAAAACTTAGAAGTACAACCTGTTAGTATCAATTTTCACCTACAACCGATGTAAAGATTTTCATCTTATACCTTGTGGCAGACGCAGATTACATTTGCAGATACTTCAGGGTTTGAAATACAACATAAATAGGAATGACCTGATTTACAAGAGAATTTTACCAGAAGTATAATCCTGAGTCCTTGTGTTTTAGACTCTTCAACATATCAGAACAAATAATTAAGATCGAATGTCTTGTGCAATTTTCTTACTCCTATAGTAGGATTTCTCCTTAAATTTCAGCCCTAATTTAATTTTTTGCTTCTACTCAATTTTTCTTTCAGGATAACACTTTTAACTTAAGTGCCTTTCATATTTACTATTTGACTCCTTTTATTTTTCTGGTATATCAGGTCGGAGTTTCCTAGACTAGACTATCATGGATTTTATACTGTGGTATTAGAGAAGGATGATGTATTGGTATCTGTTGCATCTATCAGGTATTTAAAAATGCTATATTTTAATTTAATATTCCACTGTAATCTTCTTTCTTTTGAAAGCTCTTCTAGTTTTATATTTGTGTAACCTATGCCTATGCTATTAACTGTTGTCACACTTAATATGATGGCTTTGATCAGAATCTAGCATTAATGTCACAGGGTGCATGGAGCAGCTGTTGCAGAAATGCCACTCATCGCCACTTGTAGTAAGTTTCGTCGACAGGGAATGTGTCGCCTTTTGCTCAACTCTATTGAGAAGGTATTGTACTTTGTAATTGGTTTTTTTCTCTATGGCATTGGGTTGGTAATGGTGGCAGGATTGTTTCTATAAATTTATTCTCTTCCTTTCACCTTTCCTTGCCTATCAAACTCACTCCACCTTTTGACCCTTTATGGTTCCAGATGCTTATTTCCCTGAAGGTCGAGAAGCTTGTAATTACTGCAATTTCTGATGTAGTTGAAACCTGGACAAATGGTTTTGGCTTTGTCCCTGTGGAAGAGGAGGAGAAAAGAAGCTTGAACAATATCAACTTAATGGTCTTTCCAGGAACCGTAATGCTGAAAAAGATGCTTTACGTGAATCGAGCTACAGACCTACAAAAAGGTGAATTCACGTTTCAAGGATAGCCATAGTCACCCCTGTTAAATTGAATTATTGATTAAATGATTAACTGATATTAATCAAAATTGCTTTGATGGGGATCCTAAAACAGATGTTGTAAATGGAAATAGTGAAGAGAACACCCCTGGTATGAAGACTAGCGACACTCAAAACATTTGTGGCGTTGCTGAAATTGAGAGCCTGCATTTGGGCAACTTAGAGGAGGTTACCATAACTGATGAAACTACAGGTTATAGATTAGAGGAGTTTTTCGATGTACCAGTTGAGTGTGCAATGGAAATGAATGAGGAGGCTTACGAGAACGAAAATTTGCAGTCTTGTTCATTAAGAACAGCTGAAGATGAGAGTCTGATGGATTCTCGAGTTTCTGCTGTGCAGTCAGAAATTAAACATGGGATTCAAGATCTGAGTAATTGTTTGGAAGTTGTTAAAGATCAAGATATTGTTGACGCTGTTGAATGCTTGGAAATTCCGCCTGCCAGGAACAATGACAGTAGCAGAGCTGAATCAGTATCTGTGGATAAGCCTACTAAACTTTCAGAAGTTCCTAAATGCACGGATTGTTTAGGTGCGTCTAATTTCGGAGAAAAGGAAACGCATGTAGAAGTAACATGCGATGTTGTCTCTAATTCTACGAGCTTGATTATGGAAGCCAAATATATGTTACTTCCGAAGTTGGAGAATCTAGGGGTGGTGAAAGGAGACGTAGAAGCTGCTGATGCCATGGAAGTAGATACTGTCATTGACATTAGTAAATATGTAGCTGCCGAAACAGTGAATTTGGAGGCAGAAAAAGAAGATGAGCAATCTTCTGGAAGTGAGGCTGTAAGCAATGTGAGAGATAATGAAGATGTGATGGAAGATGAAGCTTTCGCGGGCATAAAATTAGGAGCGGAGAGTGATACGAGTAAAATTATGGTCTCAAGTAACTTGACTGCAAATACTACAACCAAGTTGGTTCTTGTGGAGACGGTTAAAGAAGCTGCCATCAAAATCATGGAATCAGAAGCTGTAAACAACGAGAGTGCAAATTCAGTGGATTCACAGGCAGCAAAAGATGCAAAGAATGGTAGCGAAACGGAAATCAGCAACGAAATGAATATTTTGGGAACGATTCAGGAAGACAAAGAAGCTGCTGTCGAAGTCATGGAAATAGGTGCAGAACCTATCCGCGACTCAGAATCGTCGGGCAAAGAAGGTAGTTTAGGAAAGCATTCGTCACAACAATGTGGTGAATATGATATAGGTGTTGTAACCCAGGAAAGGGATGCTGGTGAAGAAACCCAGTCTGTAAGTTTTGTTGAAAACCAGCTTTCTTTGATTGAACAATCTCAGGAAGCTAGTGTTTTCCCCAACTTTTAATATATATTAGTTTATATAATCCAAATTTTCCTTGTCATTTATTTCTTGTTACTTACATGATTTTACTTGCAATATTTATCTTGTTCATTAGTACACCTTCAAGCCATAATTTTCGGTGTTTATTGGTCTTAGCGCCATGATTTTACTTGCAAATTATTCTTTTTTGAATAAAAAAACTCCCTTTTTTCATTTACATGATAAAAATGAATCAAAATTTGGTCCTGCCAGGAGGATTTTAGAGTGATCAGTTATAAAAGTCTTGTAACATATGTGCATACAAAATCTCATTCCATGTATCAGGAACTCCTGGTAAACACCAATGAATGCAATCAGCATAATTTTTTGGGTCAGCTTTTTGTTCCTTTGTTAACAGTTTGCCTTTCCTTTCTGTGTAAATTGTGGTATGTGCATCTTTTCTGAAGTCTGATAACTGAGTGATGTTGAGAAATGTTACTTCAGTCTTTAGATTTTGCAATGTTTCTTGCACGATTTTCATGATGTCGAGGCTCGTACCCATCCCCCAATACGGTCCATGGATCGGTTCCTTTTCGTTGAAGCAGTTTCCGTCACTGCCAGGGCTCCATTCTGAGCTCCTGTCATTTGCAGATAATCAATCATTTTCAATTACATTCAGTTCTTTTAAACAGAACTGTTTTTTCTGTTTAAAAAACCCGAACTGAAGTAGCCATGATCAGAACTGTTTAAAAGATTTATAGAATCTGTTTTTTCTTGTTAGAAAAAGAAAAACTTACCACAAATGAGTAGGAGACAAGCTCATGAAGTATACTTTCTGTGTCTGAGGATTGATGTTAGAATCCAACCAGTTAGCCCATGTTTCCAATGCCATTTTGTAAGCTGTTGTGACATTGTACTCTTTTATGTCATTGGGATTTCCATATCTGAAACATATGTTTCCAACAAAACCAGGGAAAAAAAAGGTGCAATTAGCTAAATGTTGCCAACTCTATGCGACAGAGGGGGTATGTTATGGTTAGGTTGGTTCCTTGATATGGTGTCGGAAGCCAATTTGATGGAAGGTCATAGATTTGAATTCCATCCCCTCATTTAAATTGAAGTTATCTGATGTTAATATGAGGAAGACCTGTGTTATATCCACACTTCTATCAATATACCTCAAGTTTAAATTTTTGTAATTTTTAATCAACCCTTTTATCATGTATTTCATAATTAATTAATTTAAGGGGCATAAGTCGTATATGTTTCTACTTAGCCATTGTTTCAGCCCAAAGTCTCTCGTATAACGGACGTAATAGAGTATATCGAGGCTACAATCGTTACTCCTTTAGGTTGCATTGGTTCCTTTGACAATTCTAAAGTATATTACCACAACAATGAATTAAGACTTACGTTGCGTTAATGATAGGCTTGTACATCCACCAAACATAGCTTTCAAAAACTAAATAGTCCACTCCCTCCCAATTTTGGGTGTGGTTAGAAATACGATCAAGCTTAACCAGTCTTTTAAGTACTGTATGATTTGTAGAATGGTCTGAATTTGACTCAACTATGAATGGAGCCCAGTAAAACTCTATTGTTGCATTATATTCCTGCAAAAATAAAACCATAATTCATCGTTTTCATCATGATATCTGAGTCACTGTTAGAGTATCTAACCTATCTTGAGGCGTCAACCAAAAGCTTATGCTGATGTTGAGACACTAAAAATAACTGAAGCCAGCATGACAACAGGTCTCGGGTTCAAATCTCAATCACCCCTTGATTAAAATGATATAATTAAAGGCTAGATTTGAGGAGGGTCAGTGATGCATCTAAGGGTGTTCAACGGGCCAAGCCCTTATCTGACCCATTTTTAGAATGATTTTGTAAGGGTTGGGTTAAAAATGGGTCGGGCTAAAAACGAGCTACACTATAATTCAAATGAAGCGGCCTATAAAAGGGCTTAATATAGCCCGAAACGATCTTTATATAACATAAATGATGAATAGTCTTATAAAGGACAACATCAATGGAGGTTATTAATGGTTCTAAAATTTAATTATTATAAATGATAATATAATTATTATAAATTGATAAATGAGGATTATAATAATTTTAAGTAATAAAACGGGTTTGGTCGGGCCGACCTTTCAAGCCCGGCCCATTAAAGCCTATATTAACTTTAAAAGGCCCTTATCCAATCCGAACTTTATTTGCTTAAGCCTGGCCTGTATTCGGCCCATTGAACACCCCTAGCTGCATCCACACTTCCAAAATGGCTCTCGTGTGAGAGGTGTGGTGTCTCAGCGTATAAAACATATCCTGAAACCTTAACCATCAACTTATTCTTTTGGTTGACTTGATTTCTCGACAGTCAATAATATCTTTGTATCAGTAATTAGTAATAACCACTATGTACATTAAAAGATAAAAACCTGAGCATAGAAAATCTTCTTAGAAGGAACTTTGTGTAATGATTTCTTTCCTTCAGGAATTACAGACTGTAACAAACAAACCATGGAATCAAATTGACCTCTTTGAATCGAGTCGCCAACGAACATTAACCGTTTGTTCCTAAGTATATGTAATAGCTTCACTGCACTAAACCTGTTATCATCATCAACATTCATCAGGCCATCCATGTACACATCTACATATATATATTTCACCAAATTTATGAATTAGACTGTCCTGTTTTGTTTGTTTTAATCATGTCCAATCCCCTCCCTAAGTGAGAGCCACTCAACAACATTTGGGTAAATGGTACTGAAACGTTGTTGTCAATGACGTATGTAGGAAACAAGGAAAAGGGAAATACATTTGATGAGATCCGATGCATTAGTGCTGATGTGATTACGGATGCAGATCTGCGTATATTTAACCAATTTTATGAATTAGACTCTGTTTTTTTGTTTTAGTCATGTCTAATCCTCACCGTGAGCCACTTTACAACATAGGGGTAAATGTTACTGAAGCGTTGTTGTAAATAACGCTTGTAGGGAATAAGGAAAAGGGAATTAAGTACATTGTGATTAGATCCGATGTATTAGTGATATGGTAGCAGATACACATGTCCAATCCCGACCTTAGGCGGGAGCCACTTATGACTTAACAACATTAAGGTAAATGATATGGTAGCGGTTACACATCTACATATATTTAACCATGTTTAAGATTAGACTATTGTATTTGTTTTAGTCGAGTCCAATCCCGACCTTAGGCGGGAGCCACATAACAACATTAGGTAAATGATACTAAAACATTGTTGTAAATAACGTATGTAGAGAACAGGGAAAAGGGAATGAAATACATTCGATAGGATCCGAGGCATTAGTGCTGATATGTTAGCGGATGCACACCCAATACGAAAATCACAAAAGGGTAAATTACCTTGGTAAATTGCAGTCATTAGGCTGCCATCTCCAAAACTGATAAAAATCATCAGGCCTTCCATTTCTTTGACAAGTAACTTGTTTAACCAAATAAGGACAGCTCTTTTCAGTATACAATGGACGGGTGAGATTATCCCAAACCCATTTCCCTTCAAACACATTACAATCTTCAATATCTTCATAAATATTATTATCATCAAAAACATTAATAAAATACTTATCAATCCCACTTCCTTGCAACCAAAATTGCCATTGAAAAATACTTGTTTCTTTACTTCTTTTCAAGTTGTCAAAAACAAGCCTTGAAGTGCCCAAAAGTAATACACATCCTAATGCAATTGGTAAAATGGATATGTATTTTCGATTCGAAGATGGTTGGATTGTCATTTCGAGTTTTCGAGGATGGAAGGAAGGAAGAAAATTTTGTGGGATTTTTGCAAGTTTTAATACATTTTTGATATGATTTTGTGTTAACTTTAGATTCAAGCATTTTTAGAAGTTGTTCATACAACAACCGGTTGGTAATGTATCTAAATTAGGTGTCTTTGTGTTAACTTTTCTAATCCTTAAGTTTGCTTTTTCTTGGTGATTGTTACATGGAATTTAGAATTATAACATTTCAAGTTAGTTCAAACAATTTGTTCATGATGAGAATACAACATTACCCAAGTTGTGGATCCGCGTCGGCTTATTTTTAGCGTGTTGCGACGGTCAGATATTAGCGTTTAAGTGGTGAGGACGTGTGTTGTCGTTCTTTTTTCGTTTTTTTAGTGGAAGGGATCAGATATATGCAATTTTATGATTACCTTTGTTAGTTAAAAAGATGTTTTCGATTGATTTTTAGTAGCAAATATTATGTACAACTTTACATCAATAAAAATGTGTATATAAATTAATAAGTTTTAAAATATAGTTTAGTACTTCCTCTGTTTTCATATGTTCTTCTCACTTTCCCCATTTGGAAATTTTTAAAAGTTCTTCTCATTTAGAATCTTTCTATTTTAGTAACCAATAGAATTCAAGGAAATTATTACACTTACACTCTAATCTATAAAAATTAATTTACATGTTAATTTCCAATGCATTTACTTTACATACACCCAATGAAATTTAATGAACTTATTACACTTACACTTTAATCAATAGAACCTTTATTTTTTTATATTATTTTACTCAACTCTCATAATATCTATTTTGTAATTATAGTTTATATTGGTTTCTTCCCAGATTCCAAATGAGAAGAACAAATGAAAACGGAAGGAGTATAATTTGAAACCAAAATAGTACTACCTCCTATTCAGCCTAAATGTCTCATATTTTTTTTTGGCACTATTTACTGATCACTCTTAATTTGTATTTTACTCTTAATCTATAAGTTAAAACATAGTCACGTGGGATCTTGTTTAATTCGTCTCAATACAAGGATTATTGATATCAAATTTTTATAATTTTTAATTAAGAATTATTTGAAATATTAAGGGTTAAAATGTTGACTCGGCAAGTGTGAAAAATTAAATGGGACATTTAGGCTGAATAGGAGGGAGTATTAATCTTTGGGGACTTTAAACTAGGGACATAGTTACTCATGATAAGTAGTATAGTGAACCAATTTCATGAACTTCAATGCGTGATAAATAGTAAGTAGCTTGAAACAACATGTATAATTTAATCTTGATAAAATCTTTTTTGAGTCATATTATTTATAAAATTTCCAATTTTATGAGAGATGTTAAGAACCCCTCAAGGATAAGAAATAAGCCACAAATCTATCTCAGCCAGAGGAACTAAAAATAGATTTGATAATGCAATATTTACCCGACTCTGTAACAAAAACCGATGTGACACAACGTTAAATAATATCAACAATTGTAAACAATGACATGGACATAATACCCAATTCGGAACCAAGTGAACACCTGTAATTACTACTTACCCGTTTGTTGGGTATCCGGATACAAAAGGTATAGTGTTCGAGTGCTAACAGCCTATTTCAGTTTTTCAACCTGTTCGCACTTAATAAGTGCGAACATTTTCTTGTCTTAAATCAACATGTTGACCCTGTTTGACCTGCTCGCAGTTACTAAGTGCGAACAGACATTTGATTTTTTTTTTTACCAATTTTCTTTTATTCGCATTTAATAACTGCGAACTGACCTGAACCTATGCTCTGGGGTATTAGAGGCTTATATTTGGAATAAGTTTGATTATATTTTATTATATGCATATTTGTGATAAATAACCTTATTGCCTTATTCATTAGTGTCATCACATGCCACACCGATGTTTCATAAAAGTTCGATGCTAAATAAATTTCCCTTTATTTTTTTTATATTTCATTTTAAAGAGATTAATGATTATCCTGTAGTACTTTGAAAAGCATAGAACCTCAAGTAGAGAAGTAAAACAGTGAGAGTAGAGTGATGAATGGAGTAATAGGAGGACTGCGTGTTCGTCCATGGAGTTTTCACCTCTTCTTTGACTACTCTCCTTCAACCTCTCCCGTGCGTCGGAAACTATGCTGTTCTGCTTCCTTCAAAATCGACAGAAAAGAGAAGATAATCGTTATCTCCGGTCCTACTGGCGCCGGCAAATCCCGCCTCGCACTCGAGCTTGCTAAGCGTATTAATGGAGAAATTATCAGTGCTGATTCTGTTCAGGTTTTTTTTTTGTTTTTCTTTCCTTACTTTTCATGCCTTCTTCCTTTTTTGTGATTTTGTTCTTGCACATATTTACTTACTTAATTCTAAACTTGTATTAATATATTGCTTTTGCCGAATTTTATTGTTTAATAGCTGTTAGAGTATATAACATATCAGCTTAAGATTTTGGTTGAGTTGGGCTCTTTGACATGGTATCAGAGGCAATGTGACAAGAGGTTACGGGTTCAAATCTCAATCGAGGGTCTGTGTTGCATCCACCCTTCTAGCCTAAAGGGCTTTTGTGTGTGAGGGTGCGTGTTAGAATATATAACATATCTTGGGCCTCAACCATTAGCTTAAGCTTTTGGTTGATTTGGTTTCTTGACAATAGCCAATATTAATCATGTTTTTGAGGTCAAATACGCTGAACATTGTATGCTTATATGGAGACATGAAAGATACTAAATTAGACAAAAAGTGGTTTACAATTTTAACACAATTATCATTAAGTTGATAAGGAAGCAATAAATTCATTGTGTTATTTTATCTATTACAGAGAATTAAAAATGGTACTCCGTCATCTGTATGTTATATCCCAGGTTTCCTTCCAAAAGACTAGTCTAGTAGGTGAGGAACTCATTTGTTGTATAAATTCCTGATTGTTGCCCATATAACTGCTCATACTTTACAATGGCTTTATATATGTCACATTCGACCTCATAAGGTCCAACCTCGTCGTTAGTCACTATAGTTACTGGACACCTCTTCATGTTGGCTCTGATATCAATGTCATGCATCAAACAAGAGAGCTTATTCCAAAAGACTATTCTAGTAGATAAGAATATAAATCTATAAATCCCTCATTTGTTGTCCATACAATGAATATGGGATAAGTCTCATACCTTGCAATGCTCTCAAATCCATCACACTCCATCATTTGTTCTGTTAACTTTATGCACAACTAACTGACATGAGTCTTGCTTTCATATTTTTTAGAGTAGACATTAAAATCTTTGGATTGGTGGACACTTGTGTTTTATAAAACCTTTTGCACGCCTTTGTCTCATCAGAACTGAAATGTAGCATACCATGTATTACAAGATTAAGGGAGTAGCATCCATTGGCTTAACTGATAATGTAATGCCCTGGATTTAATAGTTGAGCTGCGGAATTACTGCTGCACATTAATACTTTGTCACTACTTTTTGCCTTCTAATCCTGAAGTTTATTGAACATCCTATAATTATGTTCTTTTTCTATTGGGTACCAGCATATTTTTTCTTTCTCTGTATGTGTATGCATGTGACGACTATACCAATGACATACTATTCACTAATTGATGAGGCTTGAATTTTTTTTTGTTGGTATCATCAAGATTTTACGTTGCTGTTCTCTTTCTTGCACTATTCTTTACGTTTCCATCCTTGTGATACAGGTTTACCAAGGTCTTGATGTTGGCTCTGCCAAGCCTACACCCGCTGAGAGGAAGGTGCTGTTGTTAGTTCTATTCTAATTTGTTATGTCATCTATGTTACTATAAAAACTCATATGCGGCTTGCATACATGTCCAATTGTCACACTCGGTTAATGTATGGAAAAATTCCATAGTTTTTTCCAAAATATTTCAATAGTCCTACCGATGTTGAAGTATCGAGGATCTGACATGTGTACTTGAGGTAAAACATAAAGTTTGAGTAACATAGATGCCATTTTTTTCGTTGTTTTCTAAACATACTTTAAAGCTTGACAACATAATTTTTCTTTCCTATGTCTAGTAAGTGTAGGTTAGTAGAAACTCTTAGACAAGTAGAAAGCAACTTTTCTGAAGTTCATTTGCTGGTTATTTTAACATTAATTTTACATTGTATATTTCAGGAGGTACCTCATCATTTGTTAGACATTTTGCACCCATCTGAAGGTAAGAATAGAATTAGTGAGCTCTAATTCTTATTGACTTACAAGTGCCTAAACTAAAGAAAAAATTGTAGTCGTTAGAAACCTGTTAGTCAAATGTAGTATCCAGTACTAAATAAAGACAATGGTAATGAGTTTTAGCCTGAAATTTCCAGAAAAGTCTCATGTGAATCCCATGGTAATGAACCACTATCTCCAATCATGAGCTATTCTACTTGTAGTTCTACTACGAAAGCCTAAATTTTATCAAGTACTAAATTGTTGTACTTCTACTAAGAATATTTTTTTTAAATATTGAATAAGAATTACTCAAAACACTACTTGTTTAAGATGTATAACAATGAGATGGAACTAATTCAAGGTGATGATCCAGCATATGGAAATGGTTGACTGCCCTCATTTTAAATGTGTTGTGTATCTTCATTTATGTTAATGTTTCTCATTTAAAAGCTTTGCACATCTTGTATTTATAGAATATTCTGTTGGTCAATTCTATGAGGATGCAAGACAAGCAACAAGAGATGTTCTTAACAAGGGTCGTGTTCCTATAGTTACAGGAGGAACTGGTTTGTATCTGCGGTGGTATGTCTCTATAACTGCTCTGTTTTATGTTTTTTCCTCAAATGGGTTCTAGTATAAATTAATTTTGATGCAATATAGAAAAGAGGTAGGGATTTGTATTATCCCATGACTCATATTTGCTATCTTGTTAGATATAATTCAATGATGAATGCTTATATGTATGTGGAACCTTGGATATAAATTAAAATTTTGCATTCCCTTGATATGTTTTAGTTGATGTGGCCTTTGCAAATTCCATACATGATGTAATTACTACATCTTGGCTGGATGAAGGCATTGCCATTGTTTTTTTTATTTGTGTGCATTTTGTTGCCTCTTCAACTGATCATATTGTGCTTTTATAAAAGTTTAGTTTTATATGTAGATGTTACAAGTTGTTTCCCTAATTCTAGGTTCATATATGGAAAGCCTGATGTTCCAAAAGCATCTCGTAATATTACTTCTCAAGTGTATGTTGAGCTTGAAAATCATCAATTAAACGAGGATTGGGATGCAGCTGTAAAGTTGGTGGTTGAAGCAGGAGTCCCAAATGCCCCATCTTTCCCAACAAATAATTGGTATCGCTTACGGCGTAGCCTTGAGATTGTTAAGGTTTATTTTTCTTTAATTATCATTTTCTTCTCTCTATTTTGACAATCATATAACCTAGCCATAAGGCCATACTCCCTTCATTTTCGTCTTACTTAAAATCTTGATGTCAATATTTGGTTACTTGCAAGTTGCAACAATTCTTGGTTCGACCTTCAAGTGATTCTTTATGTC
Organism: Amaranthus palmeri; assembly: GCA_019776075.1. Classification (NCBI taxonomy): domain Eukaryota; kingdom Viridiplantae; phylum Streptophyta; class Magnoliopsida; order Caryophyllales; family Amaranthaceae; genus Amaranthus; species Amaranthus palmeri. The sequence continues at coordinate 205,232 of JAAKBH010000371.1, forward strand.
AAATGCATATCCTTTTTCTTGAGAATTAGTTTTTCCAAATCTTCAACTTTATTTTCTGCCTCTTCTATTGTTTATGGTAAACAATTACCATGAGTTCGTCCTTCATCTCTTCATGGAGGTAGAATTGAAAATGTCGTGTGGCTACAATTGTGTCCCGAAATTTTCGTTTCATCTAGTTGTTCATCACAAAACTCGCAAATTTCTTTTCCCATTTTTCATAAATCTCCTTCGTAAAAGTTGGTTTGAATGAGTGTATGACCTTATTTTGGACAGCCCTTTTAAGCATCTCTAAGGGTGTAATTTCTCTCCCAAAAACCCCCTAAATATACATCAACGTCAGTTATTTTCTGGACTAGCGCCATCTCCAACTAGTTTTTTGTCACCGGAATCGTACCACTCTGATACCATGTTTGCTAAAAGCCGGCCAATTGGACTAAAACAGTAAAATAGAAAATAAATTGATCAAATAGACAAAGAGAAATTATATTGTAAAATTTGATGATTAAGGAAAGATTACAACCTAAAAGCAAATAATAAAAGATAAAACAAGCTATTCGAGATGTTTGCAATCTCCCCAAATGAGTATAAACTCACCCATCAGTTGTTCAACAATATTCATGTGTTTTATATGACCCCCAATACCCCCTATTTATAATAAATCTACCACTTAATACTAACTTATTTCACAAGTTACCACTAGCATATTTATTACCTAATTACCCCTTCTTAAAACAAGTATCCAAAATATTCGTACATAGTAGATGGTTTGCGTCATCAATTGTAGTTTTGACCACAATTTCTTCGGTGTTTGGTAGTTTCATAGATTTTATAGCCTTGCGATTTGAGAAAGTTCTATTCTTAAAACAAGTATCCAAAATATTCTTACAAAGCAGAGTTCTATGTCTTAGGAAAATGAATTGGTCTTCAAAAAAAGGTTGTTAATTTCCTTGCGACAAGAACAATCTTTTCATTTATTCATTGATTTGTAATGTACGACTCATTAGTAATCACATTCTCACATGAATTATGTATGTTTTTTTTACTTGGAAGTCAAGTGGATCTCCTCCATCAGCCTTCCAATTACCATATGATTCTTTCAAAGAGCAATTTGATTCGGCTGCAGCAAATGACTGTCACAATAAAGATGAAATTCAAGGGAGTCGATTGAAAGATTTGGATTATGACTTCGCTTGTTTTTTCCTTTCAAGCCCTCGACTGGATTTGTATAGGTCTATTGATTTTCGGTGTGAAGATATGTTGTTGGGTATGTTATTTGTTTCTTTTTACTTTTTGCCTCTTCTTTAGAACCTAATAACTCGACCTTCGGCCAATAATTGACTAAACCCTAACCTGACTAGACAAAGAAGAGTAGACCAAAGCCCTTTCTATAATCTTTTGGGCTGTTTTATAGAACATTTGCTTTCATACTGTTTTTATATTCCATTTGTAGCTCAAAGTGGGATGGGTCTAGGATTAGGAAGGAAAAGTTGTAGAAGTGATATTAAAATAGGCTATTCTAAGCGTGTTGCCCATTTATATTAGTTACTTGGAGTAGGGAACTCATCTCCTACACAAGTTGGTTCAAAATGTAGTATTTGACGTGGGTATGCAAGTCAAGGGAAGAGTAAAGATTACACTTATATTAAGAGTCAAATGTATGAAAAATTCTTAAGTTTTTTTAATCCAAAATGTAGTGCCAAATCTGCAAATGCTAAAGTGTCTTACCCATGGTGTATAAACCAATTTCTTATAATCTCTATATCTGCATTCTTTTTTTTATATCATTTTTAAAAATGAATAAACTAGCTTTTAAATATGTATTATATATACATTTCAAAAAAAAAATGTATTATATATAATATTTTAGTTTATACTGCACCTGCAGGCTGTGATGGGATTTTGTCTGAGGCCAAATGGCTTCTTGATATTGGTATTCCTCCCAATTCAAACTCTGCTACTCGGGCTATTGGTTATCGACAGGTGTGTTTTTGAATTAGCTCTATGTTTCGATATTTGTTTTTTTTTGTTATATTTAGGCATTACTGAAATATAAATAGTGAAAAAGTGTATAAATGAGACAGATTCACTACAAGAAAAACAATCACCACCATAAGATGATTATACATCTATTTTCTTCATGTGATTTTCGGAGAACATTTTAGCTTGCATCTTTCTATGTGGCTTGGTTTGTGCTATTAACTTCAAAAATTTAACATTATAATCACTCCTCAACAATAACAAATTTAGGCTTTAACTAATACAATTGCGATTGACTCATATATATTCCATCTATCTTTAAACATTCCATTTAATTAGGCTCAAATAAAACATTTCTTGACTTACAAATCAGCATCTCATGCTGCTATGTAGGTAATAACTGCCCATAAATATAGTAAAAAAAGGCCAAGTAATTCCACCATATAAAAAAGTATTGGATGAGTAATTGGTTTCAATTTTATATGTTTGCCTTCAAACCTTGTTTAGCTTTTCATTGTGTGCATATTTAGACTCATTCTATCAACTAATATTCAGGGTATGGAGTATTTATTGAAATGTAGAGAAGAAGGAGGTCAAAGCTCTGCAAGGGAATTCTTGTCTTTTCTATCTGAATTTCAAAAGGCATCCAGGTTCGTATAATACCCAAAGGTGGAAGAGTACTATGTTCTATTTTCTTTTTTTTTTTAAATTTTATTTTGATGTATAAGTTACCTCTACTTCGATCAGTGAGTTTCAAGGGGTGCGATAAGATTGCATTAAAATCAGAAACAATTAGTCGATTAGATTCAAATTACAGAAGTAAAATAATAGCAGACAAGGAAATTCAGAGTAGCTGGACTGCTGCAAAAATAACTTTCTGCCATGATAACTACCTAAAATGGATGCCAACCACATACAATGCTTCTGCAGGTGTTGAGGCTTCAAGTAAATAGCCTCTTATTATGAGTGCATTTCCAAACCGTAACTATAAGAGTTTTGTTGTTATCTTAGTGCAACATACAGTTGTCACAATTGAGGTATCGAACAATCTATAAAGCTTTTTGCTAAACAAATAGGTTCATTGAAGGCTATTATTGAGCTATGAGGACTATCACAAGATTGAGACAGAAATTGGTTTTTAAGTATTGCTCATTGTGAAGGAATGGGTTTCAGTGAGGATAGTTCATCGAGTGAGCAATTGGCACTCGGTGTTCATAAACAGGTACTCGGCATTTCGGGTACCCGAAAAATCGGGTACCTACTTTAACGGGTCGGGACACCGGTTACCCGGTTTTAATTGTGTTGATTTTTCTTTAGAATTTTTGTGGCATAGTTTTAATATGATGGGCAACAACACAATAAGAACTTGCAGCATACTTTTCTAAATACAACCAAAATAAACATTTACATTAAACAAAGATAAACTTGAAAATTAAATGATAAGGAAGTATGAAATGCAGAGAGATCGAGGGAGTCACGGTGTAACTGTGTAAGGAGTGACTAAGACTATGTTAAGATTTCATTTTAAAATTTTATACTTATTAACTATTTGGTGCCCGCTATTCCTTACTAACAGGGCAAGAATCATTATTAATTTAGAAATATAATTATTCTTTAATATAACGGGTCGACGGGTACCCGACTTAATGTATTTTGTGGCCATGATAGGTAGGCAACACATGGACAAGCCCTGATTTGATCTCAAAAGTAGAACCCTTCCCTTGTGTAGGATATGTAATGCACAAAGGTTGATGTTCTATATTAGGGGCTTTCAACTCTCGCAATGATCTTTCTCTAGCCATTGATTCAGCAACTTCAAAAGGGAGTTCCTCAAAACACACAAATTTCTTTCCTTTAACTTAAAAAGTGTCATATCTATTTTAAAATTGTACTACAAAATATCTTTGTTAGTAGCACGGGTATTTACCATAAACAAGGAATATCGTACAATCAAAAGATATACCAAAATCAAAATAGGGTGCGCCTAAACTTTCCCCAGCAACGGCGCCAAATTGGACAGAGGTATTTTTACAGTCGTTTATGCTGCCAAAGTAATTTACAACTACTCCTAAATCTAATACAACTAAATAATATAATAATAAGCAGAGGTTCGATCCATAGGGAAAAATAGGACCTTCAAATGATTTAGGTGTATCCTTTTAGATATGAATACTAAAGTGATGAGGAAACTTGTTTAAATTGACAAAAATATGTGGTTGTTAACAAATAAAAGCAATTCTTAAATACTTGTTAGCATTTCAAGTTCACACATTAATTTTCAGTCTTCCCAAATCAACACAATCTATTAGTCTATTGAAAGGGACAACATCCTTAAACTTGATTTATAAATGCGTAAATGAAAAGCATCAAATATACATCATAACAAGTCAATACACTTATGTAGTGTTTGCGAATCAAGTATTTCATTTCAAATTATGGATTTCAATAGTGAATACATAAATGAAGAATTTGAGAATGACAAGGTTTGGGTAGTTCTTTTCAAATTCTCAACTTTAACTACTTTAAAAATGGTGGTGAAATTTGATCCAAATTCAAATTTGAAAATTTTTGATTTGCCAAACAATAAATTAATGCCAACTTCAAATTTTCAAATGAAATCATCGATCCCAAACATGGCATTATGGAATTGTAAACTTAAGCAATATTGCAATTAACCAAAATGATAATCCTTCTTAAACAACTTATAAACTAAAACAAGTTTTATAAATTAGTCAAGTTGTTACCATACTCAAATTAGACAAAGCAATCTAATTCAATAGCATGTGAACAAGCAAGTAGAAAACTTATTTGCAAGCTAAGCATTCCAATTAAACCAATTCAAGTCATATTCAAGAGCAAAGAGATTGTCAAAGATGATTGTATTAATAATGGAAAAGACTTACAATTGATGGCAAAAGAGGATACTAACTTTCCTCAAAATGAGAACCTTAGCCAATGTCATGGAACGGCCCAAGCCCACAATCAAGTATACGTATGCTAGGAGGAAGAAGCATTGAAAACATAACTCTATACATTGCATTTAGCTTTTATACAAAAAGATTTTGTTTGTACACCTTTTAGAATCTTGTACTTCCTATATATTCTAGGGGATGGTTAGATTAGGAGTATGCTTTTAGTACCATTTGGTGTAGTACCTTGGGAGTTACTAAGCCACTCAAAGAGCTCAGGAGAGTACACTGCTCTCTAGTATCATAGTAATCTTTCCTTCTTTCTTCTTTATCTTTACTGCTTTCTTTCTTTCTAACATTCTGATTGCATATTCTGATTCTTGAGTAGAACAATGATTCTCAAGTAAAACAGCCAATAATGGCCATCTGTATCAAAAGCATGAGGAAGAATAGGTGTAGAAACACTTAGAGATAGTCGAATACAACAAGAGGGGGGCGAATTGTTGTTTTGTAAGTTTAAGTAATTTTAGCCCTGTTTTTGCAATAAGTGCGGAATTAAAAAATAACTTAAAATAAAAGACAAAAGGAGACAACGAATTTTACGTGGAAACCTTCTAGCCCTAAATAGAAGGAAATCCACGACCGCTCGGGATTTTAAAATTCTCTTACTATGTTTTAGGCAATTAGTTACAATTACACAAAACAATACACAACTAGGCCAACTTCTATTTCTTCTTCTTCTTCTCTTTCTCTTTCTCTTTCTCTTTCTCATGCTTCACTCGAAGCTTTCTCTTCTTTCCTAGACTTCCCTAAGTCAAGTTATAACAAATTATCTCAAAAACCCATACAAAGGATAAATTCTGTTTGAAAAAGTCACTCCTTTTATATAAGAGTAGCCGTAGCAATCAAGAATAAGTAACCTTCCACTACTACCTTATTACTAAAATTAAGGAGAGTGAGTTACATTACTTGGAATTTAATTAAGGAAGTCACGGTTAACATATAGTAAAAATAGGCAATTTGATTTTTTATTAATTAAAGCCAATATTAAAAACCCTATTTTTGTGGAGAGAAATAAGAAGACTTTTTCTCAACGCATCGAATAGTAAACGGTTATTTCTGGTGATTATCAAATCATTTTCCTATTAACTTATTAAATAAATTAAGCAACTAATTAATTTTTAATCATAACATCAACTGAAAATAGAAAATAAATTCTACGTCATTTTCCAGTTGACTTCTTCTCCAGACTTGCGTCTTGGGAACAATGCACTGTCTCCATCAACAATTTTCGTCAGATTATCAAACTTTGGAACAGTAGATCTCCTGTTTACATTTGACATCCTAAGTGATCTTCTTTATCTAACTTCTTGCATATGTTTGACACGTATAACGTTCCTGGACCAAGTCATAGGCTATCAACGATCTTTAACAAAAACGGATATTGTCTTACACAATCTCTAAAACACATTTGTTTATATTAAGTAAAGTCATCATCAAAACCTAAGAGGGTCAACAATAAGTTTTCAGATTTTTCCCCAATTACAATCCTTAATTAATTTCAGCAAAAGTTTTTGATTCTAAAACTACTCTATGCCTAAAACTACTACGATACATTCCTTAAATACGAATTTACAAAAGTTTACTTAATTGAGAGGAGAAGAGAAGACATCATTCATCGGATTCGAGCCATCTTCTTCGTCTATTTTGCCGCCTTTTGCATTCAATCTTAATCAAAAGTAAAATGTGAAGGCGACAACTTTTAAAAAGCTGGAGCGCATTGGTCGTGGGCCATGACTTTACTCGCTAGCCGCGAGTTGGTTGCTGTAACTTTTTTGCTTCAATTTTTTCTTAGCATTGTTTCTACTACTAATAATAACAATAAAGCTAATAATTACAATAATAATAATAATAATAATAATAATAATAATAATAATAATAATAATAATAATAATTATTATTATTATTATTATTATTATTATAATAATAATAATAATAATAATAATAATAATAATTAATTATACTAATAATAATACTAAGAATAATATTTACATATATAGCAATAGAAGTAGAAATTAGTAATATTTGACTTATAATAACTATAAAAAAGGAAATAAAGATAATAAAATAATATAAAAGTAAAGCTCTATCATGCAGATAGAAGCTCAAATTCAAATTGAAGAGTATGGTGTTGAAATAGTAATTTGTTAGAGAATCAGAAAAGAACCTTGGCTACCTTATAAAAGAGCACCTATGCAAACCAGTGACAATGAGGCTATGTGAAGGGTGGGGAGGCTATTCAGATCTCATGGTTTGTGTCTATCTCATTGGGTTTTAGGGGATTCTCTATATATAATTTGTGATAGGAAAAGAAGAGGTGGCTCTACGACTATTGAGAACACTTCTTTAGGATATCGACATCTCGTAGTTTGTATCTCTATGGGTTTTAGGGGCTTCAATATATGTATTTGTGGTAGGGAGAGAAAAGGTGGTTTTTACGACTGTTAGAACTCTTTAGGATATTGAAATATCGTGGTTTGTGTTTATGTCAATGTGTTTTAGGGGTTCTCTATATGTCATTAGGTGTGGTAGGGAGAGAAAGAGGTGCTTCCATGACTAGATGCTTATCTTAAGTAGTAAAAAAGCTGGTATTGCCCTAGTTAGATGACCAGTATATGTTGTTTGTTTTGGAAACCATTATGTGACCTCTAAGCTGGATAGAACTATGCTTGTGAATAATTGATTTTTGTCATATAAGCTATGCGAGAGACCCAGACACAACTCAATGATGCAGTGGACCCAACTCAATACTCACAAGAGAAATAAGAATAAAGAAACATAAGGACAATTGTCTGTTTTGAATAGTTAGTTTTATGTTTTGTTTGAGTAGTTATGTTTGTATGCCAGCTATCTTGTAATTAGGAGGGCAAGTAAAAGGCTATATATAGGCCTGCTTGTATTCTTTGTAAGGAATCTAATCATTGAATAAGAAAGAATAACAAAGGGAGTTAAGAGCAGACTTGAATTGCTCAAATCTGACAGTAGCATCCTGATCATCTGTTGTTATGACTGCCAATCAACCTCAAACAGTAAAAGTAACAAGAAAAGAAAAGAAGAGTAAGAATGCAGAATTTAGAGTAATTTCAGAAGAAAAGAAAAAGAGAGAAGAGAGTGGAATGCTTGTAGTTATGTATTAGAGGACGTTGTGTCCCCTCGAGCTCTTCGAGTGGCCCGATAACTCCCAAAGGTACAAGACCCCAAATATGGTAATACAAGCATGAGAGGATCTAATCCCCATATTAACTATATAAAGAAGTACCACCTTCTAGAGGCCTCTAAAAAGAAGTACAGCTAATGAGGTAATAACCAATTACTGACATCATACAAAAAGTGTGTAAAGGAAAAACGGCATTCTGTTATGACGTCATTTCTTGAGCCTTCTTGCATAGGTGTACTTGATAATGGGCTTGGGCTGATCTATAACAATACCCTCCCCAACGAGAGACACCTTGTCCTCAAGGTGGAAGTCCGGAAACAAGGAAGCGATATTGTCGTATAATTCCCAAGTAGCATCAGCAACAGGAAGGTCCTTCCACTGTATTAACACCTGAGCTGCGGATAATGGTGTAGCAGGATCCTTACGAATACCCAACACCGCAACTGGTGATACTTGTAACTCCAAATTAGAAGCCAATTGAGTGGGTAGGTCGGTTGGATTGAAGGAAGCCCCGTTAGCCTTCTTAAGCTGCGATACATGAAAGACCGGATGAATTTTACTACCGGGTGGAAGCTCCAAACGATAAGCCACAGCTCCAACTTTCTCCAAAATCACATAGGGCCCATAAAAACGAGAAGCCAACTTGTCACAAGGGCGACGTGCCAAAGATTGTTGGCGATATGGTTGGAGTTTCAAATACACCAAATCACCAACTTCAAATGAGACCTCTCTACGCTTGGCTTCAGCACATTTCTTCATCCTGTGTTGAGCTCTAACGAATTGGAACTGTAAGTCATCCAAGATGGCGTCGCGCTCCCGAAGTATTTGATCCAAACTGTCTACTGGGGAACAATTTTGACCAATGCGAATAACTGACGGTGGGTTGCGACCATACAAAGCCTTAAATGGTGACATACGAATGGACATGTGTGGGGATGTATTATAGCTGAATTCGGCCCAATGGAGCCATTTTGCCCAATGTCGTGGTTGCCCGTTAATAAAGCAACGCAAATATGTTTCGAGGGCCTGATTTACAATTTCACTTTGGCCGTCGGTGTGTGGATGGTAAGCTGTACTGCGAGAGAGAACGGTGCCCTGCAAACGGAAAAGTTCCTGCCAAAATTTACTCATAAAAATTTTATCCCGATCGGAGATAATTGACGATGGAAACCCGTGAAGGCGAACAATTTCCCGAACAAAAATTGCAGCCACTGCAGCAGCCGTGAATGGATGTTTAAGGCCGATAAAATGAGCATATTTCGTCAAGCGATCCACGACCACCAATACGGTGTCATAACCTCCGGATTTCGGCAGTGCTTCCACAAAATCCATCGTGATGTCTTCCCATACTTGTGATGGAATGGGTAATGGTTGGAGTAATCCGGCCGATTGTTGGTGGGACGCTTTTTGTTGTTGGCAAGTGAGACAGCCGTGAACAAAATGAGCGACGGACTTCGATAAATCTTGTACTCCCCATTGTGGCCCCCAAGAGCAGTAGCGTGATATTCCACCGGCAATTTATCAATGAATTGCGATGATTTTGGTATGGCCATCCGTCCCTTGTACAGTAGACACCCATGATGCAAAGTAAACCCATTAATCTCTCCCCCATGTTCCTCCAGACTTCGATAAATTGCACCCAAAGTATCATCATTCCGCACCTCCTTCGAAATAGCACTCCAGTCCACCCAACTAGCTGATATCAAAGCTCCAAAATATGCTAAATATATATTAGGGTGACGGGATAATGCGTCGGCAGCCTTATTAGTGAGCCCCGGTCTGTACTGGACTTCAAAATCATAGCCTAAAAGTTTACTCACCCACTTCTGGTAATCATACCCAATCTCCCTTTGCTCCAAAATAAATCGTAGGCTACGTTGGTCCGTCCACACTATAAAATGCCTCCCAATGAGATAGTGTCGCCACTTTTGAACCGCCATCACAATAGCCATCAATTCCTTTTCATATATCGACTTGGCCTCACCTCTAACCCCCAATGCTTTGCTAAAATAAGCTATAGGATGTTTTTCTTGAGATAAAACAGCACCCAATCCCTTCCCCGACGCATCGGTCTCTACAACAAAAGGAAGTGAAAAATTAGGAATAGCTAAAACAGGAGCCGAAAGCATTACCTCCTTAAGCTTATAAAAAGCGTCTGTGGCCTCTTCGTTCCAATTGAAATTATCCTTTTTAAGCTGATTAGTCAAAGGAGTGGTCAGCTAGGCGTAGTGTCTAATAAAACGCCGATAGTAACCGGTCAACCCCAAAAATCCCCAAAGCTCCTTTAAATTCGATGGAACCGGCCATGCCTGCATAGCTGCTATCTTCTCTGGGTCCATTTCAACACCCCTGCCTGATACTATATGACCAAGGTAGGCCACTTGCTGCTGACCGAAAACACATTTTTTTTCATTGGCATAGAGCTGATTTTTTTCAAGTAATTCCATCACTGTCGCGAGATGTTGCTTGTGTTCTTCCATCGTCGAACTGTACACCAATATATCGTCAAAAAACACAAGAACAAATTTGCGAAGATATGGCCGAAAGACCTCATTCATCAACGACTGGAAAGTGGCGGGAGCGTTTGTGAGCCCAAACGGCATTACAAGGAACTCATAGTGCCCTTCATGAGTTCTAAAAGCCGTTTTGGGTATATCATCTTTGTTCATTCGTATCTGATGATAGCCGGACTTCAAGTCTAACTTTGAGAAAACTGTGGCTCCGCATAACTCATCCAATAATTCCTCGATAACCGGTATGGGAAATTTATCCGCAATTGTTTCTTTATTCACCGCCCGATAATCGATACAAAACCGCCACGAGCCATCCTTCTTCTTAACGAGCAAAACGGGGCTGGAGAAAGGACTTCGTGATGGTTGTATAATGCCGGCTTGGAGCATGTCAGTGACCAATCTTTCTATCTCTTCCTTTTGCACTTGCGGGTACCGGTATGGCCTCACATTCACCGGATTAGAGCCACTTTTAAGATTATGCTATGACTTGGTATTTGGTGGTAATGGTTTACGAAAGGGTAATTAGGTAATTTCTATATTAGGAGTAACTTGGGGAATAAGCTAGTTTAATTTGGTAGTTTTCTTATAAATAAGGGGAATTAGAGGCTCATTATCATCATGAATATTGTTAAACACTTGATGGATGGGTTTTACTCATTTTAGGAGATCTCAAGCTTCTCGAATTGCTTGATTTATCTTTTGTTACATTGTAATCGTTCTTTAATCATCAATCCAATAGCATAATTTCTCTTTTGTCATTTTATCATTTCAATTACTATTTTACTGTTCTTTGTCCAATTACTCAGTTCATAACAAATATGGTATCATAGCGGTACGATTCCGGTGACCGGAAAACCGTCGGAGATTGCGTACGTCCAGAAAATACTGAGGTAACTGATCTTGATGTATTTTTTGGTAATTTTGGAACTGAAATTTTTATCCACCTTGAGGGCAAGGTGGAACTTCAGGCGGCCGGTATTGCTATGACTTGGTATTTGGTGGTAATGGTTTACGAAAGGGTAATTAGGTAATTTCTATATTAGGAGTAACTTGGGGAATAAGCTAGTTTAATGTGGTAGTTTTCTTATAAATAAGGGGAATTAGAGGCTCATTATCATCATGAATATTGTTAAACACTTGATGGATGGGTTTTACTCATTTTAGGAGATCTCAAGCTTCTCGAATTGCTTGATTTATCTTTTGTTACATTGTAATCGTTCTTTAATCATCAATCCAATAGCATAATTTCTCTTTTGTCATTTTATCATTTCAATTATTATTTTACTGTTCTTTGTCCAATTACTCAGTTCATAACAGATTAATACAGTGTTCATGAGAGCGGAAAGGAGGCAGCCCTTGGGGCATATGAAAAACGCCCTGATATTGTTGCAACACACCATTTAATTCAGCAGGTATCACAGAAACTGATTTGGGCTCATCATTATACTGCCCTTTTTCTACACTTCGTAACTCCAGCAACATTCCTCCTCGCACTTTTCGGATTACCTTCATGATCGATTTTAAGGTGACTAATGATCTTTCCAGCGACGGGTACCCCCTTAAAATCACCTTACTGCCCTGCCATGTGAACTGCATAATAGGCGTCTTCCAATTTGTAGAAACGGTCCCCAATTTGGCCAGCCATTCGATCCCCAATATAATGTCCGAGTGCCCTAATTCCAACGGTAAAAAGTTTTCACAAATTTTCAAAGCACCCAAATCCACCTGAACATCCAAACATCTTCCCATCCCCGAGCGTGTTTCCCCGGTACCCAAAGTCAATCCGAATTCTTCAGTCGGGTCTATGGGTATGCCAAACTGCTGTATGATTTTAGGAGAAATAAAATCGTGCGTAGCCCCTGGATCTATCATGACTATTATTTTCTCACCATGAATATGACCTACTAGCTTCATAGTACGTGGGTTGTCGATTCCCATGACCGAACTAAGAGAGATGCCAGCCGTAATAGCCTCCGGTTCAACGGGATTCTCCAGAGCCTCCTCGAATTCCCCGTCTTCTTCCTCCTCGTCGGCTAAAATCAAAACACTCAACTCCTTGTTTTTGCACACATGCCCCATCCTCCACTTCTCATCACATTTGTAACATAGGCCTTTGGATTTCCGTTCTTGGAACTCACGATCGGACAATTTCCGGGTGTTGTCATGGTGGTTGCTTCGGTTTGGGTGGTGAGTGTTTTGTGAAGAGTGTCGTGGGTTTGGGAAAGTATTTTTGTGGGAGTGGTAATGTGGTGGGTACTGATTTTGATGTGGGGTGGGGTTATTTTTATAGTGGGTGGGATTTTGTCTTTGGTGGGAAAAAAGGGCGGTGGGGGTAATTTGGTAAGTGTCTAGTGGTCCCATAATTATTATTATTAAGTAAACCCAAGGCCAGCAACTTCTCCTCAATTTTCACAGCCCAGTCAAGAGCCTCGTCCATATTTACCGGATCCATAAGCCGGAGTTCCGCCTGAATCCTCCACTCCAACCCCTTAATAAAATTAGCTAAAAGACAGGATTCACTTACTTCTTCTTCCAGGTTGGCGACAAATTGAATGAAGACCTTCTCATAGTCCTCTACTCCTCCTTGCCAAACGCTCATCCACTGCTCCATTAGAGAACCCCCTTTCCTTCCTCGAAAATGTTTCAGAATCAGCCGTTTAAGAGTTCGCCAATTTGTCATCCTCCGCCTCTTGTTCTCCCATTGAAACCATGCAAGGGCGTCTCCCTCCAATCCCAAACAAGCAGCACCCAATTTTTCCCGTTCCGCCAACTGATACACATCAAAATAACGCTCTACTTTACTTACCCAGCCATCGGGATCTTCGCCGGAGAAAATCGGGAACTCCAATTTTTGGACCGCTGTATGAGTTCTCTCGACATTGCGCTCCATACTCTGCCGGAATTCCTCCATGTAAGTCAGTACTTCTCCCTCCTTATTTTGGGTTTGACCCATTTCTGATCTCTCATGGTGATTATCGGGGGTGGGTCCTCCGTTTCTTTCCTCCCATCGACCATTCATAATTTTCACTTCCGCCATTAGCGCCGACAACACCGATGTGATGTTTCGTTGCTCTTTGGCCTGTTCCTCCATTTTTTTGTTTTGTTCAGCCACGGTTTTCGCCTGAGAAACCTCAAAACAATTTTTCAGCTCCTTAAATTTATCCTTCGCCTCCCGTAACTCCGGAATTTCCCCTTGTAAACTGGCCACCACAGCCTCTATCTCATCCAAACGTGAACCCTGATTCGGCGACATGATCGGTGGTTGCTCTGATACCACTGTTATGACTGCCAATCAACCTCAAACAGTAAAAGTAACAAGAAAAGAAAAGAAGAGTAAGAATGCAGAATTTAGAGTAATTTCAGAAGAAAAGAAAAAGAGAGAAGAGAGTGGAATGCTTGTAGTTATGTATTAGAGGACGTTGTGTCCCCTCGAGCTCTCCGAGTGGCCCGATAACTCCCAAAGGTACAAGACCCCAAATATGGTAATACAAGCATGAGAGGATCTAATCCCCAAAATAACTATATAAAGAAGTACCACCTTCTAGAGGCCTCTAAAAAGAAGTACAGCTCATGAGGTAATAACCAATTACTGACATCATACAAAAAGTGTGTAAAGGAAAAACGGCAGTCTGTTATGACGTCATTTCTTGAGCCTTCTTGCATAGGTGTACTTGATAATGGGCTTGGGCTGATCTATAACATCTGTCTATTGGCATTCTGATCTTAGTGGGAATCTTGGTCTGAATTTTCAGTCTATAAAAGTTTTATTACATCCCGAAGTTGGTATTACATTATGACATTAACCCAATGCAATTAAGTGGATCACACCTAGGGTCGGGTTTGGGAGGGTCGGATGCACGTTACCTTACTCTTGTTGGTAATAAAATTATATTACATCCCGAAGTCGATAAATGAGTGTTTTTAAAATGTATGTGGGTCTTAAACCATAACGTAAAGATTCAAATCATAGAGCTAAAATGAATGTTGAGCTGCAATTAGCATAACTTCTATGAGAGAGATATACTAGTTACGATGATGTTGATGATGACAAATGTTGAGTTGCTGTTGAAGTTTGTTACCAAATGGTGAGAATAGAGTGGAGAAGGGAAAGATGGGACCTGAGTTGCGCTGGGGTGGAGTGTTATATTGATGATATATTAAACTATTGTGAAAGGCATTTAAGTTAAAAGTTGGTTAAAAAGTTGGCACATAATTAGGTGTAGTTAAAGAATATGTTGAAAGATTACAGGATAATTCTGAAAATGAGTCTAAACTGGCTAAAAGTGCAACATTTAAAGAGTTTGTTCAAAAGTTTGTCAGTTGTCAAGGGTAGAAGTTTCATTAATTAGTAAGTAAAGAAGTGAAGGGATTTTACTAGTGAACATAATAATACTCTAGATATATATTCGGTGTGTGAGTTCCCGTCCAAGGATGAGTGGGTTTGCTTGAGTGATTTTTAGATGTTGATGAACGTCATATTTTCAGTGTGAAGGCTGCTCATAAACGTGCTTGCAGGTCTTTAGAGATTTCTCCAAATATAAATGGAATTTAAAACTTGTTCTGAGGTGTGTCCTTTCTGGTGACTGGATGAGTTTGAACTTTACCTTATTTGCTTAGGAGTAAACATTGGTAAAGATTCAAACACATTACTCCACTTATGAGTATTTCTTATATTTTGATTGTGGCATTACCAAGTATGACTTCAAATATTAAGGGGGGAAGGAGCGGAAGAGACACATTTTGTTGCTCTTTGTGTTTATGCAGTTCAATGAGGTGATGAATGATTTTTATTGAGGTTGTATGTCATGTACTGGTATAAACTTTGATAAGGTGATGAAGAATGAAGGATTTGGTTAAGTTCATCGTGTAGATTACTGGGTGGCATAGAAGTTGGTTTGGAAATGGAGGATCGAACCCGTGTAATCTGCGTTCTCTCATTCTATTCCCTTCTGATGTTTGAGGCAGATATCTTCTACGTTAAAATAATGTGTTTTTTTAGATGCTTTCCAAGATCATGCATTCAAAACCACTTCACGAAAAGGAAGAATGACAATAGGTAGCCAGCAATAGTCACCAGAAATATTATTGCTTTGATGCCAGGGAAATTGTATATTAGCTTAGTTTCAGGAAAAGTGTACGAAATATATTCTAGTAACCTAGTTCACTTCCACTCTGTAGTTTCATGTACTTCAACTTTTAACATGACAGTACCACTGACATTTCAGAAATTTTGCAAAGAGGCAACTGACGTGGTTCCGTAATGAGCCTATTTATCATTGGCTCAATGCTTCTAGACCCATGGTATGCGTTCCTTCTCGTGCACCTTTAGTTTGATTGGGTTGGTGGTTGAGATCCATTAAGCTTCTAACTCAATATTCATCTGCATGATCTTTGCAGGAGCAGGTCCTGAATTTCATTCACGACGCATACCTTGACCAAAATACAACTTTGACAGTACCAGAATCCCTGAGAATGAAGAATGATATTTCTAATCATCGAGAAATGGCTGAACTAAAGGCATACAGGACAAGAAATAGGTACAATAGTTAACACGTTATCTTTGAGATTAAAATTGGGACTATTTCTGAAATCAATTGTTTTGACCACATTTGAAGGCATTTTGCTTCACACGAAGATTGTGCTGATATTCTGACATGGATACGAACTGAAGGATAATTTTAGAGGAAATATATTTATAATTTACGGATTTACGCTGTACAAGAATCAGCAATCAGGAAGAATCATAATGACTTTCAAGAACCAGGATGACTTATAAACTTGTGCATGTACTTGTGCTTGTGCCTGTGCCTCTTGATTGATCTCCCAAAACATATTGCTACATTTGTTACCGCTACGAAAGCTATGGGAAAGTAAGGTATGAGAACATTGTCGAGATGTTGACGAGTGACTCCCCCTCCAACTTACTCGTGAACTTCAGTGATACCAACAATTGAATGTTGTCATCTACCATGAAGAGTGGAAGACGTTGCAGAATGTGTATAGTTGGATAAAAATTCAATCAATATGGAACAGTTTTTTCCCATTGGAAACTTGCCTGCTATATTATTTATGCATTGTAGCTTAATAGAAATATGTTGGGTTAGGTTCTAGCAAACTCATGGGGATGGATGGATCATGTTCTTAAATTATTCAAAAAAATGAAACTGCTGCAAGGGATGCACCAATATGTATTTTGCTGTCTCCCCCACATTCTACATTTTAATAATTTCACTCTAATTATTGTCATACTTTTCATTGTGTCGTTACCTTTTTTCATAAACATATATATTAATTTTGTTTGATGAGTTATACGGAAAGTTGTTTGGTACTTCTCTAGGTGTGTTACCATGTATCATGGACAACATATTGATAGAATCCTTATTTTTGCACTTGTTGAAAGGTGGTAACTTAATACAACACTTTTAACATGCCATGGGGAGATGACAATAATGTTGCAAGAGGTGCAATGAATACTAGGACTGACCATTAGTTCTTTTCCCACCGAGTCGAGTAGTCGACTGACAAGGCATGGGCCTTGGATCGAGGAAGCCTATTTGGAGAAGCATGAGTCAGGTGTGCAGGTAATGAATGTTTATTAGTTGCGACATTAACGTTAGTGACATCTGGAACATGTGCAAGTGCAACAAATCACAATCCAGAGCTAACTTAACTTAGTGGGGTTGACACTGTTGGTCAACAAGACACATTAATATGAAGCCTCACTCTATTTTGGCTATCAAGGAGGACGAGGGTGAGATTTCTTGGGTGTAGTCACTCTGACGTACTTATATTGCAAACTAGGTACTGCTAACAAGTCTAGATGCAAGACTATTGTAGGATTTTTGACGCTATAAAATTGTATTTTTAGTACTTCTCGGCCTTTAGTACAAACATCCTTGTGAATCCTTAGATGTTGTCACTCCCATTGTATTTATGCAGTACTATATGGTATTTGTATTTGTATTGTACATCTTACTATACAATGAAAAGAAAAAAATATATTATTTATTATGTCTTAAGGTTCTTTTCATCTTTCCCTCCAAAGCCAAAAACTAAACAAAAGGCCCGCCTGACTTCATACTATAACAATGAAAGTTATTGGGATCTTCAATGATTTTCGGAAAATTGCTACAATCACTACAACCATGAAAATCATTTAGAAACCTTAATACTTTTCCTTATTGTAGTGAGGTTTTCGGTTTCACGTTATTTTCTGATTTCATGTTATTGTACAAAATCACAAGGAATATCCTTCACCAAAGAATTTCGTAACAAAAATTTAAAACCATTCAACCAGTGTAGAAGTAAACCAAATTTAACGCCTTTTTTTTCAAATTAGTTTAATTTTGATCGACAATCAACAATGCTTAGATACAACGACGATAGGATTATAACTTGTAGACGTTAAGTGTCAGCCGAATCTACTCAAGTTTAATCATTCTGTCCAACTCAACTGGTTTTGTACTCGCATCTTTCATTGACGATTCAGCCTCTAAATGCTCCTGTAAAGTTCAAAGAATGAATTCAAATTTTTGGACAATCAAACAAATAGCTTAATAAAACACAGTTACGAGAAATTGCATTAAAATGCATTAAAATACATAACAATCAGAGAATCAATCTGTCATGAATGGGGTATTGAGGGTAAGTAACTAATTAAGGGTAATATAGTAATTACCATTTAGTTGTTGGTTTGGGGAGCAAGCTACTCGAGGGAGGGGGATTTTAGTATAAATAAAGATGGAGGGAAAGGAGAATAGACATCCAGAAATTAGTATACACTTGGTATTGAGTTTTATACTCATTTAGGAGATCGCAAGCTTCTCAAATTGCTTGTAACTATCGTTTACGTTTTATAATTGCTCTTGTTTACATTCAATCTTTCGTAATCAATTACAATTACAATCAATTTCTACATTTAGTCATTTACATTTTGTCATACAATCAGTGCATTTCTCAAATTCTATTTTCTGCCATTTCTAACATTTTATATGGATAAGTCAGTCCATGACACAATCATGTGCAGATTTTACACAATTGTGAATTGGGCTGCAAAACATCCAAAATGACTGATCAGGTCACAACCACCAAGTTTCCTTTCTTTTTGTTTCTTCGTATAATGAATATCAACAAGTGAAACAAGCAAACAAACAATGGGAAAACATTAATCCCAACATATGGGGTGTTATATGAACAAAAACAATCCAACATGAGAGAATGTCGTTAACAAATATTATTATATATCAACCATTCTATTACAATTGTAAAACTAATAAAATAATTTTGGGAAATTCCACGTGGTAACCCTGAGGTTTTGGGTTTTCCACGTGGTAACCAAAACTTTTAAAAAATCCACGCGGTAGCCCTGAGGTTTACGTAAGGAAAATTTGCCAAGAATAATCCCAACTATCACCCGTTGGCCAGAAATAATCCCAACTATTGATTATTTTTTAATAATTCCAACTATTGATGAAGTTTGCTGAAAACAGTCCCGCTCTATTTTCAACCGGCTGTAGCAGGTTTTTTGACTATTTTTTTTACCTTTTTTTTAACTTTCCTTCATCAAATTAGGTAAACCTATATTAAAGTTAAAAAAAAAGGTAAAAAAACTACTCAAAAAACCTGCTACAGCCGGTTGAAAATAGAGTGGGACTGTTTTCAGCAAACTTCATCAATAGTTGAGATTATTAAAAAATAATTAATAGTTGGGATTATTTATGGCCAATGGGTGATAGTTGGGATTATTCTTGGCAAATTTTCCTTTACGTAAATGTTCCATCATGACCTTTTTGTAGATAAAAACGTTAGCAAACGTTAATTTTGAAGCTTTATCGCTGTTGTATGCATATTTATGCGACTCACCATTTCAAATGTCATCAGTTTGAACCCTTTTTCCCAAAATATAAACCTCAAATCTACCATTTTTCATCCAAATCATATTTTTTTTTCCCAAATCCAAAGATGGTAGAGTTTGGGTTTATATTTTGGGGGAAATGATTGAAACTGATGGTGTTTCAAAATGATAAGTCGCATATATAGGTGTACAGCAGCCTTAAAGCTTCGAAATTAATGTTTCCTAATGTTTTGCTAACGTTTTATGTGCAAAAAGGTCATGGTGAAACAATTTGGTAAACCTCAGGGTTACCATGTGGATTTTTTAAAAGTTTTGGTTACCACGTGCAAAACCCAAAACCTCAGGATTACCACGTGGAATTTCCCAATAATTTTTAGTGATAAGCCAAATATATTTCCTCATCCTTTCATTTCTAGCTATTATCATATGCTATTAATCCCAATTTTTCATTTGGTTTTTCACTTTTGTCATCCAAGTCATTTAATCGTATCCTTTATATTAGTTCCAACATTCCATTTCACTAAATAGATCTTTGCACATAACCAAACCAACGTGAACAAATCTGTCATGAATGGGGTTTTGAGGTTAAGTAACTAACTAAGGCTATTATTGTAATTGCTAGTTAATTGTTAGCTTGGGGAGCAAGCTACTTGAGGGAGGGGTTTTCAGTATAAATAAAGATGGAGAGAAAGGGAAAAAGGCATCCAGAAAATTAGTAAACACTTGGTATTGAGTTACATACTCATTTAGGAGATCGCAAGTTTCTCGAATTGCTTGTAACTATCGTTTACGGTTTATAATCGCTCTTGTTTACATCAATCTTTCGTTATCAATTACAATTACATTTAATTTCTACATTTAGTAATTTACAGTTTGTCATACACTCAGTGCATTCACATATTCTGTTTTCTGCCATTTCTAACATTTCATATGGATAAATCGGTCCATAACAAAATCTCACTCAATTTTGTATTCAATATTTGCGACTAGGACTATTTTTCATTGTCTTCATTTTGATCTTGTTCATTAAGAGCATATCCGCTAATCCATCTTTCGATACCTATTTCAACTAACCTCATTTTTCTACAGTTATCTTCAAGAAAACTCCAAATTCTGACCTACAGTAGTGCTAGTCCAGCGGTGAAGAAATATTCCTTTAATCATAACGGCACACATTAATTACAAAACATTCTAGTTGCAACTCTTCATTTCAGCCACCAGCATTGAATCATATACTTAATATTTTGACAAATCTCTATTCTTGTGAAATTTTAGGCTAATGTACTAGAAGCACGCAGGAGTTTCCTCATAACTAAATTTACAACACTTCAAGCATGATCTTGTGTTCCAAAACAATATTCCATTTACTCCAAACTTCCACACTTTTCAAACTTTTTTATTCTAATGCCTATCTACACATCTCTACCTAGCAATGACCCAAATCAAAATGTTCCTTAGAATATAAAGCTTCACCTTGAATAGGTCTTGTTATCTCATCTAGATAAACGGGCTAAAAGAAAAGGCTTGATGTAGACTATCACGATTTAAAACATTAGTAGCTCTTCCCATATTCTTATATTGGTTTGTACTTGCTCAAACATATCTTATGGACAAGCAAACAGACTATAGTGGACCATCTGCATTGCTTTTTGGAAAGCCTTTACGGTGTTACATGTTACAAAAAAATCTTTGTCCACAAAAACATTATATATATATATATATATATATATATATATATATATATATATATATATATATATATATATATATATAATTCGGATCATGTGAAAACCAATTAAAATGGTGAAAACTGAAAACAGGGGTATATAAAAGCTCAAATGGAGTACATATTTGGATGGCAATTCTGTAAATAAATAGACATTTGCTAAAAAGGGTACATATACGCTTAAAAGGGGTACATATTCAGATGGCATTTTTGTAAATAATATAAACTTTTTTCTTCACAAAATATATGTACATGTTATAAGATATTATGTACCCTTTTTGCTACAATATGTATCCCTCTGTCTAGTTTTCAGTTTTGACCATTTTACGTGTTTTCACTTGATCCTACCCTTATATATATATATATATATATATATATATATATATATATATATATATATATATATATATATATATATATATATATGAAAATTTCCAAACTTCATATAACAAGGTGTAATTGTGAGAAGGAAGCAAATTAACAGAAAATAAGGACAAACTATAGACTACACCTGAACAATTTCTCATCTATGGTGTGTTTGGAAAGCCACTACCAATTTTAGAAGGTATTTAATCCACTAAAAATATAATGTGCATAGGATGTTTTAATAGCTTTCATAAATAGCAGCGTTACAACAGAGAACAAGAGATCAGCC
Organism: Amaranthus palmeri; assembly: GCA_019776075.1. Classification (NCBI taxonomy): domain Eukaryota; kingdom Viridiplantae; phylum Streptophyta; class Magnoliopsida; order Caryophyllales; family Amaranthaceae; genus Amaranthus; species Amaranthus palmeri. The sequence continues at coordinate 227,083 of JAAKBH010000371.1, forward strand.
CAGCAAAGGAAAAGAGCAATGCCAAAGAATAACTATGGAAGAACTTCCATTTGGCATCGACTTTGGATGTTTGTCCAAGCTTATTTAAGAATTTCACTTCTGCATAAATCTTTCCATGTCTACGGTTAACTGAGAGTTTATCATGCTTCAGAGTTATATGAGAAACAGCACACTATATTGCACAAGCAAAATGTAACCTTTTCAAACACATATCATGAACATCATTCTGTCGCACAGATAATGTAGTCTAGGCAGAAATCTTGACATCACAAAGCCGTCCAAGCAACAGAAAAAGTTTTCAGTTGATAATAATTACTAATGTCCTTACTCCTTTAAAATCTCACCATCTTCACCAAAGCAAATCAGAATAAATCTTAACTATTGAGTGGCTTTAAGCTTTGATATCTGTATGTAATTACCACTGTAAACATAATGATATTTGGACAATATGGCAGAAGATCAAAAGTACTGATTTTCCATACTTCTTTAATCAAATAAGATGGTGAAGTATGCATAACACATGAACAAACACAAAAACTTCAGGGTCACCAACAGGCTACTCATGGCTCACAACCTCAACTAGCATATAACCGAAGTACCATTTAAGCATCAGTCAATCTTAAATGATTTTGTATACCCACAAATTACTATGTGGTGATCCCAAATTGAGATAAAAGTAATGGTTTTCTATGGAGACCATTAATGGTTGTTGTGGCATATCTTATCAATAATCAAATATGGCTAAGCCTAGTTGAAACACATTTCATGCTTGGATTCTTCATATCTTAAATATTATAGTCTTTTATCCTATCATCTTTGTCAATCCATTTGTTTCTAATTGTGGTGAAATTCTTATCAATTAGGTACATCTACATTGATACACCCATATACATTTCTTTTCTAATCCACCCTAATGTACATCTACATTGTTTATTGGCGATGTAAGAGATTACTTATTGGTTCAAGTAGGTGACCCCAATATTTTGGGATTAACGTTTTGGTATTGTTGTTGTTTAAGATGCAAAAAGAAAAAACATATAACTCCCAAACTCCTCAGAGGCTCAGACCAAATTTCCAAACTAAAACACATGAGCATCATTCAATATCACAATGAAAAAATATTGATTAAAAGATTACAATGATCATTGGTTTCAAGAAGATCATTGTTACTTTCAAACTTCAGCTATAGTCTATGATCAATCATCAAACAAATGAAGAATTTATGTCCCAAGACATAGGCTATAATCAGGATATATTTGATTAAAATTTATTTGCTAGAGAATATAGATAGTATGGTTGGACCAAATAATTGGACAATTACTAAAATACCTACAAGGGTTTCCTTATCAATATTAACCTCATTCCTTATTTACAAAGAGGGTTAAGGGTTGATTATACAGTATAAAAAAAGAGAGAGAAAACACAAAACAGATATCATGTTGCCCATTATTTATGAGTTGGGCTATCCCTAAGAGCAAAGGAAATCGTTCATTTTTTGGTACAAGCATATGCTAGATCATCTGCAGACTGATTAAAGATGCTAAAGTCGAAGCACTAATATCCTATTATAGCACTAGTGCCTAGTGGTACACAAGGATACCCTTTGGAAAGTTTAATCTCATCTACCCAATCAAGCATCAAAGATTGTAAATTCTAAACATCCTCTATAAAATTCATATATTATTATACATGAGACATGAAACATATCATGTTAAACAAATTGTTACAGATTCTGCTACTGGCATCTATATCTATAAACATAAAAAAATATTAAAAAAAAAAAAAAAAAAAAAAAAAACACTTCATACTAAACCAAAAAGATTAAACTTACCCCCGAATCATTACATTTGTTGGACGCTCCTGGTTTGTAGGGACAAGCTGGAGGAACCCTTTCAGGTTTGACGTACTCCCACCCAAACAATCGATACACTCTTGCCTAAAAAAAACCCCAATTTTGACCCATCAAAATCATGAAAATTGCATCGAAATTGACCAGCCACAGAAAATAAAAATTGGAAATTAGTAGATAAACTTACCATGATGATATGAAACAAGAGTGGAAGAGCGTTAACAACTGGGATCAAGAAAAGGGGTAACAGACATGCCAAACAGACCTATTGATTATGATTCAGAAAATGAATAAATTAAAAATCAGCAATCATAAGATGAATATATATCAATCAAATGGAAAAAATTGTAAGAATTTTGCGATTGAAACAAATCTAATCAGAAAAAGAAGGAAGAGTAGAGATAAAATTACCATCTCTGCAAATTGTAAAGCTAAAATTAACCAAATCGAATCACCGATGAGTGATATTGGTTGTTTAGGTTTAGGGAGAAGATGGTTCAGACGAAAAACTTCAGAAAGGAGTATAATTCTAGTTGTATTTCTGTAGTCTGCTACTCCAACTTTGACGAAATTTTCTTTCGCGTGTTCGGCAAATTGTCCGATTTTATAATCTTTTAACTATTACTAAAATAAAACACGCTTACATCATCAATTTTCAAAAATGCTTAAATATCGCTTTTTCATTAAAAATTTTCCCTCCTAAATTAAATGATGATGTCATTGTAATTATGATATTTGACTTTCTATTTTCTTATTTTGAATATATTATTTTTCTTATTAATTGTTTTTTTTTTATTTTTTGGGTCAAATCATATTTAATGTATTAGAAAACTATATGAAGTATTATATTTCATTTATTTTAATTATTTATAAAATGTTTTTAATTCTATTTGTTAAATGAATATTATTTTGTGTATTGTATATTTTGAGATAGTCAAAACGTAATATACTCTTATTAGGATTCGTTTTTGTGATTTATACTCTTGGCTCCTTAAATGCAATGATTAATTCTAATATGATTTTGGTTGTGACTAACTTTATATATTTTAATGGGAAAAAATTATCTTTGTCGTTTAAACTAATAAAATAATTTTACATATTCCTATGTATTTATATTTGGTTTTAAAGTGTGTTATTAATAGTAATAATATTTAATACTTCTACAAATTAGTGTAAGCAAAAATTAATAAGTTATTTTCTACTAAAGAAACTCATAATTTCATATTGTACTCAGGGTACGAATCATTTGATGTTTTATTAAAAATAAAAAAAATAATAGAAGTATAAATATAATTATATTGCGCACAATGCAAAATATGATATAATGTACGTAGTGTATACAACTGCTCAGAGTAAAACGAAATATAAATATAATATACTAATAAGTCAGAAAATTTGATAAAACACGGGCACTATCTAGTTTTTTAACAAAGTAACGCCAAAAGTAGTCAAATTTTCCAAATTATCTCCGTTAAATTTTGGAAAAACTATTAGGAATAATCCGAACTATGGACAAACCACTGTAAATAATCTGAACTATTGATTATTTATTCGGATTATTTACGAATAATCCCACCTTTTTAGTTTTTTGCTCGTGGCATCCCCCAGCACTTCTATTACCGGCTATTGCAGGTTGGAGATCTCATTTATTTTCTTCTTTTAATTTATGTCATTTTTCATAAAAACAAACAAAATCTCACCATCTTTAATTCATGCCTAAGTCTCACCATCTTCCTCTCACCTTCATCTCAAACTTTCGAATTCTTCTTGTCACACCATAATCAACTTCAAAATCATCAACATTCCACCACCATCTACAATTCCTCCCTAAATTAGGGTTTATTGTCGAACTGATGTCACGAATTTCGGGTCTTGCTGTGCGTGGGTTTTCTCCTTCGAAGCTGTTGTACGAAATTGACAAATGGTAATTATTTTCAATTCCTCCCTTTAATCTTTGATTCTTTAATGTTTCCCTTATTGTTGTAGAATTACATTGGTAATTATATTCAATTGTGTTGATTTTTTAGGTTAAGAAGGAGTTGAAATTAGTGGAGGAAGGAAAAAGAACAAAATGGAAGAAGGAAGGTGAAGAAGAAAGAACAAAATGGAAGAAAGAACAAAATGGAAGAAATAGAAGAACAATGGGGTTTTTTGGAGGAGATGACATTGAAATCAGTAGATGAGGTTTATAAAAAGAACTTTGAAGAAAATGACCTGCAAAGGAAAGATAAAACCTGCTACAACAGGTTAAATTTCGGTTGGGGGTGCCACGAGCAAAAAAATTGTAAAGGTGGGATTATTCATAAATAATCAATAGTTCGGATTATTCATAGTGGTTTGTCAATAATTCGGATTATTTCCGACAATTTTTCCTTAAAATTTTAGGAAAATATAAATTTTACATGGTAACCCTAAGGTTTCGGGTTTTCCATGTGGTAATCAAAACTTTTAATAAATCTACACGGTAATTTTGAGGTTTACCAAATTATTCCATCGCGACCTTTTTGCACATAAAACTTTAGCAAATGTTGATTAAGAAGCTTTAACGCTGTTGTACGCCTATATTTATGCAACTCACAATTTCAAATGCCATCAGTTTTAACCTTTTTCCCTTAAAACATAAATTCCAACTCTACCATCTTTCATCCAAATTATTTTTTCTCCCAACTCCAAAGATGGTAGAATTAGAGTTTGTGTTTTGGGGGAAAATGTTGAAACTGATTGCACATTTGAAACGGTGAGTAGCATAAATAGGCCCTACAACAGCTTTAAAGCATCGAAATTAATGTTTGCTAATGTTTTTATGTGCAAAAGGTCACGATGAAACAATTTGGTGAACCTTAGGGTTACCGCGTGGATTTTTTAAAAAGTTTTGGTTACCACGTGGAAAAACCAAAACCTCAAGGTTACCACGTGGAAAAACCAAAATCGTAGTTGATTCCCTAGTTGTAACATTTAACCCACAATCTTCTTGGAGTTGGTCGATCATTGATCTCAACCATACACACTCTTTAACTAGCTTCATATTAAGCTATAGGTTCTGCATGATTTGAGGATGTAGTTGTTAGAGTCGGTTTTGTTGATTTTCAAGATATTGCGGTTCTTGTATATGTAAATACATGTTCAGTTTGTGACTTGGCCTTATGTGAGTTAGATTGGGATCCTGCATCAGTATATCCAATAAGTATGGCATCATTCCTTGACTGATAGAATAATCCAAGATTTGTGATTCCCCTTAGGTATCGAAATAGATGTTTTATTCCATTCTAATGCCTTGTCGTCGGTAGGGCTGCACACGGTCCGGTCTGGTCTGGTTTGACAGAAAAATCAGACCAGACCAGAAATTACGGTCTGGAAATTTTTTAGACCGGACTAGACCAGTCAAGACACCAGACCGGACTGGACCAGACCGTTCTAGACCGGTCTGGTCTGGTCTGGTCTGCGGTTTTTTCTGTTTTATGAATTTTTAAATTTTGAATATAAGATAATGTATTCATTTATACTTACGTAAATATTAATATATATATTCCGAGTCATTGATTGAGTCTACGAAAGCCTTCAATTACATACATTACCATTAAAAATTACATCACCAAACGACATTCACAAAAAATCTAGCTAGTTCGAACCAAATAAAAACGTCTCATCCACTTCATTTTTGCTTTCATTACCATCTTGCTCATCCACTTTATTTTCATCACAAATTATATAAGGCTCATCCATCGACATCTACAATTGAACAACCAATAATTACAAGTTACAACTTGTCATTTCAAAGAATAAATATGTAAATGAGGATGCATAAACTAGAGTAAAGCTGACTCTTTATGAAGCAAAGAAAATAAATATGTAAATAATTAAATCAAACAATACTTGTTTAATATTCTAAAGATATAAGAAAACTAAGACCCACAAATTCCTTAATAGTTAATACTTGTAAAATTCATCTAGCATAAAAAAAAATTGGGTGACCAACCTTTAAACACCACAATAATAGACAAATAATCAAATATTATTAATATCCAAATGTATCCTTACATTACATTAAAAAAAAAAAACAAAAAAAAAACAGATTTAAAACAAAAAAAAAACAACCGTTTTCTCATAAAACAGAAGTAAAACAATTGTGTTGAAAAACTGAAGTATCAAACCATATCCACCCAAACATATAAAATCAAATAATATCAAATAATTAAACTGAAATAAAACAGAAAAATCAAATAAATCATGTCATAAATATTCAAAATACAAAAAATCAAAAAATAATACCAAAATATTTACTTTACGAGATTCTACACTTGATTCCGTGGTGAAAAACAACCGTCAACCTTGGGAATTAGGCGTTGAGGACTGACGAAATCACGGACTGAAGATTAAAAGAATGAAGATTCAAAATCAAAAAATAATACCAAAATACTTATATTAAATGAATGAAGATTACCTGAGAATGAAGGTGGAGTACTGGTGAGTACTCGTGAATGATGATGGAGTATGGAGTTAGTCAAGCAAGAGTTTAATGGTGGTGTACTGGTGCAGTACCTTTGACTTGTGCCGTTTCTCAATTATTGAAAGAGCAAATTGGGAATTAGGGTTTTTAGTTTATATAATATCTACTTGGGAGTATTGGGCTTGGGCCAAAGTAAAAAGAAAATTCTTAAAGTTAAGTCTTAACTCCTAATAATACACCTAGCCATCTTAATAAATACGGTTTCTGGTTTTCACCAGACCGGAATTTTAATACGGTTTTCCAGTCCGGTCTGGTCTGAAAATTTAAAAACCTAGACCAGACCGGAAACCGTAATTTTTATAAAAAATAAACCGGACCAGAACATGTAGACCGTAAACCAGACCAAATACTTAAATTACGGTTTGGTTTACGGTTTAGACCAAACTATGTTTAGCCCTAGTCGTCGGTGCATTACTTTTAATTTCCTAGCTAACAAGTTCACAAAAAATGCTATATCATGTCTTGTATTATTCTCTAAGTACATTAAAGAACTAATGGCACTCAAATATGACACTTTAGGGCCTAAAATTTCTTCATTTATTCTTCTTGAGACGGAATGGGTCATCTTTTATATTTGGTGATCGGACCACCATTGGGGAACTTAGTGGATGAGCCTTGTCCATGTAAATACGTTTTAAAACTTTCTCTGTATACATGCTTTGATGGACAAATATTCTACTTTTCAAATGTTCAATTGGTAGTCCAAGGCAAATTTAATATTTCCCAGATCCTTCGTCTCAAATTCCCTCATCAAATATATTCAGTTTTTATTTCAATTTCTATAAGAGTTCTAATCAGGTTTAAGTAATCTACATACACAACAATGATTATAAAATCTTATTAAGATGTTTGATGAATACATGGACTAGCTAATTTGTTTTTTTTTTTTTTGAAATCTTGCTTTCATAAGATATTTATTTAAGCGATTATACCACATTCTCCTAGATCATTTTAATCCATATAAAGTAATCTTTTTAATTTTATGGCAAAATATTTCTCTAGGTATATTTTTTATTGGTAAGTTTACTTTTTCAAGGATCTTCATATAGATGTTTACATGTCATGTATCCAATATAAATATGCACTTTCCAAAATATTTAAGAGTGGTTGCGTCTAACTACAGGGAAATATGTTTATTTTTAATCAGTTCCTGACATTTGATAAAAACCTTTGGCTATAAGTCTTACCTTGTATCTGACAATTTCATTGTTCTCATTATTTTTCTTACGAATACCCATTTCAATGCCTATTAGTTTTACTGGAGTTTACGAGTTTTTCTCCTTTATTTTCATTTTCAATTTGATTACTAATTACTGCACCTTCTTGTTTTCTCGATTTTCTTGGTTTAGAATCTTTTGAACCAAGTGGCTTTCCACGCTCTCTTTGCAGAAGATTTCATCACCTTTTGTCTTTTCATCAGATAAATCTATTCGGGTAGGAGCCTTTGCTGCTAATATATGTGATTTTGTAGCTTTCTTAGTTACTGTGAAGGCATCAGGTAATTGCTTAGCAACATTTTGTTGATGAACAGTTCGTTGTACTTCTTGTTCACATGTTTTGTTCTTGGGTTTAAATATTCTAAATGTGATGAGTTCCAAATAAAAACTATTTTCCTGTTCTGTAAATCCACATTCTCTTCCTCTAAGAATGGGAATATTGTCTCACTTAAATGGTAATAAGAAAATCTAGCTTAAAATTGATCACTGGCTAATGATTCAAGATATCGATTGATTGATGAAGATTCAAAATTGATATATATTTTCATTCTTCTCTATGGACCCATTTTTGTACGCTAAGGGGAAGCAATTGGTACATATACAGCGCATCCAATCAAATGTGAAATATTTGGTTCATGACCCTTGATCAATTGCATTGGTGAAGATTTATAATAAGTTGTAGGTTTGAGCCTTATTAATGATGTTGCATGTAATGTTGCATATCCCTAGGCCGCTGAAGTTAGTTTTGATTTCATTAGGGGTGGTCTTGCAATTAATTGCAATCTCTTAATGATTCAGCAAGACCATTATTTGGGTGAACATGGTGGTCTTGCAATTAATTGCAATCTCTTAATGATTCCAATTGATGTGCAATAGTCACTAAAAGTTTGAGATGTTAATTTACTAGTATTGTCTAATCTAATGCTTTTTATTGTTTAATTAGGAAAATGATTTTTCAATTAAATAATTTGTGCAAGAAGTTTTTTAAATGGCATTGTTTCCACTCGATAGAAGCCTTATATGTGACCATCGTGTGGAAGCGTATATTAAAATCATGAAGTACCTAAAAGGTCTACATGGTGGATTTATTGGTCCACATATATCTCTTCTGAAGAAATATCAGAGATTCAGTAGCAATCTTATTTAATAAATTTTCTAAAAGAACAAGAAGTGCATAAATTAAGAGCTCATTTAATTGGAGAATCTTAATATATTTCTTAATGGATGTCCGACTGAATTTTCTATTATCTTATGTATCATTCCAGTGCTAGGATGACTTAAGTGGTCATGCCATAGAGTAAATAGTTCTTTATTGTCTAGTCTTATCATGTTTTAGGGATGGCAATGGGTCGGACTCGACTCGGATTATACATACTCCGACTTTGCTCCAGATAATAGTCGGACTTTTGTTTTCAGTCCACCTCCACTCGGAGTCGGATTATGCATACTCCAAGTTTGCCCCGACTGGGACTCTCGGACTCCAACGGAGTCAGATGCAGAGTTGGATTATTATCAAACAGTATCGTTGTGGTATTGTATTAATGATTTTAAATCATACAAAATTAACAAAATATATTTTTCAAATACAATATAACAAAAAAAATGTACTTTAATTTGAATTCAATTTTAACAAGAGAAATAGTCCTACTACTACAATTTACAAAAATTTTCTCATATTTTGATTTGGCGTATTTTATTACTCTTGATTTCATTTGTCGTATCTTGATTCATTAATCCAAATTTATACCAGTAGTTTTTCAAAATCGAAAATTACAATTAGTATGAGAGAGAGCTTGAATTAGTCACGTCTGGAGTTTTAAAGGAAACAAACTATTAGTGTAAAAGTCAATTTCAAAGTCGGATGTCCTTCAGGGTCGGAGTCGGGTCGGAGTGTCGGATTTTTAATAAGGTCCAACTCTCAAAGTCGGACTCGATTCGTAAAGTCGGAGTCGGATGACTTTTTCCTCGGACTCTAATCGAATTATTTTCCTCGGATCGAGTCAGACTAGGGTCGGATTCGGACAGAATTGTCATCTATCATATTTATTTCAATCAAGCGTATATGAGTGAGATAAAATCCCGATGAATATGCTAGCATTCTTTGAAGGATGATTTTCCTTCATCTTTATCATTTTTCCTTTTACTACTTTCTAGTGGTACTGTGTAAGATTATTAGTAGGTTGGATTGTTAAGTTATCAGTAGGTTGTGATTAATAGTTAGCTGAGCTGGTGATCAATTGCATTATTAGGACTTGGCAATGGTTTTCATTTGTGTGCGCTTTATTTGAGTAATGTCTTTGGAGCTAGCATAAACCACTACTTGCTGGATGGGTAGTAACAGTTATATGGTTTTCTTTAAGAATAAAGTATTGAACAATAGGGGTAACACCTTGAATAATAATATTGATACCATTTGATTGTTGGTCTATATTGTGGCTTAAAAAAGCGTTCCAAGGTTTTGAGAAGAAAAAAATGTTAATTCTCTAATTTTTGAGACGTGCTCATAATGTGTTAAGAAGTAGGAAGAATATAAAGAAAAGAGTAGGAGAAAAGCTTGATATCAGATTGTTAAATTGCTATGTTTCAGTACACCATCGCAATGCAAGCAAGTATGTATATTTTTAGTACAATATGTAAAATATTCTTATACTATTCCATCACTAACTATTCCTAGAGATAATGTTTGATATTTTCAATGCATTCATCCATTTCTAACACATTTATATTAATAGCTCGTATTATTATATGAGACCGTCTCACCTATATAATTAGCATATTTCTATAATTGATCATTTTTGATTACTTCATTAACCTAAATGTACTTGGGTCAACCCAATAAAAATTGTCTCGCCATGAAGTTGTCTCATATAAGAATTTGTGTTATATTAATATTTTTAAGAATGTTATATTTGCTTCATTTAATTAACTAAAGCACTAAGATAACATGTGTTGGCCTGTTAAGAAGATATATAAATATAAGATGGATGTAACAGAGATGCATAGGTTAAGCTGAATGTGTTAGAATAGATAACATTAGGAATCAAATTTTGACATTAGGTTTGGGATTACCCATCTTTGTAAAGATGCGTGAAAATAGATTGAGATGGTTTGAACATGTGCAAGGAACTCCATTAACGTGCTTATGAGAAAGGTGGAAAGCATTACAATTGATGAGAAGAGAAGTTACGGTAAACCTAAGAAAACGTGAAATGAGCAAATTAGAAATGACATGAGCAGTTTCATCTCTTTGAGGTCTTGCCTAGGAATAAAACTAGTAAGATAGTCATCTAAGGCTTTCTTAACATACAAAAAGGGAGACTAAAAACGTGTTCAAAGAGAATATCATTTCTATGCCTCTATACATTTGCCACGATTAAGACAAACTCATTTATGTTCTATCTCTTGAAGTTGTCCATCATCCTTACCAACCATTCACGAAACATGTCAAACTCGTCGAAGGATAATCAAAGCCTAGTCTATAAACAACCATGCAAAGCATCAGGCCCGTTTTTGAATTTTTGGTGCCCATAGGCGAGATTAGAAATTGGGGCCCTTATCGCCTAATCGGTATCGCTAAAAGTTTTCCATCATAATGTTTTTATCGGATCCACGAAAAGATTTGATCAGATCCACGAAAAGATAAATGACTTTGTGATTCTTTTATTTGTTGAATTCATTTTGTTTCTTTATTCACAACATGCTGTATATTTTCATGGCAACATTATTATATAATATGTTATCACAAATTCTTTAATGAGACAGACTCACCGTGAAATAGTGTCATACAAGACATACTAGTTAATAACATAAGTAAAATTATGATGGAGCAATATGACCTGATTCTTAAATACTGAGTACCAAACTCTCCCAAATTGCAATCTTTTTAATTCAATGAATAGTTAACATTACATGCTAATAATATTCCACTATTACTTTTAATTCTTTAATTATTTTTTTTATTTTTTTAATATTTAAGTATAAATTTAAACCTACCGAAATTTTAAAATATGGGGCCCTGGGCGTTTGCCCCACCGGCCTTGGGTCAAATACGGCCCTGCAAAGCATGCATCAACCATTCTTCCCCCACCATATCTTGAACAATTAGGATTATGATTCAAACTCTTAACTCGAAGCTTTACACACATCAAAATAATGTCCCAACAAGCTCTCCATGCAAAATAAAAAATTGCTTTTGGATTGACCTTTATCTTCCATAAACACTTTCAAATTTAATCAAAATCATTCGAGCTCGAGGCTTTACATAAAAGATACATGTGAACTTGGTACACATCTCTAAATATGAACTTCCTATATTTGTTTTTAACCAAATAAGACATATCATCCCATCATCTATCTTAATAGGGATCTTTTAAAAACGTTTCATATCAACTGGTCCAAGGTATTTAAGAGTCTCTTTTTTCCATGCTTTGCTAGCTTTAGCAATAAAAGCAGACTCTAACAAATGATTCATCAGCATTTTGAAGGATATTAAGTTTACCTATGCCCTCTTCTCCTTTCCAAGCATATGCCTAAGTATCAATAGACCTCCCATTACCAACATTCCATCTCACATCTACAACCAAAAATTCCTAGTCGCTCTCTAGAAGCTATGTTAAGCAAAGCTAAGAGCAAAACCCACATAATATCTCATATGAATGAGTAATGAATATATTTAGTCTTACCAAAACAAAGGGCAAGGGTGCTCATAGAGCCTTCAGAATTGCTTAGCAAGTAAAACATCATTGAAATCTGAAAGGAACGGTGCAAGCGAGGTTTTTAACAATGAAACACAATGAGAATAAGATGAGCAAAAAGAAGACACAAGTGTTTATGAGGTATCTTGGATACCTCCCCCTCAAATGTTGTTTATTATAATGAACTCAACAATTACAATATAATAAACTCCCCTTAATCTTAAGAACAACCTCTTAAGATCCTCACAAAAGCTTAAGCAAAAGAACACTCTCTATAGTTTCTTACAATGCTCAAGACCTATCAATATGTGTGTTTGTGGTGCTTCTAACTCTATGAATTACACTCCCTTTTATAGATGAAGGTGGGTGTGATTCTAAGAGTCTCACATTAAGCATCATAAACACTAGTAACATCTCTAATTAAACAAGCTAATTAACATCACAATTAGTATGATCATAAACAACCTAATTAAACAAGCAATAAACAAAGACATTAAACCCCTTTCAATGCCTTGTACGACTTTCAAGCTGCTCAGAAGAATCCAAGGCTGCTATGCTCGAACAAGCCATAACATGCTCGAACGAGCACTGAGATCAGAACCTATTGTATTGTTGCACCACACGCTGCTCGGACGAGCCAACATTCTGCTCGAACGAGCAGCCTAGTCGAGCCCCCATATTGCTTCTTTCTTTGTTGCTTTTGATCATCCATCCCATTAAATTATGCCTTGACTCTTTCAAGGCACACTTCACACCTCTTAATGAAGCTTTATTTGCTCCATATCAAGAGCCTCATGAATCGTTCCGAACCTTAATTCACTAACTCTCGACACAACTTTATCGTTATTCTCAAATGTGCACGACAAAGCTTGTTCGACTAAGTGATTAAAATTATCATCAATATTAAGAATATTGTTACTTGCACTAACAATCTCCCCCTCAAGTGCAATATTCTTACCTTCATCAAAAGACACTTTCTTTGACCCAAAAACACACTTACCATCACTTGTGTGGCCTAGGCTACCACACCCAACTTGTAGTTCATACAAGTTCCTCAAATTTCTAACTCCCTTCATGAGCACTATGCTCCCCCTAATGACTTTCAAAACCCCACGATGTGCTTTGAAAGTGCATCCTTTACTCTCAAGTCTACCCAATGAAATTATATTCCTCTCAAACTTAGGAACATACCTCACATCGCCGAGTCTTCTCTTGACCCCTCCGAGAGTCTCAATTATAACTTCTCCAATACCTTCTACTTTCACCTTCTCATCATTTAGTAAAGTAATAAGGCCATAATCCCCCACACTAAGCTTAGTAAATTTTTCTTTCTCACAACATATATGGAATGAGCAACCGGAGTCAATTACTCATTCCTTACTATGAACCTCTCCCCCATCAACTAAGAGAGCCCCATCATAGTCATCATCACTTCCAATGCCTAGAGCCGCGTTACCGCTAACCTCATCATCATTTTTCATATTCCTTAAGGATTTTATCTTCCTAAGGTCTTCCTTAAATTCTTTGCACATCTTTTGTATGTGCCCCTTCTTTTTGCAATAGTAACACTCTTTGTCACTATAGTCACCCTTCCCTTGAGACTTTCCCCTCATTTTGTAACCTTGGTCTTTGGTCCTACCCCTTGAAGAACCCTCACTAAAAAAGCCCTCCCCAACATTCCTTCTCTCTTCCCCATCTCTTCTTACCATAAACCTATCATTCTCTCTCAACGCCGCCAATGCTTGATCAAGAGTAATAGATTCCCTACCTAAGAGCAACTTTTGGACTATGTTCTTATAGTCCTTGGGAAGTGAAGCCAAGAGTAGTAAGGCTTGTTCTTCATCGGTTAACTTTTCATCCGCATTCAACAATTGGCACACCAACTTGTTGAATGTGTTTATGTGGTCTTGCATTGATGTATCCTCATCCTTCATGAGTTGATACAATTCCTACCTCAAGAAAAGTTTGTTTGTTAGAGATTTAGAAGCATACACCGTTTGTAATTTCTCTAACAACGCACCGGGATTCGTCTCCTTCAAGTAATTGTACTTGATTTCGGGTGCAATGGCAAGCCGGATTGTGCTTACCGCCTTCTTCCGTATTTGTGTCCATTTTGCCTCCTCAATATGAGTTGGCCTCTCTTGCAACAAAGCCTCATCAATGCCTTGTTGCACTAGGCAATCCTCCACGGAGCTTTTCCAAACGGCAAAGTTGATTTTGCCATCAAACAACTGAATTTGGAACTTTCCCCCTTCACTCATTGTGTTTGTTTGTTCTTTAACCTTACTTTCTCACCCCAAATGACCCAAATGATCTTCCCGCTCTGATACCAATTTAAAGGAACGGTGCAAGCGAGGTTCTTAACAATGAAACACAATGAGAATAAGATGAGCAAAAAGAAGACACAAGTGTTTATGAGGTATCTTGGATACCTCCCCCTCAAATGTTGTTTATTATAATGAACTCAACAATTACAATATAATAAACTCCCCTTGATCTTAAGAACAACCTCTTAAGATCCTCACAAAAGCTTAAGCAAAAGAACACTCTCTATAGTTTCTTACAATGCTCAAGACCTATCAATATGTGTGTTTGTGGTGCTTCTAACTCTATGAATTACACTCCCTTTTATAGATGAAGGTGGGTGTGATTCTAAGAGTCTCATATTAAGCATCATAAACACTAGTAAGTAGTAACATCTCTAATTAAACAAGCTAATTAACATCACAATTAGTATGATCATAAACAACCTAATTAAACAAGCAATAAACAAAGATATTAAACCCCTTTCAATGCCTTGTACGACTTTCAAGTTGCTCAGAAGAATCCAAGGCTGCTGTGCTCGAACGAGCCATAACATGCTCGAACGAGCACTGAGATCAGAACCTATTGTATTGCTGCACCACACGTTGCTCGGACGAGCCAACATTCTGCTCAAACGAGCAGCCTAGTCGAGCCCCCATATTGCTTCTTTCTTTGTTGCTTTTGATCATCCATCCCATTAAATTATGCCTTGACTCTTTCAAGGCACACTTCACACCTCTTAATGAAGCTTTATTTGCTCCATATCAAGAGCCTCATGAATCGTTCCGAACCTTAATTCACTAACTCCCGACACAACTTTATCGTTATTCTCAAATGTGCACGACAAAGCTTGTTCGACTAAGTGATTAAAATTATCATCAATATTAAGAATATTGTTACTTGCACTAACAAAATCTATAAATTTCTGAAATTAGTCCTTCTTTTTCCTTAGAATAACATAGAGTATCCCATACTCCAATTATAAAGTTCATATTTAACTTAAAATCAAAATCTCTCACCGTTATAAGTCCCTTTTCGACATGTTTTACTTAAATGCTCATAACCTCTAGCTCAGAACTTCATATCCAATGATTCAAGTGTCTAATTGCTCATAACTACAAGACCCATATTTCTTAAGAACAAACTATAGTGTTAAAATGAGTAGAAGATGGTAGAAAATCCACAAAATAGAAGGTGGTCAAAATTGGCTTACTCTTAGTTGTATAAAATATTTGAGGTCAAACATAATCTTTCATGCTCCAATTCATACACTTCTTGGGTAGGGAAGGCAATTCAGTCCGAATCCGACCCTAGTCCGACTCGATCCGAGGAAAATAATCCGATTCGAGTCCGATGAAAAAGTTATACGACTCCGACTCCGACTTTATGATCCGAGTCGGAGTTAGAGATGGACCAGAGTTGGACCTTATTAAAAACGAGACTCCGACCCTGTACGACATTTGACTTTGAATTTGACTTTTACACTTATATTTTGTTTCCTTTAAAACTCTAGACGTGACTAATTCAAGCTTTCTTTCATACTAGTTGTAATTTTCGATTTTGAAAAACTACTTGGTATCTTTATTTTGATTAATGAATCAAGATACGACAAATGAAATCAAGACAAATAAATTACGTCAAATCAAAATACGAGAAAATTTTGTTAAATTGTAGTAGTAGTAGGATTATTTCTCTGGTTAAAATTGAATTCAAATTGGAGTACATATTTTTTGTTAGATTGTATTTGAAAAACCTATTTCGTTAATTTTGTTTGCTTTAAAATCATTAGTACAATATTATAACGATACTGTTTGATAATAATCCGAAACTGCATCCGACTCCGTTGGAGATTCGACAGTCGGGGCAAACATGGAGTATGCATAATCCGACTCCGATTGGAGGTGGACTGAAAACAAAAGTCCGACTATTATCCGGAGCAAAGTCGGAGTATATATAATCCGAGCCGAGTCCGACCCATTGCCATCCCTATTCTTGGGTCTAGATCATGTGAGAAATTTTATGTAAAATACCACCATAAGGTTTACTTATACATGCATGAAGAGGAATATGGGTAAACATTTCAAATTGTAATATAGCTGAATAAAAAAATGAACATGTTGTGAATGTTTGCTTGAAGATGAGGGGCTTATATAGCTTTGTATATGTGCGTGTGAGCTATCAATGGAAAGCTTAATATGTATACAATACTCTAGTATAAAAATATGAGGTACTTATTAAGAGAATTTAGGAGAACATGGACAATTTCTTCAAGGTATAGAATCTGCCATAAACTGTTAAGATGAAGGGGGTAGAAAGATGGGGATGAATCTCTCATTTTTGGAGGGATATAAGGGCGTGTAAGGTACCTATAGAAAGCTTACAGTGTTAGGAAAAGTTCCTAGTGGTAGCACTCAATTATATAGGGTTTAGCCTAGGTAAATTAGGGTATCTTTCAGACCCCGCAAAACCAAATTATTAATAACTATTATTAATTATTCAGATACAAAAAGACATTTAATAATCATATTAGAAAAAATTACATACTAGAGCAAAGTAGATATTAAATTTATAATGTAAGTTATAAACATGTTACATCATAATGCAACAATTACAAAAATAAATTTAAAATATCTTAAAACATAACTTTTTATAAGAAGTCCCGTTAAATTACGCAAATGAAGATGTCAATATCTAAATCATCTGGGAAACAAACAAACAAACAATTAATCTAGTTTGTAATCACTCATGATATTAATGCATTAAACTTTTACAATAAAATGCAGTTATGATTAACTTGAATTATCTCATAAAAAAAACCTCTTGTACACAACAATATTTGATTAAGGAATAATTGAACAAATAAGAAAATAATATTTAATCAAGAAAATAATATTAGAGAAAACCTACTTTAGCATCTGAGAAAGACGAAAATGTAGTTATGATTAACTTAAATTACCACAAGTTTCAAATGAATTCTATGTTGCTAAACACTACTTAATGGAATTTGCAAATTTTGATACTTGACACATTTTACATTGTTGTTGGAATTCTATGAAATCGATCCGATTCCAACATTTTTAAATTCAAAAGGAACAATCCCCAACAACAGCCTTGTAATTTAATCGTTTTCATTTAAACAGCCTTCAACTTCGTTTATCCTCAACAACAGCCACCAAAGTACCAAAAGTGACATCGAAACAGCCAAGTTGCCCAAATGACCGGTTGTTAGCCTATTCTTACCTTTGACCAAAGCTAATGACCGTTGACCAAAAATAAAATTAAAAAAAAAAAAATCACTTCCTTCATCCCTTACCTTTCACCATTCACTCTTCTTCCTCCATTTCTCAATACCCAACAAGAAGAACCAATCAATTCAACATCAGAGTGATTTGGATAAAGTAATTTCTAAATTGGATTGTGTCGAGAAAAAAGTTTCCGCAATTTTTAGGGATTCTGGTGTTGTTACTGAAAATCTTGCATTAGTTGTTTTGAAGCCGAAATTGGGAGCTACTAGAGATGAAATGAGGTTTTATGTTAAAGATTTGTTAACCAGAATTAAAATTGGCGATACCTAGATGAAAAAACAAGCATTAATTTCATTAAATGAAGTGATTTTTGAAGAAGAATGGTATGTGAAAATTGTTATTGAAGTTAATGATTTTGTGCTGAATTTGGTGAATTGTTTGGGTTCGATTGAGATTGAAATTCAAGAAGAAAGTGCATTTGCAATTTCAGTGATTTCTGGGTTTGAATCTTACAGAGGAATTTTGATTGTTTCAGGTGTAATTGGTTCTTTAATTAGGGTTCTTGAAACGGGGAGTTTAAAGGGGAAAAAGTATGCAATCAAAAGTCTTGAGAAATTGACTGAAAATGGTGATAATGCTTGGGCAGTTTCAGCTCATGGTGGAGTGACTGCATTGTTAAATTTATGTTCAAATCATGAAACTGATGTTGAATTGATTGGTTCTTCTTGTTGGTTATTGAGAAATGGAGGAAGAAGAGTGAATGGTGAAAGGTAAGGGATGAAGGAAGTGAATTTTTTTTTTTAATTTTATTTTTGGTCAACGGTCATTAGCTTTGGTCAAAGGTAAGAATAGGCTAACAACCGGTCATTTGGGCAACTTGGCTGTTTCGATGTCACTTTTGGTACTTTGGTGGCTGTTGTTGAGGATAAACGAAGTTGGAGGCTGTTTAAATGAAAACGAGTAAATTACAAGGCTGTTGTTGGGGATTGTTCCAATTCAAAATTTGTCAAACATAAACATATATACCATAAAGGACAAGTTTCAAATCCTTTGTAAATAATTTGTACTTTCAAAGATGATATCAAAATAAAAAGTAATGTTGTTTTTAAATAAATTTGATCTCGTTTCATTTTGTATTTGGCTTCATCCCTTGATACGTACTTATTATATCTTCATTATTAGTGGAAAAATGTATGTTTAGGCATAAAAAAGGATAAATGGGAAAATATATCTATAACTATAACTAAAACAAAAAAATGCTAACATCATCACATTCCAAAATTTATGAGGTGTCATCTTGTGGAGCAACATTTTCCCTCCAATATAGGATGATGATGTCATCATCTTATTATATAATGGATTTGGATTTTCCATTGGTATTGATGAAAATTGATTAATCCTAATAAATATTATTATAATCAACACATTGAAATTGGTAAATTTTTTCTCAACAACACCTAAATGCATTGGAATTGGTTTATTCAATCAAAATATATAAATACACTATTGGAATTGGTTAATGCAATCAATATTTAAATAATCTACCTAATATATCTAGAGGTAAAAGGAGATATAAATTGGTGATTAAAGATTGAATGTCAGATTTGCATGTGTAAAGCAAACAACTTCATTTTTGCAATCATTTGACATTTGCTTTAATTTTATACTTTAAATTTCTTTTGTTATTTGTTTATTTAGATTGACGCAATTACTTTAAATGTTATTTTATTCATAAATTCTAAAGTGTCAAATACAATCTTATAGTGATCAATAAGATAATTGAGCTAATTACATGGATCCATCTCAACATTCAAATAGTCTCATACAACACAAGCTATTTTCTATTTTATATTTGTATTATTATAATTAAATTTATTTTTTTGTATATAACTGTTATCGTTATTTAAAATATTTAATCTAATTTAATATTGTAATATACGTTCAAAATAATTTATTTATATTAGAATTTATTTTTAACATAGTTTGTTATGCTTACTTAGTAAATATAAAATAATATCAATAACATCATACTTAATTTATAACATAGTATTTTTAAAATTAAAAATAAATTAATTATTAGCTAAGTAAGGTGAAATCATGTCTTTAGTGAGGAAAATGCAAGGGCATACCTTAAGGGTGAAATATCAATAACATCAATAACATCATACTTAATTTATACACAAAATCTCACAAGAGACAGTCTATAAGATAGATCATAAAATTGGGCCAGCTCATTTCCCTTAACTGAGTTTTTTATTATCATATCAATTATATTATGTTATAATCCTAAATGTAAGGTATTATAACCTCGAATATACTATTCTATAACCTCAAATATAAGTTATTATAACCCCAAATAATTTATTATAACCCCAAATATACTATGTTATATTTTGGGTTGGGCTTCATGAATTCCGTCTATAGAATAGACCGTCTCCCATGAGACTTACTATAATTTATAACATGTAATTAATTTATTGAAAATCAATCCAATAATTTACAATTTCGATTATTTTTTTATAATAGTAAAAAACAATTAAATGAAAATTATCTAGTAGCTAAGTAAGGTGAAATCATGTCTTTAGTGAGGTAAATGCAAGGGCAGACCTCAAGGGTGCATCGAGTGCTATGCTTTGCCATTGAGTTAGGAAGCTCTATGTCTTATTACTATGGTGTTCCTGTCTGATTATAGGGACAATTAATTTAATTAAATAATCTCTGATTTATAATTTAATCAGAATGATTATGATGGTAGGAGCTTTTTAATTTAATTATTTACCAGCTATACAACAAGATCTTTGTGAGTGAAAAAGTATATGGAAATCTGCAAAAAACACCAAGGGGTGAGAATGATCCGGAGTTTTCTCTAGAGTCCAACTCCGAAGCCCAAGTTAGTATCAAGTGCGTTGAGGAGTTTGCCTAGCAAGTCCTTCAAGATACACAGTGGCAATCAAGTAGATTATTGCTAAGGGCTTAGACGTGAGGTCTAATGTAATAATTATCACAAATATTCTTTGTTCTGGAAACGTTGCTTTGAAAAACAATGTGAAATTGTGAAATTCAGTTTAGATTGTTCTTATTTAATCTCTTTAAATTCTTTGTACTTCTCTTTCTACATAAGAAATTAGTTACCTCATTTATGGCGTTGTAGTATGTGTTTATAGTTGATGCCTGATGATTGTGAGACAAACATTCATTTTCCCTAATCTCTATGAACATTCCTTGCATATACTAATCCTCTTTTAATACGTGTCAATCTTCTAGGTTCAATCTAATACTCTTTTTGTCTTTTGTGGCTTCTATAAGCAACACGTATCCCACTATTCAAAATTAACTCTTAAATGATAGAACTTTTTTTTTTTAAGCTTATTTTCCAAATTATTTTGAAAAATAAGAGCCACCCCAAACTAATTTGGAAAATAAGCTTCTAGCAAAATCGCTCATGGGTGCAGCGATTTCATACCCTATTGGGCTGGACACTGGGTTTTCACCATTGAGTGAAATCGCTGTTTGGGTCAGCGATTTTCATTTTTTTTTTTTTCTCTGAAAATGGCAAATAGTGAAATCGCTGTTGGTGTCAGCGATTTTCAGGTGCAATTTTTTTTTTTTTTTTTTTTTTTTTTTTTTTGTAAATCGCTGTCTAATGCAGCGATTTCTTCCGCGGAAATAAGAATCCAGTAGCTTCTTTTCGAGTCATTTGCCATTTCCCTCTTTCATAAACAAACCCTAATCCTCCTACTCTTATGTATACTCCTTCAATTTCTTCTCCATTTGTAGTGTAATTGTTAACATTGTTTTTCAATTTAAACTTCATTTTGAATTTGATAAGTAAAGGTGAGTATTTTGGGTATTAAACTAATTTTCATTGAATGTTTAGAGTTTGAAATTCTTGTAGTAATGTTGATTTTGTTTCTTATGCAGGAGTTGAAAGAATTTAAACTTGCTTCAACACATTATCTAATTGAGGTAATTGTATAAAATTTTTGAAAAGTATGGATTGTCCTTTGGTGTGTAGATGGAATGGTGTTATTATTGAAAGTAATAATGTAGTGAGATATGAAGGTGGACATGTAAGACCAATTGTTGCAAGAATTGATATGTCTCTTTGTGAGTTTGTTGATTTGTTGTATAGAGTTTGTGGTTTTGATAGATATATGGTAGAATTAAGACTGAAAATGAAATACCCTATTAGCCAATCGACATTTACTGTTATGTCACTTGATGATGAGTACTCAATGAATGCTTTGTGGGCTCTTGTTAGGAATTTAGGGTGTACTTGTACGGAGATATTTATTGAACAAGTGGCAATGAATATCAATGAAAATGTCCCTTCTTCGGCTCCATTCATGCAATCATTCACTGGAATGATGGAACATTTATCTCAATATGATCGCCCTCCATCCCAAATGTTCACTCCTGTGTCTCTAGCACCTGAACCAACTAATAATGTTAGAACCGAATCAAGTTCTAGCCCACAATACCAAGGTTCTATTGAACAATATGTGTTCAATGAGGAAGAAACTTATCTTGAAACTGAGAGAGTAAGTAATGATGGAGGGCTTGACTGTGATGAGGGAGATTATGACGAAGATGGTTTAAGTGATGAGGGAGATTATGACGAAGAGGATGTTAATGTAGGTGATGAGGGAGATTATGACGAAGGGGTTGAACGTGAACAACAGTTAGTGCTTGTTAATGTAGGTGAAAATGTTCAACCTACACAGACCACATCGTCTTCTGTTCCTTTTTATGATCAATTAGAAGAGGATGTAGAAAGAGGTGATTGGACTATGGGGGCTCAAAATTCATGTAGCCTTGAGGGAGATGAATTTGTTAAGGGTATGGAGTTTTCGACCAAGAAAAACTTGATTGAAGCGGTGAAGAGCTATTGCATCAAGGCTAATCAATCATATACTTGTCGAACGTCATACAAGAGTGTGCTTGATTTAGTGTGCCCCAATTCTTGTGGTTGGGCACTTCGTGCTCGTCAAAAGAATAGTGGTTGGACTATAGTGACTTATAAGGGTCCACATAGATCTACTTGTGTTAGCGACAACCATAGCTTAGGTGCACGCCATTTGAATCCAGCTATTATTGGTCATTTTATCAAAGAATGTGTTAGGGTGGATCCAACTCTTAAAGTTGGTGTGATCATTGAGATGGTAAACACAACGTACCATCACAAGATTAGTTACTTAAAATTATTGACTGGAAAGCAAGCTGCAATCGCAGAGATTTATGGTAGTTGGGAAGAGTCATATGAGCGTCTCCCCCGTTACATGCAAGCTTTGAGAGATGCACACCCAGGTATGGCTGTGGAATGGGTATACAAATCACAGAGCCCTGGTGTAAATGTTTTCAAAAGGTTATTTTGGGCATTCAAGCCTTGCATTGATGGTTTTGCGCATTGCCTTCCGGTACTTGTCATTGATGGTACTCATTTGTATGGAAAATACAAAGGAAAGCTACTTACTGCTATTGGCATCGATGGGAACAATCAACTTATGCCATTAGCATTTGCTCTTGTCGAAGAAGAAAATGTTGATAGCTGGTCATGGTTTATGGCATGTATTCGACATCGGGTCACCAGCAGAAGAGGTTTATGTGTTATATCAGATCGCCACCCTAGAATTATAGCTGCCATGAATGATGTTGATAGTGGGTGGACCCCTCCAGATGCATACCATCGCTTTTGCATTCGCCATGTTGCTTCAAATCTGAATACTCATATAAAGAATGTTGAGGTGAAGAAAGTATTTACTGCTACTGCTTTTCAACGAAAAAGACAAAAAGCAAGCAAAGGTTTAAGGCGCATTCGTCATATGAGTGAACAGGCTTTTGCATACATAAGTGAGATGGATAAGGAGAAATGGTCAATAGCATTTGACGGGGGTCGCCGATATGGCTATGCTACTACGAACATGGCAGAGGTCTTCAACGGCGTCATGAAAGGTGCTAGATTCCTACCCGTTGCAGCTATTGTTGAACTTACTTTTTACCGTGTGAACAAGTGGTTTGTGAAAAAAAGGGAAATAGCTAGAGAACGACTTGCTTCTAATCATCCGTACACTGTCTATGTTGAGAGGAAATTAGAAGCAAATAGAAGAAAAGCAAGATATCACAGCGTAGAGCCATTTGACATAACAAATGGCAAATACGAAGTCACAACCGGAAAAGGCGAACGAATAGAACGCAAAGGCGGAAAGCGTTATACAGTTAACTTTTCAAACCACACTTGCACTTGTAGAAAAGTTCGGATTTTCCACTATCCTTGTTCACACGTGTTAGCTGTATGTTCTGCGTATAGCTTATCTGAAGACACTTTTGTCGATCGACATTTTCGCACAACTAGCTACATGAGGACTTATGAGCCTCAATTTGAACCTGTGCTTGACTCTACTCAATGGAGGGAATACAATGGCCCTCGTCTGATTGCTGATGCTAGTAGAGTAAGAACAAAGGGACGTCCAAGGTCAAAAAGGTTGCGTAATGAGATGGATGATCGTACTGATAGAGGACTCAGATGTGGCTTATGCAACGGTGAAGGACATAACCGACGTAGTTGTACACAACGTCAACGTGGTTAATTAGTGTATTTTTAAGTTGAACAATCTTTCTGTTATGCATTTTAATTAAGTAGCTTGCTGTTGTATTGTTAGCTACATTTTATTCATACTTTACCCCCATAGTTTAATTGAATTATGTTGAGATTTGATGTAGCTATGCTTGTTTTATATAAGATTTTACGCTTGGTTTGGTGTTTTGTTGTTTTGTTGAATTTCAGGTAAAACTCAAGCTCTTTTGATGCATACGTTGCTCATTCAGCTCCGAAACTTAATGAAGCAAGGCTTTGATGAGCAAAGTCAAGAAGATAAGTCGAAACGAGAGCCAAAATAGCCCATTTCAAGACCACTCGACCAAATCTGGGTCGAGCCAAGCTTGCTCGAGCATCAAAAAGACTTGCATTAGAGATAGAAGCTGAGCAGGACCATCCTGAAGGTCGCTCGACCTGTCGAGCGGATTTGGCTCGGGTCGAGCGAAAGTACTATTCACTTCCAGTAGCTTCAGAATGTCGACAGAAGCATTTTCGATGGGTCGAGCGAGCTCGCTCGGTCGAGCGGTCAGGTCGAGCGGAGCTATTTTTTGGTGACTGTTCTATTTTTGAAGATTTTGACCTGTGTACCTGATGCTTGCTTGACCAGGTCGAGCAGGCTTGCTCGGGTCGAGCGAGATGGGCGGCAGCAGCTTTTCGCGATTCTTTTAAAAAGCAATTGGGTCCAATTAAATTCATTTGCTTCTTATCTCTGCTGCCTAGCCTCCCTTGCCACCCTACCCTATCTTTAGGGGTGGCACCTCCCTCCTACACCTTAGGGGTGGTGGAGCAATCATGAAACCACCACCCCCACATGCCTTGAAGTCTATAAATAGAGAAGAGGAAGAAGGAGTTGGGTATCTCATCTTTCATCACAACTTAGCATCTCAGTTTTCACCTTCACTTTAGAGTAATTTCTATGTATTCTTAGCTTAGCTTTCATTTTCAATCAAGAATTAGTGTTTAGCATAGTTTCTTTTCTTTCAATTAAGAGTTTTCAATTTCCAAACACTATCTTAGCTTAATCCTTTTGTGTAATATTTTGCAATTTGGAATTCTTCAACCATTGGTGTATTCCCATTGAAGCTTTTGGAAGTTATTGATTTGATTCATCAATTCATCTTGTTCATCAAAGAGTAATTTCTATACTTACTTTTATTGGTTTGAATTTATGCTAATTAGTGATTGTTTGTCTTTGGCTTCATAAGTTTATGCTTGTTGTTATTCAACTATTTGCACTCATATTGTTAGAATACTCTAGTTAAATTCATTCATCCATGTTTATTAGCTTAAGTGCAATCTATAACTTTAATATGAACATGAGTGAGTAGTTGTTTTGGCTTAGGTTAGGCATGATCACCATGTATATAGTTTAAATTGCTATCTTGACCTTTGACATTGGTTGTGTTGTTTATGGTTTAACATAGATTTTGCTATCTTGTTTAGTGTCGTTGAATTGAGGGCGAGAGTCGATTTTTAACGATAATCTATGCTTAAAAGTTGAATCATCTCCATGAGAATAGGTAGATGTTTTGATTGGAAATAATGAATGTGTGCTTCATGTCTTAATCTATGCTTAGCTCCATGAGAATAGGTAGTTAAGTATGTTTTAGGAAGCTATTGTTGCTCAAGAGAGAACATTAGTAATTAAGATACGTTCTTCCTCATAACAACCCATAACCATGACCTTAGGTTGAAGTTAGTAAAGACTACCATGGTGAGAAAGCCTAACCTATGCCTATTTAGCTAATTGATTGTGTTCGTTGTGTTCTTTGCCTTAGTTCATTGTGTTGTTAATTACTTTTATGTTTTGCTTTTCATTCCAATTACTTGCTTTATTAAGTTCTATCTCCAAACACCATTTTATACGTTTTTGAGCTCGCTAATCGATTGAGAAACCATTGACATAACCCCCACTCCCTGTGGATTCGACCCGTACTTGCCGTCGTACTAAACTACGCCGTGCACTTGCGGTATTACATTTGAAGGACGTAAAGTCCCGATCAAGTTTTTGGCGCCGTTGCCGGGGAGTGACGGTGTTATATTGATGGTTTTTCTTAATTAGTTGGTTCTTTGTATGACGCTTATGGCTAGCTTGTTGTGTCGCCAATTTAAGCATGAAGCTTTTTGGAGGTATTATTGGAGGCTTGGTGACTCCCTACCACATGACCATGACCTTGAAATGTGGAATATATGCAAAATGATGTATGATGGTTTAAATGATGAGACTAGGGATCAAGTCGAGATCATGTATAACTTTGAGTTCCTTGACCAACCAATAGAAAGAGCTTGGGAATTTTTTGAATGGTTAGCCAAGGAAAGCTATGAACAAGAAATGGCTCATACGCTCCCTTCTCATGATATGAATCATACAACCTTTCTTGACCATTTGGAGGCAAATCCTTCATGTTTAGCACTGAAAGATGACTATATTGGGAAAATTTCATATGAAAGTTTTGATGGGAGTTATGACTTGGTTAATGAGTTTAGTGTAGAATATGCGGATCCTAGTTACCTTAACGGGTCCTCCGCTTTACCTTTTTCGTACCCTTGTCCCTTTCCACCCTTCGAGGAGTCTGGTAATGATGATTTGATTTATGAAAATGAAGATTTTAAGGAATTTTCTATGCAGTTAAGGCAAGCCCTTAACCAATCTTGCTCCTCTATAGATAATCCTCTTTTGGAAACATCATTTGATGGCATAAATGATCAGCTTTGTATTCCTGTGCCCTCTCACTATGAGCCTATTGTAGAGGCACCTTGCTTGTCTTATATTAATGAGTCTCTTGTTTTTATGCCATGTAAGCATGACTTGTTTGTGAATGAGCATTGTGATCACACGATTAATGTGCCTATTAATAAGGAGTCATATGTGCATACATACAACACTCTTTCTAGTGAGGCTCTAAACATCATGCATTGTGATCACCCTATAATACCTCAATTTGGTCTGTTTCATGCTCCTTTTAATGGTCATAAAGCTTTGCCATTAGTTGGATATAGCTTCACCTCCATTGATCTATGTCAACCTATTCCAGCTGATTTCCGCTTTCCTCCCTTTGTCCAGTTTTTCTTTGGCTTTTCATCATGTAATGATAAGCCATTTTTCTATATATATTCTATTTCATTTAGACATTTGTCTTTGTTTCTCTCTATTTGTTATTACTTAACTCTTTCTTGTGTAGGGAGTGAGTTTGACAAACTCCTTCGAAGTCTGTCAAATTATTTACTGAAAAAGGTCTAGCTAATGACCTAAAAGAAGCGCTAGTTGGGAGGCAACCCAACTTCGGTTTGAGTTTTTACTTTTCAATTAATGTTTCAAGTTTTAGTTTGTATTGTTGAGTAGCATGCTTGTGCTAAGCTTTTGGATGCAGGAATCAAGGTGAGTTGATTATGAAATAGTTTTGAAATGTGCGCATTAGAAACAAAACAACAGAAACTAGTGTTGTAGAGGTTAAGAAACGCATATTCGGGCGTGCTGGGGAGAAACACAAAGATAAAAAAAAAAAAAATCCGCCAATTTTGGGCCTGCTTGATCAGATTGAGTAATCTTTGATCATTTAAGTGGAACACAGTAAGATAGTTTATTTTACATTTTACATTAGATTTTTCACTTATTATCTCACTTTCTTCAAGCCATTGGTCGCATTGAGGACACTGCTCAGTTCGGCTTGGGGGAGGTGTTGTGTTTATGGTCTCCTTAGGTTCTTGTTGTGTATATATGCATGCTTTTATTGATTCTCTTTCAGTTTTATTGTTTATGCAAATTAGTTTTATATTTTCTTAATTTGATTAGGTATGTTTTCAATTCCTTGAATCACATTCATGCACAGTTTTGATCTTCAGTAGCTGACTTGATTTCATTTTGGGCCATATTCTTAATTTTGTGTATGATTCCTTGGCAAGCTTAGATTATTTCTTCTAAAATTTTTTGATTTACAATCCTTTGAACTTTGAGTTTTCAAAACAAAAGTCAAGCATTGAATTGGTTTGTGGCACCGCCTTTGGGTATTTTTGGACATGTTTTTAAACCCGTGAGTATTTATTGAGCCTCTACCGTGCATTCATGGAGATTAATGAGATTGTAGATTTGTAGCGCACTAGGCATGACTTGTGGGACTTGGGTGTTGTATGGATCTAGTTGCTAGTTTGGATCAAACCAATTTTCTTTCCCTTCCTACCCTCTTGCTAACCTACATTAAACCCCATTTTCCTTCAAATCTCATTCAAGCCTTTCATTTTGATCTTCCTTCACTTTCACCTACTTTCACCTTCACCCTAACACTTTAGCATACTAGTTGGTTTGGTTGATGGTATGTTGCTTGTTGGTTTATCACACTTGACATGGGTTTTTAGCTTATGATTTTTATGAGGTCACCACTTGTATATATATATCATGGTGATATTTGTAATTTTAGATATGGTTATATTTATATAGTTATGTGTTATACAACCCTTAGAGCACTTTGGTTCACTACCCGCTTTTGGTAGTGTAGTGTTTGTTTTCCCTATATACATCAAAAAAAAAAAAAAACAAAATTTATAAACACCCTAGCTTAACTCTACACAAGTGTAGTGGCAAGTAGGGGGTCGATCCACAGGGAGACGAGTTGCGAGACTTAGGGCCTCTTTAGGTGTTGGGGGAATATGTAATAGAGATTGGTGATGAGTTAAACTACAATTATAACTATGAAAATAACTAACAAAGAAACAATGGGATGGGGGTTAGCTCACTTGTGACGACTATCCTTTGGTAGATGTTTTGATTTCCTTTAGTTTGATTAGAGAGAAGTGGAACACAATACAAAGAGTGATCCGATCCTGGATCGGGCTTGGGATCACCTCCGAAAATCTCATCCTTCTCACTCTCATGAGTAAAGACAAGATAATCGGGCAACAAAAGTCCACTATCCGTCAATCCTTCCCTACTCTCGTAGGCGAAGGGGAAAACTCCTAGTTGAAGGGGTGATTGCAAGGTTCAACTCTCGTCGATCCCTTGCACTCGGCTCCATTCATTGAGCAAGGGTTTAGGTTACTCCGGGATCCAACCCTCGTTGGCCTCCCAAAAGCAACCATGGCAACCCTCAAGCAATGGATGAGGCTACCCTTCTACTAAGTCTCCATTCAAACCACTATCAACCAATATTCCATCATTATCAAGCCATCAACAAGGGTTGAGCTAACCCCAAACCCTAACTAACTACTCACTAATCAACATCACAACTAACCAAAACATTAACAACAAATAAACCATTCTAGCACAAATAACTTAGAAATGAACATGCCAAGAAATAATCAAGAACAAATGAAAATATCATAAACTAACTAAAATCAACAAACAAATACTAAAATACTAAAAATAAATGAGATTAGAATTTACCCACAAAGTATGAGAGAGATTGAGGATCAAATGACAAAAACCCATAAAAATCCATGACCAAACTCCATTAAAATGGCTTAGGACCTTGAAATAATTACTAACAAAAGATAGAAATTACAAAAACTAAGTAAACTAAACTATAAAAATAAAATGTTGATAGAAGAAAATAAATTAAACCTATGGAAAATTAGAGAAAATAAATTTAGGGTTTAAAAGAGTAAAAAAACGAAAAAGGGAAAGAAGATAAAAAAAACGGCTAATTTATTCCTAATAGCTACTGTCTGCTTGATTCCTAATCCGCTGCTTGCTCCGCTTTAAACTGTGGTATTTCACGAAATTGGGCCTTTGGGCCAGGTAGCATCGAGTACATATGCTAGGCGCTGCTTTGCTGATGCTTTACTTTGGTGAATTAACAAAAAGTTGCCTAACTTTTTGTACTTCTTAATTGTTGCCTAACTAACTAACATTTGTTTTACATATATATATATATATATATATATATATATATATATATATATATATATATATATATATATATATATATATATATATATATATGTCGAGGTCTCCACGAATGTCTCGAGATATGTGTCGAACTTTAACAAGGCCTCCGCGAACTACTCGAATTGTGCGTCTAAGTCTCGAACTCGATCCGTTTCACCTCGAAATCTCCGAAAATACCTGAAATAACCTCAAAACACCGCGGAGACAAAAACAAGGTAAAATCGAGTATAAAACATATAAAACCAATGAGAAACGACGAGACTTGACACCATAATGGGGACATAAATGTGCTCTAAATCGAGCACATCAACTTCAAAAACTTGATCGGGACTTTACGTCCTTCAAATGTAATACCGCAAGTGCACGGCGTAGTTTAGTACGACGGCAAGTACGGGTCGAATCCACAGGGAGTGGGGGTTATGTCAATGGTTTCTCAATCGATTAGCGAGCTCAAAAACGTATAAAATGGTGTTTGGAGATAGAACTTAATAAAGCAAGTAATTGGAATGAAAAGCAAAACATAAAAGTAATTAACAACACAATGAACTAAGGCAAAGAACACAACGAACACAATCAATTAGCTAAATAGGCATAGGTTAGGCTTTCTCACCATGGTAGTCTTTACTAACTTCAACCTAAGGTCATGGTTATGGGTTGTTATGAGGAAGAACGTATCTTAATTACTAATGTTCTCTCTTGAGCAACAATAGCTTCCTAAAACATACTTAACTACCTATTCTCATGGAGCTAAGCATAGATTAAGACATGAAGCACACATTCATTATTTCCAATCAAAACATCTACCTATTCTCATGGAGATGATTCAACTTTTAAGCATAGATTATCGTTAAAAATCGACTCTCGCCCTCAATTCAACGACACTAAACAAGATAGCAAAATCTATGTTAAACCATAAACAACACAACCAATGTCAAAGGTCAAGATAGCAATTTAAACTATATACATGGTGATCATGCCTAACCTAAGCCAAAACAACTACTCACTCATGTTCATATTAAAGTTATAGATTGCACTTAAGCTAATAAACATGGATGAATGAATTTAACTAGAGTATTCTAACAATATGAGTGCAAATAGTTGAATAACAACAAGCATAAACTTATGAAGCCAAAGACAAACAATCACTAATTAGCATGAATTCAAACCAATAAAAGTAAGTATAGAAATTACTCTTTGATGAACAAGATGAATTGATGAATCAAATCAATAACTTCCAAAAGCTTCAATGGGAATACACCAATGGTTGAAGAATTCCAAATTGCAAAATATTACACAAAAGGATTAAGCTAAGATAGTGTTTGGAAATTGAAAACTCTTAATTGAAAGAAAAGAAACTATGCTAAACACTAATTCTTGATTGAAAATGAAAGCTAAGCTAAGAATACATAGAAATTACTCTAAAGTGAAGGTGAAAACTGAGATGCTAAGTTGTGATGAAAGATGAGATACCCAACTCCTTCTTCCTCTTCTCTATTTATAGACTTCAAGGCATGTGGGGGTGGTGGTTTCATGATTGCTCCACCACCCCTAAGGTGTAGGAGGGAGGTGCCACCCCTAAAGATAGGGTAGGGTGGCAAGGGAGGCTAGGCAGCAGAGATAAGAAGCAAATGAATTTAATTGGACCCAATTGCTTTTTAAAAGAATCGCGAAAAGCTGCTGCCGCCCATCTCGCTCGACCCGAGCAAGCCTGCTCGACCTGGTCGAGCAAGCATCAGGTACACAGGTCAAAATCTTCAAAAATAGAACAGTCACCAAAAAATAGCTCCGCTCGACCTGACCGCTCGACCGAGCGAGCTCGCTCGACCCATCGAAAATGCTTCTGTCGACATTCTGAAGCTACTGGAAGTGAATAGTACTTTCGCTCGACCCGAGCCAAATCCGCTCGACAGGTCGAGCGACCTTCAGGATGGTCCTGCTCAGCTTCTATCTCTAATGCAAGTCTTTTTGATGCTCGAGCAAGCTTGGCTCGACCCAGATTTGGTCGAGTGGTCTTGAAATGGGCTATTTTGGCTCTCGTTTCGACTTATCTTCTTGACTTTGCTCATCAAAGCCTTGCTTCATTAAGTTTCGGAGCTGAATGAGCAACGTATGCATCAAAAGAGCTTGAGTTTTACCTGAAATTCAACAAAACAACAAAACACCAAACCAAGCGTAAAATCTTATATAAAACAAGCATAGCTACATCAAATCTCAACATAATTCAATTAAACTATGGGGGTAAAGTATGAATAAAATGTAGCTAACAAATTCCCCCAAGCCAAGACCTTTGCTTGTCCTCAAGCAAACTTTGCAAAATCACAATTCATAAAAAGAAGAGGTCGGGAACCAACATAAATGCACAAGAATGATCTAACAATAGCTACGATCATGAACACACAAGCCACAATTTGTCAAAAGATGCATGATAGATTAGCAAGCTATGATTATCAATTCTAAAAAGTTTGAAATGTATCCATTTCCACAAATTATTCTCAAAACAAGTTGTAAAGCAATGACCTATCCATACTGAGTCTAAGACTCTCAAACCAATCACAATGGGTATAATTGGACCTCACTTTTGGGTATGTAAGCCAAGAAGAACATCCACGCTCAAGTGTTTGGAGTTACGCTTATTCTCTCATCCTATGGCTTAAAGTGATGCGAGCCTCTAAATAGAGATGTGTCAAAGTTTCGCACCTCGGTACTTGGGGTCTCAAAGGCTAAGACTTCACTAGAAGTAAGTAGATCAACAAAAAAGAGGTGAATTGGTAAAGGTTAGAATATGAAAATGTAGCAATGGTAAGAAAGATTAAGGTTATGAAAAGAGATAGCATAACTAGTTAGTTGACCCAAACAAACCAAAATGACCCGATTTCACACAACTTGACATTTATTAACTACTGATGTTTTTTCTACACAAGTTTCTGATTTTTTTTTTTTTTTTTTTTTGATGTATATAGGGAAAACAAACACTACACTACCAAAAGCGGGTAGTGAACCAAAGTGCTCTAAGGGTTGTATAACACATAACTATATAAATATAACCATATCTAAAATTACAAATATCACCATGATATATATATACAAGTGGTGACCTCATAAAAATCATAAGCTAAAAACCCATGTCAAGTGTGATAAACCAACAAGCAACATACCATCAACCAAACCAACTAGTATGCTAAAGTGTTAGGGTGAAGGTGAAAGTAGGTGAAAGTGAAGGAAGATCAAAATGAAAGGCTTGAATGAGATTTGAAGGAAAATGGGGTTTAATGTAGGTTAGCAAGAGGGTAGGAAGGGAAAGAAAATTGGTTTGATCCAAACTAGCAACTAGATCCATACAACACCCAAGTCCCACAAGTCATGCCTAGTGCGCTACAAATCTACAATCTCATTGAGAGATGGTCAACACCATTGTCACTCCCACCCGTTTGTTTGTGCATTTAGTTTCATGTAGTTATAGGTTAGTTCATTGCATACATAATTTTTGTATTTTTTTTTTTCTTTCATATTCCTCTTGCATTCATGACATAGTGTATATATTGCATATTCATGTTTAGTTTTCAATAGGATGTTTGAGTTGTGAAACTGACATGCGAGCTTTTGGTGTGTACTTCTGTGGTCTTACCTTATGCAAACTCATATTTCCTTAGCCTTGTGCATGTTTTGGGACCTAGAGTTTGACTATTTTTCCGCATAGCTTGGGAAATTGGGGTTTGCTTGGTTGGTGGCTTGGATGACTACCTTTAGAGGCGCATTTTGACTAGCCAGTGAGGATTGAGCCTTTTTGGACTCCTCGCGAGTTCCATTCATTTTGTGTGCTAGTTAGGGGATCTAAGTATTGTATCGGCTCTTCTCCAGCGTAGTTAGCTTTTCTTGAGACCAGGGATGATAACACGTTCGCTAGAATTAAGCTACATAGCCAAATAGCCTACCCTGAACGTAATTTGACTTTAGGTTAAGCCAAGTTTTTGCCTTTTCCTATTCTTTTGTAGCCACATTGTTTAGCCTCCACATGAGCCAAATTGTCCCTCTTCTTACCTAGAGGATAGCTTAGTGATGGTGGGTTGTTGCGTGTTACAGTGATCAGTGGGTTATTGGTTATGTTTTTGGTTGTTGGTTTTCATGACTCTATTCATTCTTATCCAGCTCATACTGTTTTTCTCCTATTTCCTCTCGTGCTTATTATTGAGATTATACATATATGTTTTATGCTTGAGGAGACCTCTCTCTTGTTCTTCATTGAGTTTTATACACATACATTTATATGAGTGAAGAGGTCGATATTTTATTTGGGAGTTGAGCTTGGACATACATGTGCTTATGAGATTTTATTGAGTTTTCAGATTTTTGATGGTGCTTTATGATAGAGATCATTTGTGCTTATATGAGTTTATTGGGTTATCGTGGTTGTTGGATATAGTTTTCATTGGTTTATCATGATATGTTTGTGGTTATTTGTTTAGGGTCACTTGCTATCCTCTACTTAGCTCCACATTCCCAAATGTATCCCACCTTAACCCTAAGCCAACATTACAACCCTTTGCTAACCTGTTCGACTTGGTCCGATTAGTTAATTTTATGCTGGAGTGAGATATGACACAATCCCCATGATTTGCCCCTATTAGGTGTTTGATTCCCGACTCATCTTTAGTCGGAAGATTATGAGCGAAACACAAACCATAATCAAACACATGAGCGTCATTGCATATTTCTCACATCTTTTGAGAAATTACCTGGGGAGCGTAGACTTGTGACTTCTCTAGGTAGTGGGTGGCATAGCCTGTGATATAGCTTACCCTAGTGATCTTGAGTTTGTGGAATATGTCATTCTTCTTGGTATTGAGCTCATTTGAGACCATTGTACTTGCACACCCATGGCTAGGGAAGAGTTTTGCTCGTACACAGCCCGCGTTGCTTTGGTTTCCGCTCACCTTGCATTGCATCACATTAGATTTTACATTGTAACTTTTAGTTTGCATCCTTGCATTCACATTTGCTTTGGAGTTGTGGGTCTCCTTCTGAAAAACCCTCACGAGACCTTACTCGTCCTCTTTGGGAGACCTTGAGGTTTAAAGGGCTTGTCGTATGTGCTAAGTGCGACCGTGATTCCTACGAAAGTGAGTCTTAGGTTTTATTGCTTTTTTTTGTAGTTTAGTTTTGTTCTTGTGGCTTAGCTTGGTTGTTTTTGTTGCCCCGTGCTTTCATGCTTTCCTACCTAGTCTCTTTGCTAGGGACTAGCAAACGTTTAGCTTGGGGGAGTTGATGTGCTCGATTTAGAGCACATTTATGTCCCCATTATGGTGTCAAGTCTCGTCGTTTCTCATTGGTTTTATATGTTTTATACTCGATTTTACCTTGTTTTTGTCTCCGCGGTGTTTTGAGGTTATTTCAGGTATTTTCGGAGATTTCGAGGTGAAACAGATCGAGTTCGAGACTTAGACGCACAATTCGAGTAGTTCGCGGAGGCCTTGTTAAAGTTCGACACATATCTCGAGACATTCGTGGAGACCTCGACATATATATATATATATATATATATATATATATATATATATATATATATATATATATATATATATATATATATATATATATATATGTAAAACAAATGTTAGTTAGTTAGGCAACAATTAAGAAGTACAAAAAGTTAGGCAACTTTTTGTTAATTCACCAAAGTAAAGCATCAGCAAAGCAGCGCCTAGCATATGTACTCGATGCTACCTGGCCCAAAGGCCCAATTTCGTGAAATACCACAGTTTAAAGCGGAGCAAGCAGCGGATTAGGAATCAAGCAGACAGTAGCTATTAGGAATAAATTAGCCGTTTTTTTTATCTTCTTTCCCTTTTTCGTTTTTTTACTCTTTTAAACCCTAAATTTATTTTCTCTAATTTTCCATAGGTTTAATTTATTTTCTTCTATCAACATTTTATTTTTATAGTTTAGTTTACTTAGTTTTTGTAATTTCTATCTTTTGTTAGTAATTATTTCAAGGTCCTAAGCCATTTTAATGGAGTTTGGTCATGGATTTTTATGGGTTTTTGTCATTTGATCCTCAATCTCTCTCATACTTTGTGGGTAAATTCTAATCTCATTTATTTTTAGTATTTTAGTATTTGTTTGTTGATTTTAGTTAGTTTATGATATTTTCATTTGTTCTTGATTATTTCTTGGCATGTTCATTTCTAAGTTATTTGTGCTAGAATGGTTTATTTGTTGTTAATGTTTTGGTTAGTTGTGATGTTGATTAGTGAGTAGTTAGTTAGGGTTTGGGGTTAGCTCAACC
The DNA here is from genome assembly GCA_019776075.1 of Amaranthus palmeri. Classification (NCBI taxonomy): domain Eukaryota; kingdom Viridiplantae; phylum Streptophyta; class Magnoliopsida; order Caryophyllales; family Amaranthaceae; genus Amaranthus; species Amaranthus palmeri. The sequence continues at coordinate 263,658 of JAAKBH010000371.1, forward strand.
CTTGTTGATGGCTTGATAATGATGGAATATTGGTTGATAGTGGTTTGAATGGAGACTTAGTAGAAGGGTAGCCTCATCCATTGCTTGAGGGTTGCCATGGTTGCTTTTGGGAGGCCAACGAGGGTTGGATCCCGGAGTAACCTAAACCCTTGCTCAATGAATGGAGCCGAGTGCAAGGGATCGACGAGAGTTGAACCTTGCAATCACCCCTTCAACTAGGAGTTTTCCCCTTCGCCTACGAGAGTAGGGAAGGATTGACGGATAGTGGACTTTTGTTGCCCGATTATCTTGTCTTTACTCATGAGAGTGAGAAGGATGAGATTTTCGGAGGTGATCCCAAGCCCGATCCAGGATCGGATCACTCTTTGTATTGTGTTCCACTTCTCTCTAATCAAACTAAAGGAAATCAAAACATCTACCAAAGGATAGTCGTCACAAGTGAGCTAACCCCCATCCCATTGTTTCTTTGTTAGTTATTTTCATAGTTATAATTGTAGTTTAACTCATCACCAATCTCTATTACATATTCCCCCAACACCTAAAGAGGCCCTAAGTCTCGCAACTCGTCTCCCTGTGGATCGACCCCCTACTTGCCACTACACTTGTGTAGAGTTAAGCTAGGGTGTTTATAAATTTTGTTTGATTAGAGGCTTTAGTAAACGACCAAAAAGCCCTCTATCATGTATTACATTTCATGTTTAATCTTTATGCGTTTTATTTTAATTTATTTTGATGTTTAATTTTTATGCATTTTATTTATATTATTTTAAGCATATTCCATAAATGAGAAACGTTCAAAAAAAAAATAAAACACAGGCAAAATCGCTGCACCAAACAGCGATTTTACTCAACTGCCATTTTAAGAGGACAAAAAAAAAAAAAAAAAATTGTACCTGAAAATCGCTGACCCCAACAGCGATTTCACTATTTGCCATTTTCAGATAAAAAAAAAAAAATTGAAAATCGCTGACCCAAACAGCGATTTCACTCAATGGTGAAAACCCAGTGTCCAGCCCAATAGGGTATGAAATCGCTGCACCCATGAGCGATTTTGCTAGAAATTTATTTTTCAAATTAGTTTGGGGTGGCTCTTATTTCTCAAAATAATTTGGAAAATAAGCTTTAAAAAAAAAAAGTTCTAAATGATAGACAAGTGTCTTTAATACTCACGTTAGTTCCCCATGCATAAAACTCAGCACAACAACAAAATTCTTTATACCATGCCGGATAAAAGTTCCCAGATGACGACCAAATAAAGTTCAGACTTGCCAGATTCCGGTGAATTTGACTTTCTTTAACCATATTTTTCATTAATAATCTTTGCTTAATATTTTTATCCATAAATATGATTTTATTATTTAAGACTTGTACATTTCAACTCGATTATGATTGATGTTGTTTTCAATTTTTTTAAATTTTAACTTAGGTAATTTGATTTTATAATTTAATTTTTTTATAAATATTTTTTTATGAAATCTTAACTTATTTTTGTTTACCAAATTGTTATAATTTTGGGTAGAATTTTGTGTGGGCTAATATTTTCTTTAAATATATTGAATTTTGCAAGAACTTGTTTAAATAGTGTTGAATTTTCAAGGATTAGATTCTTTATGTATTATTGGTTAACGATCATTCCTCCATGCCCACGACCCACAACTGAAGCCAACACTAGTCTAAGATGTGACTCGAGCTCCACAGTCCAAAAATTCATAATCAATAACCGTGATTTGTAAATCACTACAAAAAGACAAAAATATTATATTAAAAGTTATAAAATCAAAAAGATAAATTAAAATAACAAATCTCTCACCTTATCACATCCTACCATATAAGGGTGATTTATCAACCACACAAATAACCGTTATTTATTGAGATTTATCTCGGCAATATCCCACACCGGATTTGGTGTTGATGCAATGCCTCACAAAGAAGAGGCCTTTATGATGGGACCTTGAAGACTACTGCTATGGACTTTACTCTGTAGACTGTAGTAATGTAAGACCAACTTCTTTCAACTTTCAAGGAACTCCACAAAAATTACATATTCAGAAAAAAATGAATAATAAATATAAAAACTAATAAGATGCCTTTTTGTGATCTATATATCCTTTGAGATCGAACTTTATTAATAAACTAAAAAGATTCCTTTTGTGTGTTGGGCAATATTCTTAGTTGTTTTTTTTAGTTATTTTAACTAGTTACATGGTAAAAAAAATTTAGAAATTAATGCGACCGAAAGCGCTTGTGGCTCAATGGATATAACATTTGCATGTGGAACAGAAGGTTTAGGGTTCGACACCTATTAGGCGCAAGTATTAATTGGGGGTTCTATTGATTGCATGCATCTATCTTTACTCCCTCATTGGGGGAATGGATAATCCGAACTCTGCCTTGTACGGGATACTGGGAGTGCCTTTACTTTTACCTATCTTGCATAACTTTTAGTTTGGACCCAATAATCAATAGTCGATTCTAAATTTCTACAGTTAATTAAATAAGTCAACTATAAATAAGCGAAAAAAGGATACAATTAGCATCTCAACCAATGGCTAAAATTCCCCTATTTATAAATACAAAGAACAATAAAATAAAACACTTACATAATTGACTTTCTAATGTAGAATTTGTCCCACTATGTAATTATTAATTTTTCCCTCTAATTGATATAATAATTGATTTTTTAGTATTGAAAATAATCAATATATTGGAGTATTAAATATAGCTCATTATTTTACTGGTAAATTAATATTAATTCAATTAAATAAATAAAAATCATGAATTGACAAATTTCTCTTCCAGCCCGCTGAAATAATAATATTTAGAGTTTTTATCTAAAGTTTTTAACTTAAATGTTGTAAAATGTAAAATAAGGGGCCAAGAAGAGTACAAGTTAAGTCATGTTTAAATTGGCTTAAAATGTTATAAAATCATTTACAATATGATAAAAATTAGTTTTACTCAGTAAAATTAGTCATAATTAATAAAAATCAATTATGATCACTACAATTAATTTAATTATTTTGTAAAAATCAATTGAAGTTCCCTCCAGAAATGCTCATGAGAATTAAGAAAAATAGAATAATTTAGATAATGGATATTTATTGTTTTATCAAATGAGAAGGTCTTAGTAAATAACGGTTATTGGTGAGCTTAATAAATCACTCTTATGTGGTAGGATGTGAGAGGGTGAGAGTTTTGTTATTTTATTTTTTTTTAGTTTTGTTTATTTTAATATTATTTTTTTGTCTTTTTATGGTGATTTACAAATCACGGTTATTGATTAGAATTTTTTGTTTACGAAATACTCCCTCCTATTCAACTTAAGTGTCCCATTTGACTTTTCACGGATTTTAAGAAAAGTCAAATGGGACCACATGTGTAAGAGAAAATGTAGAGTTTTTGAATCTTTATAGGTGTAAAGTGGGGTTAGTAGGTATAAAGGTGTAAAAAAGTTAAGTTTAATAGGGACAAATTGGTAAAGTTAACATACCAAAAACAGAAATGGGACATTTAAGGTGACTTGATCCAATAAGGAAATGGGACACTTAAGCTGAATAGGAGGGAGTATTAGATTTGATGGAAGAAAATTGAGGACCACAAACATTTCAAAAGTATTAAGAGAAACATACTGAAAAAATATGAAAATCATAACTAATAAATTTTTTTTATAAAGTTAGTGAGTATCACATAAGAACCTTAAATAATATAAAATGTTAAAATGAAAATAGTTGAAGATACAGTAGTGACCATGAACATTATAAAATAATTAAAATAAGAATAAATAAAGTTATTTTTGTCTAAAATTAATAATATAAATAAAATTTTTTTTATAAGAACAATAAATAAAATATCCAAAATGACAAATAAAAACCTCTCAACAAACTACCTGTTAGTGTATTACTTCACTACCTTTTTACTCCTTCCGTCCTCTTTGACTCACGTTATTTTCCATTTTGGTTTGTTTCACTTGATTTATATTATTTTTATTTTAGGAATATGACTCAACAACTCCTTATAATATTATTCTTATATTTTAACTCTCTTTTAATTTTTTATACACAATTCATTCTCGTTTTATTAATTATCGTTATCCTTCTTTTTCTTAGAAAAACTCTTTGATGCAAATTAAACAGGATACAAGGAGTAATTCGCAAATTGTAGTGAGAAACAGTCTCTATAAGAAATGCATTAGATATGGATTAAATAATCCAATTAATACAAATTATAAAAAAAAAATATTGATATTTTATTTTGAAGTCATCTCTCCAGGAGATGGTCTCTCGCACGTGTAGCTGAGAGTAATTTTGTTTTTTATAAACGAAGAAATAAAAAAGGAAGCATCCTTAAAATCTATCTGCTACCCCATCTCGTTTCTCCTCATTTTGGTTCACCTCTTTCACAAACCAAAATCCGCTTCAGAAACCTTGTGTCTCCTCCATTTTTCTCTGTAAAATCCTTAAAATGAGAACTCAAATGTTAAGATCTGTTCAATCAGCTGCTAAAAGAAGCAATCATGGAACCCGGCATTATGCATCTGCATCAAATCCAGAGCGTAAAGTAACCATTCTCGGTGCTGCTGGTGGGATTGGACAACCTCTATCTATGTTGATGAAATTGAATCCTCTTGTTTCCACACTTTCTCTTTATGATCTTGCTGGTACTCCCGGTGTTGCTGCGGATTGTAGCCACATCAATACCAGAGCTCAGGTCTTCTTCTTTTCTTCCTCTATCTGATCTCGCTGTTTTCAATTGGATTGAAGTAGTTTATGATAATGTTGTATTGGATTGCATTTGTTTCTGATCTGTTTCTGGGTTTTTGTTTATGTACTCATTGATTCTTCAATTTTTCTGGGTTTTTGTAATGTGGGTTTTTTTTGTTTTTCTGCTTTTGTAGAAGAATCGTATTTGTGTTGGGGATTTTTGTGTGTTTGTAGCCTGTAGGGGTTGGTTTTATTTTACATTTGGAGACAATTATTAGATCATAATATGAATAGTTGGAAATAACGGTCGAAGCTTAGCTGCTTGTTGGGTACTTTGTTTAAGTAAAACAGATGAAGGGAATATAATTGAAAAAAAATGATTCAAGCTTCCATTTTCCAATGTTGGTTTTGTTACAAATACTCACATGTATGGTTAGCTATCAATAATTTCAAAGAATTCTAAGTGTAATTTTGGAGAGATTGATTAGATTCAAATAGAGAAGTGATGATTTGGTGAATTTTTGTTGGATTTTTTGTCCATCCTTCTTTATGGTACATATGAAATCCCATATATTTTCCTTTATAAACATGGGAAATCTCTTAATTTCTTCCATTTCCTTTCCTCTCTATTCATGTATTCCCTACTCAAAGAGCAGTGCGAGTAAATGACATGTTAGAGGTTCATAACTTTGATATACATGCCTAATTGTCTATGTTTTCTTTACTGAAAATACATTGGTTGACCAGATTTCGTTCTGCTTAACCATATTCTGTGAGTTGTAATGAATATAGGGCAAATGGAGATTCCTTGTGTGATTGTTTGACAATATTTCCTTTATTTGATTGATTTTGGCCACGGTTTCACGCCTCAAACTGTTATGCGTAAATTTTGATTGTTGTGTCTGCAATTGGCAGGACTGTACATACATTCTAGCATGCTATATTACTAATTTTAGATCTTACTGGTTTACAATTGAATTCTCCTGCCCTATTATGTTACTACTAACCCTATTTGCTTTTATTTCCGTGATTCATTGATCATGCAGGTTGTTGGTTATGCTGAGGATGCGAATTTGGGGAAGGCTCTTGAAGGATCAGATGTTGTTATAATTCCTGCTGGTGTCCCTAGGAAGCCTGGTATGACACGTGATGATCTCTTTAACATCAACGCTGGCATTGTGAAAAACCTCTGCCTTGCTGTCGCCAAGTACTGTCCTAATGTGAGTGAAATTTCTTTCTTTTGGTCTTTTTAATTAATAATTACCTATTCGTGACTTGCATAACTAATGATTTGATTGTGGGATGAATGTGAATTAGGCTCTTGTCAACATGATCAGCAACCCTGTGAACTCAACAGTGCCTATTGCCTCCGAAGTTTTCAAGAAAGCTGGAACTTATGATCCTAAAAGGCTGTTCGGTGTGACAACTCTAGATGTAGTTAGGGCTAAGACTTTCTACGGTAATAAGGCTGGCCTTCCAGTTGAAGGTATGCAATCAAAATTACATCTTAAATGTGTGTCAAGCTATGGAGTATTTGGCTATGAATGTTGTGTGTTAGTATATTTTTTTTGTTATTTACATGATTATGGGAGCTATTGAAATTGTATTGATCTTTTGCATTTTGAGTGGCCTGTTTCACAGCGATGTAGTCTGCTAATTACCTTTCTTTTTGCTCTTGCTTGCAGAGGTCAATGTGCCTGTTGTTGGAGGACATGCTGGCATCACCATCCTCCCATTGTTTTCTCAAGTATATTTCACGGACTTCATTCTCTCTCTCATCTCCATTCTCCCCCTCTCCCATTGTGCTCATCCAAAATTTTTTGGGGCAGTAATGTTGTTGATTTGTTTCTTTCATATTATTATTTCTGAGTGTACATTCTCTCTTGTAGGCTCACCCACAAGCTAATCTCTCACAGTCCGACATTGAGAAACTTACAAAGAGAACACAAGATGGAGGAACAGAGGTCGTTGAGGCCAAGGCAGGAAAGGGTTCAGCAACATTGTCGATGGCGTAAGTGTTGATATAAATTTAGAATTTTTCACTGTTATCTCAACAATATATGAGGCTGCCTTTATCTTTCACTAAAAACTCTTGCTTGACTTCTGAGGAACCGTAACTTTAGCAATAGCTAGCTTGTTACATTCTTGGCCACGAGGGTATCCGTAACTTAAAAGTTATAAAATCAATTCAAAGCTAATTGATCTTTTTATTTTCCAATGGAGATAAATTGTCTTGTAATTCAAATGAGGACTTAATAGAGATACTCCTGTGATCCTTGGAAAGAAAATTTTATTGTCCCGTTCTCCTATTTATTTATTAGAAAAAGAGAATGTTTGGAGGAAAATGTGATTATATGGTTCTTTTCTTCCCAGCTTTTGATTTTATTAAAGTCAAAAATCTTCTCTTTGAGATTTTAAGATTTCTGCTCACTGCTGTTTATTAGGTCTATAATCTTCTAAAAATGTTGGTGGGACTTTTAATTGTGTATTGCAGTTATGCTGGAGCCCTTTTTGCTGATGCCTGCTTAAAGGGACTGAATGGTGTTCCTGATGTTGTGGAGTGTTCATACGTAGAGTCAAACGTGACTGAACTTCCCTTCTTTGCTTCTAAGGTATGAATGTAATACAATCTTCACAACTGTTGCAGTGCAAATTCCTTGTGCTTTGTTCTATAAACTAATTGTCTGATTGTCATAATGAAATTTTCACTGAGGGTGCTCTTGCTAAATGCTGTTTACGCTGTATCATCTGCATCTTAACATTTCATTATTTTCTGCTTGTGTAGAGAATCTTTATCCATACACAGTAGATAGTATCTAGAAAACACGGTACTTGCTTTATCAGATCAAGAAAGACATTGTTCTCGACTTCTCGTTTTAGCTTGTAGTTTGTGGGGTTTTTCGGGCATAGTGATCTTATGTTATCTGAAGGGATTGTGATATCTTCGGTAGACGTAGAGTGGGTAGTGCAATCTGTGTGTTTTTGATCAATTATTATGCAATTTAGTATTGTGTTTACGATGGTGCTACGCTGTTCTACGTGCAGGTGAAATTGGGGAAGAACGGGGTGGAAGAAATCTATGGGTTGGGCACGTTGTCTGATTTTGAGCAACAGGGTTTGGAAGCACTCAAGTCTGAGCTCAAATCATCCATTGAAAAGGGTATTGATTTTGCAAACAAGAACTGAGAATCTGTTTCTTGATATAATTAGTTCCAGTTTTTAGGAATTGATCTTAAAGAATAATGTTAGTTCCGGATCTGGCACTGTAATTGCCAATTTCCATGTTGTACCTTTATCAACACTTCCTCTCAAATTTTTGCATTGGTTGGATTCATGTCAATAAGATACAATTTGGTGGTATACATTATTATACCACACGCTTATTATTTATTTATTTGAAGTTGCCAATAATGCTTGTTTTCATAATTTTTTAAAAATACTTATTAACTTTTAAGGTTGAATACAAATATACAATCTACCCTTAAACTTGGCTTAAATATAATTATTTAAAGTGGAGTATAATTTTCTTTTACAGGTATAATTGTATAAACTCTATTTGTACTGTTATTTATACATATTCTACTAACACTATTTGTAAGTTACAGATTTCGCGTTAGAGCTTTCTTGAGCCGGGAGACTCTTTGACAACACTCTCCTCTATGGGTATGAGGTGTCGTCGTTCTTTCCTCCCAGACTCTGCACATAGTTTCTATGAGCGTGATACATTGGGTAAGATGATGATGATGAATTGTATAAACTATTAGCAACAATGTGCGTATGACTATTATCCTCAAAATCATCCTTCAATGTGTAGAAATCTTATCAATCTAATTGTGATTTGATTAACCTTCCTATAACACATCATAATTTCATTACTATTTTTATAATTTGGAATACCATAAAATGTTCAGGTCTCGTACTATCATACTCGTAATTAAGTAAATTCATTCACCATCACATCTACTGAATCTAACACCCATTCACAGGAAGGACAAAGCCAGTAAATAAACACAGCTCAACAGCCATAAAATATAGCGAAGAAAAGTTACCGACATCCAGGGATGTGTGAACTGTTGGGCAGGCGTAAGCAGAGGGGTGGCAAATTCCATTGGATGATCACGGTACATTCAACTCAGAACCAACATTATGCCAAACAATCTAAGCATCAAAAGAATTACACCTATCCTTCTATAACATAACAAAACTATACAAAGCTAGAAGCTAATTCCAACATAAATCTAACCCTAACCCACTAACATATTACAAGCCTACCGAAACTACTGATCTCCCTATATGTACGCCACCGATAATCAAGTGTATCATTTCGCCTACCATTAAAAAACTTGCACAGAAAGTGTGAGTAGCATCTACGGCAAAAAATGTACAATTACCACAGCATTCTGAAACCAGCAAGTTAAGATACAAAATCTATGTGTTATGTAGCCACTAAAGTGAATAAGGGTCTCTACTTGTGAAGATGGCCAGCTGAAAGCCACCAAGCTGAGCAGCCACATCAAGGAGGGATCAACCCGCCCTAAAAAGCGCTTCACAATGCAAAGGCAATTTAGCATCATCAAGTGCACCACACACCACTGCATCTAACAACCTAACACTGCCAAGATCCAAAACAAAGCTCACATCAGATCAGATTTACCAAAAAAAAAGCTGCTGTTAAATTGATAACTAAATCACACTTCTACACTAAAACATTAAAAGCACAAGCACATATGGAACAAAGATGTCAAACATAAGGATGACTGCATACATGATTTATTACAAAAACATCTAGTCTTTTAGTCATAAGAAAGATCAATGCACACATAAAAGAAATGCATGTTCACCGCTACATATCTTTCCCGTAAAATGTATAATGGGAAAAAGCGTTTCTTTATTAAGGGTTCAAAGATTCCCAAATTAATTTACATGTACACATAGTCAAACAGCTGTAACAAGCAAGGAATATCGTAGTTGCAAGCAAACCAAATGGGCATCTCAAAATGCAAAATTGAGCTGTTTGACAGGATACTAGTATGATTTAGAACTCGAGAATTGATACCCACCTTTGAAACAATAAGATCCTATGTTTAACCTCCATCTGAATCGGAAGAGGAAGAGCTATCACTATCTGAATCTGTAAGAGAACAATAAGGTGTAAAATGAAGAGTTCTTTTAGACTTTTTCACAGAACAAGGAAAGAAATATGGCATTCACAGCTTAAAATCAATATTTTTACCGCTAGAAGAGGATCCAGAATCACTGCTAGAGCTGCTTGAGCTACTTGAATCACTATCATTATCACTATGCCTTTCTGGTTGAGCACGGGGAGAAGTGGCAACATTTGTTTCATCTAGCACAGATTCAACTAGGTCAATGAATTAAGGAGAACAATTAATTTGGTAGAAGAGATCTGAAAATTTCCTTTTTAAAGCAAATTACCTGCTGTTGTATCTCTAGGCGCTTCAGTATATGCAGGAGCTGGAATCTGCAACAAGTGAACACAAAAATCAACCAAAAAGCTCAAAAATAAGGGCATATGTATTAAGAATCATAGAAAAATACTCACTGTTTCTTGAGCAGCCTGGGCTGCTGCTGCTCTAGCTTGAGCAATTTCAGCTTTCCTCTTATGCTTGCTCAAGGTCTTCTTGTAATTTGTTACAAATCTATCCAGCTCCCAAAGTGTCTCAATATGGAACGACTCGAAATCCAATTCAATCTCATTTTCTTTTTCTGATTCATATGAATTTCTCTTTTTAATAATTTGAATAACAGATTCAAGTTTCTCATCAGGCAAACTTTGAATATTAGCGCCAAGCTTTTCTTTCTCCTCAAAAGTCATGTTTCTTTTATGAGGATCCTTAGCTTTAGGTTTCGCTAGAGTAGGCTTCCTTCCAACAGAATATGTAGGATTGGGAGTCGATTCTTGTCGAACAGGCATTGAATATGATCTCTCCAAGTTTCTCACATCAGGAAATGGAGTGGGTTGTACAAGAGGTGGAGCAAACGATCTGGGAGTCAATACAGGAACACGGGAATAAATCAGTCTCGACGTTGGAGTTGGGGCTCCCCTATCACGAAGCATTTCACTCCTCAAGTTTCGATCATAATCAGTTTCAATAGCAGGCCACCTCGCTTCAAACATACTAAGCAACTCTTGAGCCATGATATGAACATCTTGCCCGGGAGAATTATAGGTCAATGCATTATGAAAGGTAAGTCTTACATCCTCAGCAAACTCCCTAGGGGTTTTGTACCAATTCTTGGTTAACCTAGACTTGATTGTACCCAAATCCATTGGGTGCTTTATAAAATCAAAATAATCATGCAGACCAAGCGCCTGCACGTCAACAGGTTGATTAAACACCCATCCATGCTTGTGGCTCATTAACTTCTGAAGTAAAGTACTGCATTTGCTAAAACATTTCTTATCACTTCTGAATCCATAATCAAATTTTGACCCACCATGCTTCTTACTTCCACTAGATTTTGTCTTCCTATTGTTCTCAGGCGGGAGCTTATCCATACCCAAAAGAAACTCGGATTTTCGATACAATTGATTTGCCTTAGGAGTCCGCTTTTCCCTCTCAATAATGTCACCACCAACTCCATGATACTGATTGTTATTCATCACAGAAACTTGAAGTGGCCTAAATGGCCTTGATTTATTGAAAGAAACCAAACCCATTTCAGAACCCATCCTCATACCGCTACCCACCATCTCATTTCCACCATTTACAGGATATTGAAAGTGCCCGTCAACAGGAATTAAACTTCCATTACCAGTAATACTAGAATACCTACTAATCTCAATCTCCTTAGCTTCAAGCTTTTTAGCCATGTTCCTAACTTGATCAAGTTCATCCTCTAACTTCCTTTTCAGATCTCTAACTTCCTCCATTGAACTAGCTGCGGACACATTAATGGTCAAACAATCATCTACCTGAGTAACCAACGGTCTTGACACTAACCTATTATTCAAATCTCCACCACGTCCATTTGGAAGAAATTCCTCAGCTCGATTAAGACGTGAAGAATCCCCAGAAACCACTACCTTTAACAAATTCTGTTGCAATTGCAAAGAATTGGCTTCTTCAACAGCCTCTACCGGTGAAAAATTCTGCTGCAATTTCAAAGAATTAGCTTCTTCTACAGCCTCTACATGTGACAAATTCTGCTGCAATTGCAAAGAGTTGGCTTCTTCAACAACCTCTATCTGTGATAAATTCTGCTGCAATTGCGAAGATTTGGTATCTTCAACAGCCTCTACCTGTGACAAATTCTGTTGCAATTGCAAAGAATTGGCTTCTTCAACAACCTCTGCCTGTGACAAGTTCTGTTGCAATTGCAAAGAATTGGCTTCTTCAACAACCTCTACACGTGACAAATTCTGCTGCAATTGCAAAGAATTGGCTTCTTCAACAACTTCTACATGTGACAAATTCGGCGGCAATTGCAAAGAATTCGCTTCTTCAACAACCTCTGCCTGTGACAGATTCTGTTGCAATTGCAAAGAATTAGCTTCTTCAACAACCTCAGTCTGTGACATATTCTGCTGCAATTGCAAAGAATTGGCTTCTTCAACAGGCTGTACCTGTGACAAATTCTGCTGCAATTGCAAAGAATTGGTATCTTCAACAGCCTCTACCTGTGACAAATTCTGTTGCAATTGCAAAGAATTGGCTTCTTCAACAGCATCCTTTGGCGGGGAAGATGAATTTGGTAAGTTTTGCAAATCATCCTCGGTATTATCCTTCTCATGCTCAAGGTTGACGTTGTTATCGACGGTAGCAGTGACACCATTAACAGCATGATGATTATTTGGAACATTGCTTTCCTTCAAAGAATTGCTCTTGTCAGAACTGGCACTGTTTTCATTTTCAGAGGCTTTTGAAGTGGTTTTGGTTGTGGCAGTAACTATGGTGGTTAAAGGATCATGATTTTTGTTAACGTCATCGATCGTTCTGTGAATTCTGCGAGTATAAACTTTACAATTCTCAGCTCCTGAAGTCCCCGAAGCCATACATGTACGGTCTTCTTTCAATTCCGAAAACCCTAAAAACCAATCCCTTAAAAAACCCTAAATTATAATGACCATCAGCCAAAGTTTTCAATTGGGAGTCGAAACCTAGGGTTTTGGATCAGAATCCAAGATTTCAAAAGACAATAGATCCGATAAAACCCTAATCCAACACAAAATCACAGAACAAAAAGACAAAAGATTTATATTTTAACAAGTAACAACAAGGGAATAAAGAACAGTTCTTTCAAGATTTCACACTCTTTTAAAAATCAAAATCATAACGTATGAGAAATCAAATTGAAGATGATCTGCAAACCTTAAATGTTGGGTGGTTCTGGAAACATCTAGAGACTAAGAGATAGACGGGCGGTAAGTGGAGAAATTGGAGGGGATTGTTTACAGAGAAAGGAGAGAGAAAGTGGAAAGCAAAGAGGCGTCGAGGAGAGAGAAACTAAAATTAGGGTTTGAGACGAGCGAATTTGGGAGAATTTGCAAAAAAGGGCTTCCGATAAATGGAAATTGCTTTACAAGAGGCAATTGATCCGAATTTCGAACCCAGCTATGTCGTTCTTCATTCGTCGGTTATTAAACCAAATCAAATACTAACTCCGATACATCGACAACTTTTACATGATAGCATCCAATTTTTAATAAAATTTTAGGGGTATTTCTTTTTTAAGAAAGTTCTTGTTAAATTCCGTTTAATTCATCATTTTTAAAGTTTTTTTCCACATGGTAGCGTTCAGTTTTTGAACTTTATGCCAACATTTTTATTAGAGCTTGAGATTAGGAGTGTTCAAAAAAACTTGACCCGCTTGACCCGACCCGTCGACTCGTATTAGAAATGGCGGGTCAATTTTCCATAATAACAATTTTCCATTATAAGTATTCCTTGGTTTCAATTTACTAATATTTAATGTTATGCTACTTGTATTCTAAAATAAAAAAAAATATTTATGTGTCACACATACTATGAAGTTTTTACTCGTTTACTACGATATCTATGTTGAAAGGATCTCTTCCAATTAACACCATGATCCAAAACTTGATTTATTAAGAGGAAGAAAAGTGAAGTGAAAAAATGTTATGAAAAAAAAAATCAAATGAAAGGAAAAAAAAGTATATACCTTGAGAAATTGATGTGAAAAACAAGGAAAACCTTGTGCCAATATGTCAAAAATCAATCTCATAAATATATCCTATTGGTAAATTATGGCTCAAGAGGGGCATAAGTAGGTTCAAAAAGGACAATGTATAAATTATAAACGGAGAAGTTCAAAACGAAAACAAAATATGGTGTTGTTTAATATCGAAGAGTGATCAACCAATGGATTTCTAGTACCATGTAATTACTTGGTTTGAAAATTATGATATCATGAAAAAGAATTAAAATATCAGATATTACAAGTTTAAAGATGCATAACATTTTTTATTAGTTTGTTAAATATTTATGGTTTCAATAGGAATATATGATTATGTGTGAATTTGGTAATATAGCTAGATATTATGTTTCTTTCTAATTAAGAAAAATACTTTTGAAATTAGTCATACTTTTATAAAATAGATATTTTTGGAAGAAAATTTTGAGATTTTGTGGGTATATCTTCTGTAAACCCTCACGAGAACATAACTCGTCCACTAGGGTAACCTAGGGGTTTAAATGACTTGTTGCATATGCTAAATGTAAATTCGATAATGGTTAATATCATTAAAATACTTAATTTGATCGAGGACGATCAAAGGATAAGTGTGGGGGAATTAGTTAAGTGCTTAAAGTTATATTATTTTTATTCCTCTTTACGTATAATTTTGTTATGTTTATTAAATAATATATAATATTTAGTGAATATTTAATTTATGAATTAATATCTACACTTATAAACTTTTATTAATATTTTGTAGGATTTTTGGTTAAAATAAATTTGGACGAAATGAGAAAATTGGAGCCGAACGAGGAAAATTGTTACTCGCGAAGTATTTGACGCACCAGTTTTAAAACGGACATATCTCACTCATACGGACTCCAAATCAGACGCTTTTTGAGGCTATGGATATCTACTCGAAAAGATCTACAACTTTTATGTACTGTAAAAAGCCTGAATCTGCTAACAAACATGAGAAAACAGCTGTTGAAGTCGGTTGTGGTATTTTCAAGACACAACTCAACTTGATAAGTGTCATTAAATGTTAAGAAGCAAAGTTCAACTCAAACTCTCTTGCTAAATGGTGGAAACTTCCCCTATTTCTATGATTCATGTGTTAAATTCTCCACAACAATATTTTGCAACTTGGATGATTAAAGAAGAGAAGTTTAATTAGAATTGAGTTGTATAATTTTGTCTTTTATTTAATTATTCCTACCTCTATAAATAGAGGTTTTCTCATCTATTACTAAGTAGAGAGATAGAAAAATATTTTAGTCTTTTCTTTTGTATTACAAAATTACCTACTTAATGAATTTTTCTTATTCTCCCTACATCATGTTTAACTTGGAGTAAATTATTTTGTAGTATTATGTATTAATGTCTTGGCATATTATTTTTATGAGATTTGAAATGGGTCTTTAATTTATACAACTTTGTTATTGAGTATTTATGTAAACTAGTTTTTATCTCTAAATTTATATAAGATTAATTTTGTTGGGTACACTTAATAATTATTCTTGCATAAGTTAATGTTTTAAAATTAATTAAACTTTGTTTAGTTATTTTTATTAAAGAAACAACAAGTAATAATAACTGCATCTAGTTTTATTATTAGAGTTTACATAATATTAAATTTAGTTGGGTTATAGGGTATGTTCTTAATTAAGTTTAATGGTTGGTGAAGTCTTCCAAAAATTAAAGCAGTCAATTCATTAAAATCGGATTAATGAACACTAGGGCTTTACTATCTTGGGTACAAATAGTGAGCTAATATAAAAGGGTTAACAGGGGATTTACGAGGGTACTATAAATCCTACAGCCGCCTATTCATATAAAAGTTATAATTAATCAATGATTAAAAATAATCTTGCCAATGACTAAAATACATGTTACTACTACTTTCTCTTATTGATTTATTCTCTTATTTACTTTACATATTTTACTTTTAAGCTTATTTTATTTTTAAGTTTTAAGTAGTGTAATCAAAACTCATTTCCCCCCCCCCCCCCTCCCCCATCTTTTTACTTTGCATATTTTTAATTAAAATAAGTATTTTAGAAGTATCTTTAAAACTAGTAATCACAATCTCTGTGGGTTCGATCCCTACTTACCACTTACTATATTTAGGAAGTTGTAATAGGGTAAAATATAATTTAAATTTGTGCGCGTACGACAACGTCCTACAACGTTAATGAATTAAACGGTGAATTAAACGTTAAAATGGTGAACTAAACAATTGAGAACAAATACTGGATGTTACAATGTGGAAAAAACTTACAAAATAATAAATTAAACGGAATTTAACAAGAACTTAGCGAAAATGCTATGGTAATTCAATAGTGTATAAATTGTATGCTACCACTAGCAATTCAGTAAAACTGATGCTTCCATATGAAATTTCTCAAAATTTAATAGAATGTGGTATGCTTGAAGAGGATTTTCCGCCCGTTTGGTAGGTGGTAATAAAACGCGGTAATAATAATGAAAAACTAGTGTAATTTTGGTTGAAAAATCTCTTGGCTAATTTAATGGTCATGCTTGAAAACCTTCAATCATCTCATTTTAATCATAAAATTTTTTCCATAGCATTACCAATGGGAGAGGTGGTATAAGGTAGTAATTGAATTTTGTGAACAAAAAAATTTTTAGTGATCAAAATTTTATTACCATGGGAATGACATAAAAGTTTTGATGAAATTTTACGCTATAAATCATTCTCATTACCACCATTTAGTACCACTAACCAAACGGGCCGTCAAAGATCATGGAAAATATCTTTGTTATGAAGATGTTAAGACCAAAGAGACATTTAACTCAAGGAAGATCTTGGATCATACTGCATACTATTATAAAATTATACTTCCTCTGGTTTTAATAGTTGCTACATTTCTTTTTTTCACGCTATTCAATGCATGATTTTAATCTTTAATATCTCTAATTTTCATATGATAAAAAAAATTCTAAAAAGTTAATATTTGGAAAATACACATTACATTATATACATAGAGAGGTATACATCAAATAAGATCAATTAGTGAACAGTAGTTGCTACAGGAACTGTAGCAACTAATAAAATTCGGAGGAAGTAGTTATAATATATAGCATCTATAATCTATAAAATTATCTATAATCTATTAATACTCAAAGGAGCAATAATACTTTATTCAATTGTTGTCAAGGGTGGAGTTTTATAGTCCAATATCACATTGATATTAAAATTTTCTCCACCTCCCAATTCTTGTGTGTTTTCTCTTTGTATTGCATTCTTTATTTTTCGATCTTGTTGTGTTCTTGGTTGAATTATTTGGATCAAACTCTAACAAACCTCTTATCAGTTGTCACCGACAAGTGTGTAATAGAATGAAGTATGATACCACCAAAGATTGTGTTAGAGAAGTCACGAGAAAGTGTCAAACTCTCTTTCATGTAGAGGTGTTTAGTCGGGTCATCGGGTTGATTTCGGGTCAGGTGTTTGGGGTCGGTTTAAAATCGGGTTTTGTGTTCACATTGGTTTTTACATAAATGTAGATCTATTTTTAAGTCGGGTCAAATCGATTTCGGTTATATAGTCGAGTGTCTATCGGGTCATCGGGTCTGTTTGACACTTCTACTTTCATGGCTAATAAATTAATAACTTAAATTAGATGCGAAATCATGATCACATAATGACTTTGAATTTTGTCAATTCTATTGAGCGTAGATTTTTATTGAAGTTTTTAAATTAACTGAATTAAATAGATGATCAGTCTACATTAATCAAAGAATTAACTATTAGTTAAAATTCTCTCTTATTCAATGATTTAGGGACATTTCCTTTTTGCACAAAAAACTAGAAGCGAAGAGGGCCCACTTAAAAGTAGATGAAAACTCACTTTTTATATAAAGGACATTAATATTTACTTTCTCCGTTCCATAATACTTGCTACATTTCACTTTTTTACGCAATCCAATGCATAATTTTGATCATTAATATCTTAAACTACACTTATCTAAAAATTATAAAAATTTAATATTATGAAAGTATGCGATTAGACGATTCAAACAAGATCCCACTTGACTATATTTTTACTTACACATTAGTCGTAATATGTAAAATAAGCTTGAACGATGAATAGTGCACAAAATCGAAATGTAGCGAGTATTTCGGAACGGAGGAAGTATGTGTTATTCTTTTGTTGTATAGTAAGGGTAAAATAATAAAAACAAATGACAAAAATAGAAATGGGACATAATCAATGAATTGACCAAATAAGAAAATGTTCCTAAATCAATAGCTAGGAGAGAGTATTTAACATGTTAAATTTACTGATTAAGTTTTAGAAATTATTTGAACTAATAAAATATTCTGATCTATTTATTGAGTAAGAGAATTGTTACAATAAATTAAGAATCATTAGGTGATATTAACAAATTTAAAATTATAAATTATGGAAGGGAAATTCCACGTGGTAACCCTGAGGTTTTGGTTTTTCCACGTGGTAACCAAACTTTTAAAAAATCCATGCGGTAACCCTGAGGTTTACGTAATTGTTCTACCGTGACCTTTTAGCACATAAAATGTTAGCAAACGTTAATTTGAAGCTTTAGAGTTGTTGTACACCTATTTATGCAACTCACCATTTCAAATGCCATCAGTTTCAACCTTTTTCCCCTAAACTTAAACCCCAACTCTACCATTTTTCATCCAAATCATATATTTTCCCTCAAATCCAAAGATGGTAGAGTTAGGGTTTATATTTTGGGGGAAAAATGTTGAAACTGATGGAATTTGAAATGATCAGTCGCATAAATAGGTGTACAACAACCTCAAAGCTTCAAAATCAACGTTAGCTAACATTTTGTTAACATTTTATGTGCAAAAAGGTCATGGTGGAATAATTTGGTAAACCTCAGGGTTACCATGTGGATTTTTTTAAAAGTTTTGGTTACCATGTGGAAAACCCAAAACCTCAAGTTACCACGTGGAATTTCCCAAATATTAATTATGTATTTTTAAATAAATTACTACTAGAGAAATTTGAAAACAAAATAAGTAAGAATTATTTAGATGACATTGATTAGTATATTAAGGTTTAAGGGTTGTTTGGCAAACAACTGATAGTTGATAGGTGATAGCTGATAGCTGATAGCTGGTAGCTGATTGAAGCAACAGATTTGGCTAGTTGATTTTATTAAGGAAAATTTGCTCAGAATAATCTCAACTATTACCTGTTGGCCAAAAACAACCCTAACTATCAATTATTTTTTAATAATCCCAACACTACAAAAAAAGGTGGAGTTTTTATACGCTTGAATTTCTACGCTATAGAAAGTGTCGAAAAAAAAGAACGGAGTTTTTCGACGCTTATTTTCCAACGCACAACACCGTGGAAAATTACACAGCTTTAATAGTCGAAAATCCCAAAAAAATTTAATGGAAACAAAGAGCGGGATTTACCCCGCCTAAACAAAATCAAAATGGCGTCACAGCTCAAAAAAAACCCTAGCCGCATAAACATTGATTCCACTTTCTTCTTTCATTATCCCAAAACAACTTCTCTGCAACCCTCTACAATTTGGGCACTAAGTGCTCGCCGCCGTCACCATCTCATCCTCACCTCCATCACCATCTCATCCTCGCCGCCGTCACCATCTCATCCTCGCCGCCGTCACCATCATCGCCTTTACCATCACCTTCGTTGCTGCCAGGTTCAGTGACGATTGTTTCAATTGCTTGTCTTCCTCTCTCCTTCACAACTCAATTTTCGAGTTATATATATACATTTGAATTTTTTGCATCTTTAAATTTTGTATGTTTATCATACGTTTTTGTTCAGATTAGTGTAGTTATTGTAGTCTTAGTTAATAGTTATAATCTGTTGTTTTTGGGTATATTTTGTTCAAATAAATCGAAGTTTGTTTCAATTTTTTTTAACCATACTTGAGTTTGGTCTTATTGAATTTCGTTTACATTATCTTCAATCTATATGTACAAATCTGGGTAATTTGTATCTAATTTCTTCGCATTAGAGTATAATTTCATTGCTTCCACTTTGTAATTTTAGTATCTTGAAGTTTACATGATTTTAGTATAGTGATGTAAAATAGTTGGGTATTAGCTAGCACAACTTGATCATCTGCTCTTATCTATATTAGATTGATGAAAGTTTGTAACATTGCAGTATTGACAATACTTTCTATCTTCTGGAATTTTCGTAGCTGTATGCGCCTAGAGATTGGCTTGCAAGATCTTCACTTCCATCTATTTACAACCCAAGCACTATCCTAAAGATTTTAGATGAACTTTCTCATGAAAATGTGAGGTAAGAGGTATGTGGTTAACAGAACAGTGTAGTCTTCTTTGTTAAAAATCAGGTATTCTTAGTATATATATCTTTGTTCATACTCTCTACTATAATGTACTAGTGTGTCTATAACCTTTCGGGGTCGTTCTTCTTAGTTTGTTATTTCCCAAGTCCATGAATTGAACATTATAATTGCAATGACAGTGTGCTAGTGATGGCTTTGAATGTTGTACTGATTCAATAGGTGACGACCCCGCTGCTAAACAGCTCCTCCTTCCACAATGACCAGCAAGCTGCTGCGCTTAACATAATTCTTGGTAAGGGAATGATGCTTGTAATTGGTGGAGTTTTATAACTTGTGATTCTAATATTATTGTTAATTTTGCAAAATAAGAGTTTTTGGGTACTATTTCTGTATCGTTTGCAAATTTGTCTTTAAATGATAATAACTTTACTAGAACTATACCTGCTAGCTTAACTACATTGCCTAAGCTTAAGAGGCTTAATGTGTCTAATACTCTAATAATGATCTTAGTGGGATACTTTTGAGGTTTAGTTCTAATGTGAATCTGGTTATTTATTTGCTTATATTGTCAAAAAAGGACTTGACTTGAATGCTTTTGTTTTAACTGCACTGGTTGATTGTATGCAAAATGCAATGATATGGACTAAGCAATAGAAGCATTCTAGAGAGCAAGGAGCAGGAATACTTGCATGATATGTGGAACACGTGGGTAAGGTACACTTTATATTGATGTTTTATAATTGAGTGGTGTGTTAAAATTTGGTGCTTGATTATTCAGTTAATTGCAAGATCTGAATATACTTGATTTCTATTTCCCTTGGCTGTTTTGTTTTGATGTTGATCAGAATATTGGTTTCCTTTAAAAGTTTGTCTAACCTTTCTTGTTAAAACTAATTAATGTAGACTAAGATAGGCTGAAATGGAAAGAATGAGCGGGATTTACCCCGCTTAAACAAAAACAAAATGGCATCACAGCTCAAACTAAAACCCTAGCCGCTTAAACATTTGATTTCACTTTCTTCTTTCATTATCCTAAAACAACTTCTCTGCAACCCTCTACAATTTGGGCACTAAGTGGCGTGCTCGCCGTCGTCAACATCTCATCCTCGCCACCGTCAACATCTCATCATCGCCTTTACCATCACCTTCGTTGCAGCCAGGTTCAGCGATAGTTTCAATTGCTTGTCTTTCTCTCTCCTTTACAACTCAATTTTCGAGTTAATATATACACTTGAATTTTCGTACCTTTAATGTTTATTAACTAGAGTTTTAGTGGATTTATCTTTATCATACGTTTTTGTTCACATTAGTGTAATTATTGCAGTGTTAGTTAATGGTTATAATCTGTTGTTTTTTGGTATATTTTGTTCAAATAAATCGAAGTTTGTTTGAATTTTTTTAACCGTACTTGAGTTTGGTCTTATTGAATTTTGTTTACATAATTTTCAATCCATATGTACAAATCTGGGCAATTTGTATCAAATTTTTTAGCATTAGAGTATAATTTCATTGCTTACACTTTGTAATTTAAGTATCTTGAAGTTTACATAATTCTAGTATAATTTCTACTGTACCTGCGCGGTTTGAGTGATGCTTGCTGTCTACTGTACCTGGGCTGCTTTATAACTTGCTACTGTCTGATGGTACGCCTATATTGCTGTTGGTATACTTCAAATGCATAAGGCTGCCTGGTTGGATACATGATGTCCTACTGATATAATGCATAAGGCTGATTCTGTTGTGCCTCATCAAAATCTGTTGTCTGATATTTGAACTATTGCTTCTGCTGGTTGGAGCTGCTGTTTGGTAGCTTTGGAGCTGCTGTTTGGTGTCTTGGAGCTGCTGTCTGCATATATAATTCATGTTGTGAGAGCTGTTGTCTCTAAGATGCTGATGGTAGATAAGGTGGAGCTGCTGGTGGATGCTGAAGTTGCTGCTTACTGTTGAGCTGCTGTTTGCACTACTTCTACATTGCCTATGCTCCTGTTTATGTTGATTGTTGAGCTGATAGTTGCTGAGCTACTGTCTGCTGCTGAGCTGCTGATCAATCATCCTAAGTGTAGAACTAATTGTTGTAGTATTTATTGTACTTATTAGTAATTATACAATTTTATTCTTGAATAAAATTCCTTTAAAACTATTTTGGAATTTCTAGGATTTATACAATTTTGATATATTTTTTATGTTTAAATTATTTCTTGATTTTTAATTTGGTGTTTTTTACGTTATATTATTGGTGAATTATAAAGAACCTTATGTTTGAACAACAAGTAAACAAATTGTAGATACTAACGTAAATAAAATATTAAAAGGCTAATACATTTAGTATTTTCCACGCTTTAAAGCGTCGAAAAATATTTTCCCACCATTTTCGACGGTTTAAAGCGTCGAAAATGGTAAAATAGTAGCATGAATATTTAATGATTTCTACGCTTTAAAGCGTCGAAAATGGTGAAATAGTAGTTTGGTTTTAATGCGCGAAATCTTTTTTTCCACAGTTAAAAGCGTCGAAAAAATTCATTTTATAGACGGAAATAAGCGTCAAAAAAAAAGCGTCGAAGATTTGTGACTTTAATTTTTTCGACGCTTTACCAAGCGTCGAAAAAACTAGTGTTTTTCCGTCGAAAAGCTCCGTGTTTTTTTGTAGTGCAACAATCCTTGGAATTTGTTCAAAATAGACTCCCTCATAATGACCGGCTATTGCAGGTTCCCTTCCCCTTTATTTTTTTCACCTTTTTTCTTACTGAACTCTTCAAAAAACACATTCCCCTTCATTTTTATTAAGCTCCTTTTTCTTCTTCATTCTTCCTCCATTGTTAACCCTGAAATTCTAAAAAAAATAAAATAAAATAAAACCAAATTCATGCTAAACCTACAAAAGCTTCAACTTCCCATAACAAATGATATTCATCCATTTTAGACTCAATGAATTTAACTTCGTATAACATATGAAATTATGATTGTATTTCTTCTTACTTAGCAATGTCTTAAAATTCAATATTGAAGAAGTTGAAGTACGTTCAATGTAATTTGAAGCAA
This sequence comes from Amaranthus palmeri, assembly GCA_019776075.1. Lineage (NCBI taxonomy): Eukaryota > Viridiplantae > Streptophyta > Magnoliopsida > Caryophyllales > Amaranthaceae > Amaranthus > Amaranthus palmeri. The sequence continues at coordinate 286,868 of JAAKBH010000371.1, forward strand.
TGTACTAATTTGGAACTAGTATTAAAACTTATTGAGTAATTGGAAGTAATTTTGAACAATGTAATTGGAAGTAATTTACTATTGAATAAAGCAATGTAATTGGAATTTGAAGCTTTTGGAGGTTTAGTATGAATTTGGTTTTATTTTATTTTATTTATTTATTTTTTTTTTTGAATATTAGGGTTTAACAATGGAGGAAGAATGGGGAAAAAAGAAGGAGTTTAATGAAAATGAAGGAGAATGTATTTTTTTTAAAGAGTTGAGTAAAACAAAAAGATAAAAAAAATAAAGGGGCCGGGAAGGAACCTACAACAGTCGGTCACTATAGGGGGAGGAGGGGGGGATCTGTTTTGAATAAATTCGAAGGATAGTTGGAATTATTAAAAAATAATTGATAGTTGGGATTATTTTTGACCAAGGGTGATTGTTGGGATTATTTTGTGCAAATTTTCCTTTTATCAACTGATTTGATCATCTAGTGTTAGCTGATTGATTATCTAGGAGTGTTTGGTAAAATTTAGCTGATAGCTGAAAGGTGATTAGTGTAAAAAGACATAAAAAGACATGATAAATTTATTGATAAGTTGATCAAGTACTATTAATAAGCCTTCTCTAAAACATTAATCACAAACTTTCAAATGAGACGTGAAGACGGTTTCATGATGAATCCATGTATATTGCCAATGTACATTTCTATCTTAAAGTGATCACTTATAACCTCAAATTGAACGATCACTTACAATTTTAAAGTGGTCACTTTTATAGACTTATAAGGGTTCGTCAGATAGTAAGACGATCTTATAAAACCCAAAAAAAAATAGTTGACCAAGTTAATTCAATCGTCATTAACTCATTATTACTCCATGTTACGATGTAAAGGCAACCACATAAAATCCATAATTTAAGTTGTTTAAAGATGATAATAAATAATATTGATTTATATTAAAAGAAAGTACTCGATCTATAATTTAACTTGGATTAAATAAGTGAATAGAAAATGAATTTAAAATAATAATAAATAGTAGTCTTAATTCATCTTAAAAAGATTTGGTCCATAATTTGAGTTGGATTAAATAAGTGAATAGAAAATTCATTTATTTGTGCAAACATGAGTTATTTCAGAACTTCAGAGACTGGACAATATTTGGCTCAAAGGGGCGCATGCATTTTTGCAAGGTGTATCAATTTCAACTTTCTTACGGCCATAAATATGTTGAAAGGATTGTTATTTAAAGTTGAATCCAATTTGTTTCTATAGCAATTAGAATAAATAAAAATAATGAAACCATTGATGTACTCAAGAGTTGAGATACTAAGCTAGAGAAGCAAAACATACATAACCAATACAAATCAACTCAATTTAATAATTGGAGTTACTTAAATAAAATTTTTTGCATTGTTCAGAAGAATTACATGCTTCATCATGTTTTTATGTTTTTTTTTTATTTGGGAAATTCCACGTGATAATCTTGAGGTTTCGGTTTTTTCACATGGTAACCAAAACTTTTAAAAAATTAACGTGGTAACCAAAACTTTTAAAAAATCCACGTGGTAACCAAAACTTTTGATCACTCTCTCGTTCTTAGAAATTATATGTGTCATTTAGTCCATACATTCCAAGAATTGTTGCAGCACAAATTAGGAGTTGATCAAAGAATAGAAAAAGGCAAAGACTTAATAACATGATTAGATACAATTAAACGAGGAAAGAATGAACAATGATGTAATATGTAGTGATAATAACGAATGAAAAACTTACTAATAATTTACGCAAGTACCTTTCAAATGGGTACACCCACCTGTATTGGACTGGTCCAGCTACTCTTTCCTCGTAAGGTAAGTGAATAGGCAAGCGCTCCATACAGTCGAAGAAGGAGGGGGGAAAATTTTCTCCATTTTGCATAGTATTACTGGTATTTCCTCCTTTAATGTACTCATCTTTGTCGTTTTTAGTTTTGGAGAAGTCAACATCTTGAAGAATAAACTTAACTCAGTTAGAGCCTCCCAATTAATCGTTAAAGATAGCAATTCTGGTAAAGCAATAGGAATGAGGTGTTGCATGAAAACATGGCCATCGTGGCTCTTCATCCCAAAGATTGAGTGTTTTCCCATATCAATATTCCTAGCTAAGTCGGAAACATAACAATCTGGAAAATCTCAAACTCTTGATCCAGTCAAGAAGCGCATAAACTCATCTATCATCTAGGGTATACGTAGCTATCGGAATTGCATTTCCTCTAGGGTGAAGGCTTCTCCTCATATTAAGGTCGCGTAAGTCACAACGAGCTGCAAAATGATCCTTTGTTCCTTTTTCCACACGCATTACCGTATTGAAAATGTTATCAAAAAAGTTCTTTTTCAATATGCATCACATCAAGACAATGTCTAATCATGTTGGTTTTCCAGTATGGGAAATCCCAAAATATGCTTCTGTTTTTCCACCCCCTGTGTAAGGACTAGGGGTGTTCAAAAAAATCCGGTTTTCAAAACCCGACCCGGATTATCCGGTATCCGGTTTGAAAAACCGGATAATTAACCCGATTTGTCAAAAGCGGGTATTTCGGACCGGGTACCCGGTTTATAAACCGGATAATCGGGTCGGATCCGGATATTAATTTTAGTGAAACCGGGTACCCGGTATCCGATTTTGTATTTTTTTAAAAAATTTTTTTTTTAATGCTTCAGCTTCTGAATTCTGTTTTGTAATCTTTGCTAACCCTAGATATATAAATCCCTAATCCCTTTTTCTATCTTGAGCGCCGTAACACGTCCTTCATCAACAATCAGTCAATCACCACCTTCATCTTTACTCTTCATCACCAATCACCATTTTTTACTCTTCATCTTCCTTCTTCACTTTCAGTGAGACCTTCGATTCTTCGCCCAAGAACGGTGCCCTTCGATTCTTCACTTGTAGGTCCATCACCATCTTCTCCCTTCATCACCGGACCAGTTTCAGTCGCCTTCAAGTCCAGCACATTCGATTCTTCGCCTTATTCATCTTCTTCACATGTATTTTATTTTAAATTTTAAGTCTTATTCCTAATTATAGTTGTTTTTAACTTTATTTTTAATTTGAATTTAAATTCTGATATTTTGCCATTTATCTTTGATATTTGGTTCTGATATTAGTTTCACTGAAATGCTAATGTAATCCCGTAGAAGAAAGAGGAATCATGCACTAGCTTTATGTTACATTGTGTAAAAATATTTTATGTTTAGCTTGCTTTAAGTTTTTAATAGTTTACCCCATAATTTGCATTTTATGACTAATTAAGTTAGTATTATAAGAGATTTAGTACATGAATTTTATGTAAAAAAATTCCAAAAAAAAAAAAATGTTTTTAAAAATAAAAAATTGGGTATCCGGTTTTCCGACCCGGTTTAAACGGGTATCCGGATTCCGGATACCCGGTTTAAACCGGGTCGGAACCGGATCGCAATTTAGGTATCCGAAAAAAGCGGGTACCCGGATTTTCGGATCCGGGTCGACCCGGTATCCGGTTTTGAACACCCCTAGTAAGGACCATATTGTTCGTTGTATTCGTGTGCGCCATTCTCGTACACCCTCTTCATACCATACATGTTTAGGTCCTCAAGTAACTCAACACCAACGCGAATACGTGGGGCATGTCTCGCCTCTTGAACACCAAGTATAAAATTAACTCTATCTCTCCTAAATGGATGACGGTCAGGCAAAAACATTCGATGACAATCGAACCAACACAGCTTTCTACTGTTTTTTAGATAAAATGACTTAGAATCAGTACCACAATAAGACATGAATTTTTGTCGTGTGTACTCCAACCCGATAACATTGAATATGCGGGAAAGTCGCTGATTGTCCACATCAAAGCAGCTCTAAGACAAAAGTTACTCCTTGTGGACACATCATAAGTAACAATTCCATCCCTCTATAGCATCTTAAGCTCTTCGATTAAGGGTTGCAGGTAAATATCAATGTTTTGCTGTGGATTTTTAGGGCCAGGAGCAATCAGTGTTAGGAACATGTAAGGTATTTTCATGCACATCCACGAAGGGAGGTTGTAAGGTGTCAAAATCACAGGCCATGAAGAGTATTGTCGTCCCGAGTTCCCGAATGGATTAAAGTCGTCCGTACATAGACCGAGCCTCACATTTCTCGTCTCAGCGGAAAATTCTGGATGTTTGGTGTTAAAACTGATCCACACCTCTGAGTCTGATGGGTGGCATATCTCCCCCTCTTCTCTGTAGTGCTCATGATGCCATCTCATCTCATCAACAGTTTCCTTTGAGGCATACAATCTTTGTAACCTTGGACCTATGGGAAGGTAAAAAATTGTTTCCTAAGGATACGTCGATTCCCTTCATCATCCTTTAGAAACCTTGTTGTCCCATATAATACCCTGCATCGTTTTAAATTCATTGTACGACCCCAATAGATCATGCATCCTTTAATACAACAATCAATCCTTTTTGCAGGTAATCCAAGAGCCGCTATCTGCTTCTTTGTGTCATAAAACCTGGTTGTCGGTAAAGCCTCCCGCAGAATCGCACAAAATTCATCGTACAATCTTTCTGGACAATGATAATCAGTCTTCAAATTCGTCATTCGCCCAATCATAGACATTTGAGAATAGGTTAGACATCCGGGATATAGTGATTGTTGGCGGCCCTTAACATTTAGAATTTTTTTTTGCCCGAGGGTTCGGTTCTTCGAATAAATCTATAAGTGAATGTTCCTCGGATGGAAAATCATTTTGAGGGCTATCGTGTTGGGGGAAAAAGTTGTGGTATGTTTCTGGGAATGCACTTGCAGCAACATCGTGCATCATACACGTGCATTGATTTTCCTCGCGGTTTCTCACAAGGAAAGTATTATGTTGTTCCTCACAAACAAATGCATTACTACAAGTCTATAGCCCTCTCCAACGAGTATATCATAATTGTACCTCCAATCGAATAATCCCCAACGAAACCCTTTCGCAAAAGATGATCTCTCACTTCATTCGGTTTTTTATAGTTAAAGTTTTTACATTTAACACATGGACATCTAATTTCCGCACTTTAACTTTTACTGATAGCGAAATTCAGAAAAGCTTCAACCCCTCGCAAAATTTTATATTATATGCCCCATCATCAAATTGTCTCCTATATATCCAACTTCTATTGTATAAAAAATATTCATTATCATCCGCCATTATAACAAATAACCTATGATAATAAATAAATATTATTGAATAAATTTAAACTATATTTATGTGTCTAAGTATTAGGTAAACAAAAAAATAATCAATCAAAAAAATAGGAAAACAAATTAAATTTAAACAATAATAAGCATGACAACTTAAAGTAATTAAATAGTAAAAAAATCATACCTGCAATTTATCTGATTATTATTATTCTTCAAATCAACAAAAACAATAATTTTTTTGTGGAAATTGAAATTATTGTGAACCGAAATTAGACCACTGAAATACTTCGAATGCAAAAAACAAATGGATGCATCACAATTTGTAGACCACCAACGGTCATATTGTGATTTTTTGAATTTACATTTCAATTTTTTGAACTATCTATGAAACAAATGGATGCAAAAAACAATAATCCAACCTTTTGTCAATTTCAAAAGAATAATCTCAAATTTGGTTTAACATTGAATAATATGATATTTGAAGTTCGTTGACCAAGAATGTTGTTCCTTTAACAAATACTTAGTAGTCCTAATTTCTTTATTATTGATAGATTGATATTCATGTTCTTGATATTCAGAGAGGAATTGATTATCATGATCATCTAGATTGCGCTCATTATCGCCGTCTTTAAACGGACGTCACAACGAGGTTCAACAATGAAAACACAAAAGAAAAACAATTCAAAAGGAGCACAAGTGTTTATGAGGTATCTTTGATACCTCCCCCTCAAATGTAGTTTTATTATAATGATTCAACAATACACTTATTATAAGCCTCCCTTATCTTAAAAACAATCTCTCAAGATCACAAATACTAATGCAAAGTAAGAACACTCTCAAGTTTCTAGCAATGCAATAACCCTCTCAAATATGTGTGTTTGTGGTGTATCTTACTCTAAAAAATTACACTCCCTTTTATAGATGAAGGTGGGTGTGATTCTTAGAGTCTTACATAGCTCACCATAAAGCACAAGTAACTCCCTATTAACTATGCTAATAAACATCACAATTAACATAGAAATAAAGCAACACACTAAACAAGCAATTAAGCAACCTACTAAATGCTCCAAAACAGAAACAACACAAAATGGAATCCAATGTGACAATCTGACAGCCTCGCTCAACCAATAATGGGTCGAGCCAACCTTGCTCGGGTCGAGCCAATCTTCCAAATTGTTACTGCCTGCAATCTAACTCACCGCTCGACCCTGGCCTCTCTCGCTCGACCGATCAAGCGGCCCACAGGTGGGTCGAGCGAGCTTCTTTCGCATCAAAACTTGTTGCTTTGATCAAGCAACTCCTCATCAAACGTTCCAAACTTCAATCCCACATAACTCGACACATCTTTATCGTCTTTCTCCAAAGTACAAGAGAAGGCATGTTCGATTAAATGATTAAAGTTAACGTCATAGTCAAGAATATTGTTACTTGCTTTAACAATCTCCCACTCAAGTGCAATATTCTTACCATCCTCAAAAGTAACCCTCTTTGACCCAAACACACCACCATCACTTTTGTGGCCTAGGCTACCACACTTAACTTGTAACTCATACAAGTTTCTCTTACTCCATAACCCTTTCATGAGCACAAGACTCCCTCTAATGACTTTCAAAACCCCTTCATTTGCTTTGAAAGTGCATCCTTTACTGTCTAGTCTACCCAATGATATTATGTTCCTCTCAAACTTAGGTACATACCTCACATCACCGAGTCTTCTTTGGACACCTCCGAGAGTCTCAATTATAACTTCCTCAATACCTTTTACTTTCACCTTCTGATCATTTGGTAAAGTAATAAGGCCATTATCCCCAAAACTAAGCTTAGTAAATTTTTCTTTTTCACAACAAATGTGGAATGAGCAAACGGAGTCCATTACTCATTCCTTACTATGAACCACTCCCCCATCAAATAATATAGCCCCATCATAGTCATCATCACTTCAAATTCCTAGAGCGGCGTTCTCGCTACCCTCATCATCATTTTTCCCATTCCTTAACTTTTTCATTCTGCTAAGGTCATCCTTAAATTCTTTCCACAACATTTGTATGTGCCCCTTCCTTTTACAATAGTAGCACTCCTTGTCACAATAGTCACCCCTCCCTTGAGACTTTCCCCTTCCTTTATAACCTTTGTCTTTTGTTCTACCCCTACTAGAAGAACCTTCACCATACAAGCCATCGCCAACATTCTTACTCTCTTCCCCTTCTCTTCTCACCATGAACCTATCATTCTCTCTCAACGCCGCCAATGCTTGATCAAGAGTGATAGAGTCCTTACATATGAGCAATGTTTGGACTATGTTTTTATAGTCCTTGGGAAGTGAAGCCAAGAGTAGTAAGGCTGGCTCTTCATCAGTTAATTTCTCATCCGCATTTAACAATTGATACACCAACTTGTTAAATGTGTTTATGTGGTCTTGCATTGATGTATCCTCATCCTTTTTGAGTTGATACAATTCCCACCTCAAGCAAAGTTTATTTGTTAAAGATTTAGAAGCATACACCTCTTGTAGTTTCTCTAACAACTCACCAGAATTTGTCTCTTTCAAGTAGTTGTACTTGATTTTGGGTGCAATGGCAAGCCAGATTGTGCTTACCGCCTTCTTTCTCATTTGTGCGCATTTTGCCTCCTCAATATGATTTGGCCTCTCTTTCAACAAAACATCATCAACGCCTTGTTGCACCAAGTAGTCCTCCACGGAGCTTTTTCAAATGGCAAAGTTGATTTTTCCATCAAACAATTGAATAAGGAACTTTCCCCCTTCACTAATTGTGTTTATAATATTTTTATAACTTCACTTTCATACCCCAAATGGCCCAAATTATATTCCCGGCTCTGATACCAATTGAAAACGGACGTCACAACGAGGTTCAACAATGAAAACACAAAAGAAAAATAATTCAAAAGGAACACAAGTGTTTATGAGGTATCTTTGATACCTCCCCCTCAAATGTAGTTTTATTATAATGATTCAACAATACACTTATAATAAACCTCCCTTATCTTGAGAACAATCTCTCAAGATCACAAATACTAATGCAAAGTAAGAACACTCTCAAGTTCCTAGCAATGCAATAGCCCTCTTAAATATGTGTGTTTGTGGTGTATCTTACTCTAAGAATTACACTCCCTTTTATAGATGAAGGTGGGTGTGATTCTTAGAGTCTTACATAGCTCACCATAAAGCACAAGTAACTCCCTATTAACTATGCTAATAAACATCACAATTAACATAGACATAGAGCAACACATTAAACAAGCAATTAAGCAACCTACTAAATGCTCCAAAATCGAAACAACACAAAATGGAATCCAATGTGACCTTCTGACAGCCTCGCTCGACCAATAATGGGTCGAGCCAACCTTGCTCGGGTCGAGCCAATCTTCCACAATGTTACTGCCTGTTTTCTGACTCACCATCGACCCTGGCTTCACTCGCTCGACCGGTCGAGCGGCCCACACGTTGGTCAAGCGAGCTTCTTTCGCATCAAAACTTGTTGCTTTGATCAAGCAACTCCTCATCAAATGTTCCAAATGTCAATCCCACATAACTCGACACATCTTTATCGTCCTTCTCCAAAGTACAAGACAAGGCATGTTCAATTAAATGATTAAAGTTAACGTCATAGTCAAGAATATTATTACTTGTTTTAACACCATCTTCATCTTAACATTATGTAAATAACTATTTGCCTTTCTTCCCATTGTCCCGTTGTCTCTTTCTCAATCCCCACCTTCAGTTATATGTTTTTGATTTTAATCACGTTTTTTGAATTCTTTAACTTAAATTAATCTTATTGATTTTATATTGCCTTGATTTTGCCTTAATTTGTATTGTAGTTGGAAATTGCCATATGGGTTTGTGTAAAAAATTTTATATTGTAGGTCTATATTGTTAGTAGATATATGGGCAAGAAATAAGAAGGGCATAAATAGAAGAATATGATTTTTTTAGGAGGAATGTATTGACATTGCATACATAATTTTCCACTAGGGGTTATTAAGGATTAATCAAAGAGTTAGACTGTGTTATAAAATTGGTGAAAAGTGAGATTATTCTACGTAAATTTTTCTGAATAAATAGTTCACCAGAGTAAATAACTATATACTATATTAAAAGTTTAGTCGGAAGCTAATAACTACGTCTATGTAACTGCTGATTATATCAAACTTAAAATATAAAATTTGATTAAATTGCATTTCATTTAATTAATTTTAAACAGTTGTGTCCAATATTTGGACTAAAATATTGTAACAATCAACTATAAGTGCGCCCATCACCAGTATTAGGGACAAATTGCAAAATACGTTTATAGATATGCCTAACACTAGGACTAGGGACAGATTGTAAAGTACGTTTATAGATATGTCCAGGATAAGGACTAGGGACAGATTGTAAAGTACGTTTATAGATATGCCCAGCACCAGGGCTAGGGACAGATTGTAAAGTACGTTTATAGATATGCCCAGCACCAGGGCTAGGGACAGATTGCAAAATACGTTTATAGATATGCCCATCTCCAAGACTAGGGACGGATTGTAAAATACGTTTATAAATATGCCCTTCACCTGGACTAGGGACGGATTGTAAAATACGTTTATAGATATGCCCATCACTAGGACTAGGGACAGATTGCAAAATACGGCTGTTGACATGCCCATAACCAGGACTAGGGATGGATCGCAAAGTACGTTTATAGATATATCCATCACCAAGGCTTGGGATAGATTGCAAAATACGTTTATAGATATGCCTATCACCAAGATTGAGGACAGATTGTAATATACGTCCATATATGTGCCCATGACAATTTTCATGTAGGGCATAACTGTGAGTTAGACCTTTAGAAATGACACTTTCCTCGGATCCATCCTGAATATAATGGGTATTTTGGTTTTTCCTCATTAAAACTCTTGTTGCTTGTATAGGAACAATAAACACTAATAGCCCTATAACAAGCGCATAAGCTAGAATCATTGGAGTTGCACTAGAAATCATGGTTGATTTTGAGTAAATAGTAAGAAGAATATATTTAACTTTTTATATGTGTTTTTGGAATAATGAAAAATGATAAGTTTTAAATACATGAGGAGAATTATCTCAATCCTTAAGTCAATCCTAAACATTAGGAAACAAATTATTCATCCAATCACAACATCTATAAACTTGGAAAGAAATTATTTTTTCCAATCTAAAAGATATGCAATATAATATCTCTATCCTATCTATATGATATGAATATCATTAATTATTTATCCTTCTACAAGATATGCTATATTCAAATTTCTTTTAGAGGAGTATCACTTTACAACTTTTTTATTAATTGTTTTCTCAATTATATTTTCCAAAGTCCATATGCATTTCTTTTTTGTTGCTTATCAAGAAGTTTATTATTCATATGCATTAAGATGTGAGACCTTATGTTTTTCATTTTTGATTAAAGTTAGTTTACACCAAAAATGAAGAAAATGAGGAAATTAGAAATAAAAATATCCTACATATATAATATCTATTAGTTTTGTATATATAAAACTATCCATTAAAAATACAAACTATGGTTATTAAACTGAAAATGATTTTTTTCTAAAATATTATAAAAACACACATTATTACCAATTTTAAGCTGAGATTAAAATAATCCAATTCTTAAAAATCACCACCCTTTATATTGTGTTGCCACATTTTTTAATAAAATTATTAAAGTGACCCTGAATGTATTTTTAATTATAAAATCAAAAATTATTATTAATAATTATACTACTACAAAAAAATTAAATTGCAAAAAAGAAAATAATTTTAAAAAATTGAAAATAACCTATTCGCACGCTTTGTGCTAAATTTTGATATATATTCACTCTATTGGAAATAATATTTGATGAAAACATTACATTATTGCAACGTTTATGGCATTAGAAACTAGACGCGCGTCAAGAGCTTTCCAATGATATATTATATGCCTAATTTCGATAACCGAGCAAGAAATGACTATCGTTTAAATTTTACTTGTGCTGAAATTTGATAAATTTTCAATTTATTTGCCATTATTTTTGATAAGAAAGTTGCATTAATGAAAGGTTCGCAGCATTAGAAATTAGACTTTAAGAGCTTTCCAACACTAATATAATCAAGTGAGAAATGACGACCATTCAAATTTTGATAAATGCTTTACGCGACTTTGATGCGGTCCAGTTGCACGTTTCGTGTGACTTTGTGCGTTTTGTGTGACTCGGCGTACTAAAGATCAGTGCAAACTTTAAATGGTCGTCATTTCTTACTCGGTTATCATAATTCGACATATAATATATCGTTGGAAAGCTCTTGAAGTCTTATTTTTGATTCCGGAACCTAGCATTAATTAGAGTTTCCTATATAAAGTTATAGACAAAAAAATGAACTTGTACAAAATTTCAGCACAAAAAAAAACATTAAGCAATTGTCATCTATCGCTCAACTATTGGAATCGACCATATAATATATCTTTGGAAAGATCTTAAGGCATAGTTTCCAATACCGCAAACATTGCATTAATGTGATTTTACTATCAAAATTTATGACCAAAAGAGTTAGCATGTATTAAATTTCAACACAAGCAATTTTTGATATTGACGGTCGTTATCGTTGCTTACGAATCATTTTGGTCTTCTTTTCATTTTCTATAGTGTTTCGATACTAAATTTTAGTTTGTAGAGTTTTTTTAGAGAGAAGTTAGACAGGTAAATGTATGAGATTTAGTTTAAGGGCAATATTGCAGTTTCAATATATAAAGATGGCGACACAATGAAAATGAGAAAAAAAATTTAAAATGATTATTTTTGAAAATACAAAATATGTTGTAAGTGATAACACGATATACTCAGCGAAAGAAGTCGTTATATTTCTGAGCGGCATATTTATTCATATTTTAATTCCTAATTTCTTAATTTAAATTCCTATTTTTATAATAAACACTTACTCAAACGACAGATTATTAAGCCATTAAGTTAGTTATGTACTTGGACTTTAGAAAAGGACCTTCTACCAGTTGTCCAAAATATAGTTGGAAATTAGATTATGTACACCTAAACCGGCCGATTTTGAATTATTTTGAAGAGTGTAATAAAAGTAGTAGAAACTTCATTTTGATAGGACATCATATTAGTAAGAATTTTCGATTGATTTTGAAAGTCGAAAACTAGTCGAAAATTATAGTGTAATAATAGTTAGAAATCTAACTAGTTTTGCGACTAATAATATACTCCCTCCAACTCAATTCAATTGTCTCATTTGAATTGGGCAAGAGTATTAAGAGTGGGATGGGGTCCACCAAAAAGGTGGTAGTTGGAGTATTTTAATTGATTAAATCATAAAACATACTAAAAGGATTGAGAATAATGACACATGGCATTCTCAAAAGAGCCAACTTTATTGCATTTTAATTAAAAAAAAAAAATTAACTACAGGCTAATTATTGCAACGTATAGTAAAACTTTTTAAGAGGCAATTTTAATTTTTAACGTATGGTAAGTATAATTTTAAATTCATCTTTCTCAAAAGAGGCAACTTTATTGCATTTTAATTTTTTTAAAAAAAAATTAATCATAGGCTAATTATTGCAACGTATGGTAAAACTTTTTAAGAGGCAATTTTAATTTTCAACGTATGGTAAGTATAATATACAAAAATGGTCAATTTATTAGAGGCAAATTCATAGATCATACAAATCATAGCCTAAATATAAGATTTCATATTTTTAACGTATGATAAGTATACTATACAAAAAATGGTCAAACTTTTTTAGAGGCAAATTCATAGATCATACAAATCAACTAACCAAAATTGGGGAATAAGAGATATGGTGAATACAAAAAATGCATTAATTGTGTGTTGATTGGAGAAAAATGCATTAATATTACAACATCTTTTTAATTGAATAATTGAGAGAAAATTTTGTCCATATTTAAATCAGAAAACATTTAACCTTCATAAGCCTATATATATGCATCTTTTTAATTGAATAATTGCATTCTAATTAACCTTTTATACTGTTCAAATTAAGGCCTAGGTGCAATAAAAATGAGTTTGAATTATTTTGATGAAATAACAAGAGATAGGGGTAATTGAAAAATTAAGGCCAAAGTGCACCACATCTGAGATTTTAAGGATAATGGGGTAGCAAGTGCAATTCATCTTATTCTAATTGATGAAAAGGTTAAGCATTAGTCTTGCTTCTTAGTTTTTTTTGGTTTTTGAGTTATATTTGTCTAATTAACATAACAATTTATTACAGGGAACGTCTATAATGGCTTCGATTAACAAAGCCGCTTTGTCTACACATTCCAAATCGTTTGAGTTAGGCAGCTGCTACTTCATTACAAAGTTCGGTGTTGGTTACATGGGCGGAGAATATCGACCAACTAAGCATTCAAGCAAATTGTTTTTTTACAAGTCCACTGTTATTGAGAAAATTCCAGAATTATCTATTAGTGGAACAATATTCAATTTTGTATCTTTTCAAGATATTTTGGAAAATGCTTTAGATGAAAAATTTCTTGTGGGTAAATTAGAGTAAATTAGAAATTGAGTTGGTGAAATACTTGAAATTTTTTTTACAAGTTTATTTATCTTTGGTTAACAATCATCCTTATATTTTGAGTAAATTAGAAAATTTAGTATATTGCATAATATATTTATGACAATTTAAAAACTACAGAGTTTATTTATACATATAACTGTTAAAATTGAGTTTTTATACTGCATAATATCCTTGACTTTTTTAATATCATATGTATTTATATATCGATGCTAAAAAAAACCGTGCATTGCACGGGTTTCTACACTAGTTTATTATAAAGGTGGTAATTTGGGTATTATAAGTAGCAAAAGTGGAAGTATATTGGTCATTACTTGTGTGAACATGGGGTATTTAAGTAAAAAATCATCAACAAAAATGAAAATGGGATAATTGAAGTGAATTGGCAAAATAAAGAAATGGGACAATTCAAAAGAGTTGGAGGGAAATAAGTCGGTATTTTTTGAATAACTTTTAATTCGAAAAATTAAAGTAGATTGGTCTAAAAATTGTATTCTATGTTTATTTTGAAACTAGTATTTTTTTTTTCAAAAATTAACTTCCAGCCATTACTAGTTAAAAAACTCCTATAGTAAGTTAGTAACCCCTTATTTGTATATTTTCTTTTAACCAAAGATACTTATTAACGTTATTTATACCTTTTAATTAAACAAAAGATACAAAATATATACCACCCAAAATTTCAGTTCTTTTTAAATAGAGGCGCCACATAACACATTAAGAACCGAATTTGTTCTTTATTTTATGAACCAAGCACGTTTAATTAGAACCCAGTTTCTTCTTCAATTTGATGCCCAAATTTGCTTTCCTTCATGGATTTTAAGGAGAGTCAAATGAGACCACATGTGTAAGAAAAAATGTAGAGTTTTTGAATTTTTATAGGTGTAAAGTGGGGTTAGTAGGTATAAAGGTGTAAAAAAAGTTAAGTTTAGTAGGGATAAATTGGTAAAGTTAACATACCTTAAAATAGAAATGAGACATTTAGGGTGACTTGACCCAATAAGAAAATTGGACACTTAAGGTGAATAGGAGGTAGTATATTATTAGTTTTATTAGTATAGTAATAGTGTATAATGAATAGTCATATATATTAGTATATTATTAGTTGTATTAAAATATTTTTAGTCTTATTATCATAATATTAGTCGTGTGGGTCTAGTATTAGTTAATTTTGTATTATCATTAGTATCAGTGATAATTTTGTAGTATTAGTGGACAGTGGTACTATCGTAGTACTAGTATAATCTCAGTGATATTAGTTTAATATTAGTGTAATATTCGTATACTGTTAGTAATATTAGTAAATTATTAGTTGTATTAGTGTAGTATTTGTAGTACTACTCGTATTAGTATAGTATTAGTCGTATTCATAGGCGGATCCAAGATTCAAAAGCATGGGTAACACCATTCATGATTCACCGTGTTGAAAAAAACTACGGCCAACAATTTTGTTTGTAAAATGGGCATTCCAAAAATATTTCATTACTCAAAATTACAAGTTACAAATTACAATGAGATCAAAGTCTAACATAATCTTGCAAATTTCTGTAAAATAATAATATGATTACAATATATTATTGATACGTGCAATTATTTGCACTTATCTATGACATTTTATACTCCTTTTTGGTTGTTTTAATTTCTTTGGGGTTTTAGGTAGATATTTTGATGATATTTGATAATTTTGTCTCATGTGGTGCGTTATTGTATTTTACTAGTACTTGCTTTTGAGGCAAAATTGAAGCTTTATTAGGATATTGTGAAGTGATAAGAGGGTGAAGGCTTGGAGAAATAGCTTAAGACCCCTTGTTATATGAAGAATCCATGCCAAAGATGATTTTATGTGAGGACAAAGCAAAGAAACGAAGCGTTTGGGACATCAGTGAGCAAGCGACGAGTTTTCACCCTGAAATGACGCTCGTCGCCAATATCGAACTATGCAAAAAGGAATCCAGAGACAAATCGACGAGTCGTCACTTCTATGTGACGCTCGTCGCCAATTTTCAGAATGCCAATGAAATGTTCCAGTAGCTTTGCGACGAGTCGTCACACCATGAGTGACGATCGTCGCTCATCATAAAACTTTGTACCAGTTGTCCAAAGGCAAAGCGACGAGTCGTCGCTCTATGAGTGATGATCGTCGCTCGACAATTCCATCAATCCAGAATCAGGCAAAAAGTATGTGACGAGTCGTCGCATATCAAGCGACGCTCGTCGCTTTGCGATTTTCACAAGGATCTAGGAGGTTTCTTCTGAAATTTTTGGAGCCACTATATATAGTGGGGGTTCCTATTCTTATTTTCCTGTCTTAGAACCAACTTTATTTCAGGTTCTTTAAGTTCTTTCAATTTTCTTGCATTTTCATTATTGTAAATAATTTCGATTCCCGCATATCGTACTTTCGGATTTTCGAAGCTTTTCTTGAAGAATTCATTGTTGCATTTGGATTTCGTATATCTAGTTTATGTGATTTGTAAGTTTTTTTTACGTTATCATCTTGTTCTTCGTTCTTGTTCATCAATTATTCTATGTTTTTCATGATGATGATTAGTGAGTAGTTTTCTTAGCTAGGGTTAGGGTAAAATCCCTAATTCGAAGCATGAATTGATATTTTATTGATTGATTGTGTGCGATTTGAGCCTATGATGGAACCTATGCTTAATGAATTTCGATTTAAATGTCTTTATTAACCTTTTCAATAAAACAGAAGTTTGAGATTAGGATTAATTTAGGCTTAAGATATATTTAAGTTAAATTCCTTCTAGTATTAACCAATAGAACGGAAGTTTGAGGATTAATATTAGTTGGCCGACGCCCTAGTGTTTGTCATATCTTGTTTCATACAATCATGAGAGTGATTGAATTCCTTGTTAGAATTAGGTCATGCCCGACGCCCTAGAGTTTGTCATATCTTGTTTTAACACCATTATAATACTTGTTTTAGTTTTTTGCACCCTAGGATAAGATACAAAACCCATTTTATTTGTTTTTTCTTGTCTTGGTTATCATAAAACATATACAACCTAGAATTATATAGCCTCCTTGTGTTCAATCCGCACTACGCGTACACCGTGCGCTTACAATTAATTAAAATTTGACAATCAATTGTTAGGGGGTTTTTTTTTAATGCCGCAAGTGTACGGGTGTCGTAGCACAATTACGGGTCAGATCACAGGGATGCAATATTAATATAAGTATCGTTCAATTAATCAATTTGGGAACAGAAGATTTGATTGGTTGTTACTATAAACTACGTGAAAATGTTTTAGAGATATGTTGATAACAAGACAATAAAAGGACTAGGACATAGGAATTCCCCACTAATAGCATGTGATTATGTCGATAAGGATTGCAATTGATTCCGTTGAATTGATTTACCAATCTAACTTAATCACTCATTTTCGGGATGGTAATCAAATTAAAACAAATTAAATGGGTTCTCTTAATCTCAACTTTCGTATTTTGATCGATTAACATCACAAGATAACATACTACTCAATCTCAACTTTCGTAATTTTGGTGTTAAGAGAAATTAAAAGACTTTAACTTGAATGATCATACATAACAGTTTAATCAAACCAATTCAACATCACAATCATCAATACTCATCTAACAATCACATACATATTAGGGTTCAAATCTAATGTCCTAGCATACAAAACTACTCACTAATCATGGTTATAGAGATTTCTATGTATACTAAACTATCAATCTATCATGAAACAAGATATAAGACATAATTTAAAAAAACTTGAATTTAAAAGAAATACCTTTACAATGGAGGATTGATGAACGGTATGTAAATTGCTAATAAAATCCAAGAGTACAATGTTGAAATTCTTCAAAGGAAAGCTTAAACTAATTCTATGGAATACAAAGAGAGAAAATAAAATTTTGAAAGAAGGAAAATTGTATCATCTAAATTAGGGTAACCTCCACTTGAATAGTGGTTCCAAAAATTAGGAGAAAAGACTGTTTAAATTCCATCAGACGAAAAGCGGCGACTCGCCACATCGGGTGCGACGAGTCGTTACATATGTACTGGCCTGGAAAAGAGAGTCCAGAGAAAAGGCGACGAGTCGTTACAAAGGAGCGACGAGTCGTCGCATAGAAGCAGCGAGTCGCCACTTTGGAGCGACGAGTCGTCGCTTCTGGTCTGACTGACGAACTTTGAACTTGGTTGTCGGATATGGACATATAATATACCGTTGGAAAGCTCTTGAAGTCTACTTTCCAATGTCGCAAACCTTGCATCAATGTGATCTCTCGATCAAAAGTTATGGCCAAAAGAGTAGGCATGTATCAAATTTCACTTCAAAACATTTGTCTTTTAAGCACTTTTCTACTCTTTTCTCTTTTGCCCATCGTCATTGTACAACATCTTCAAGCGAGCAACAATCTCTTCACTTATTTAAGGGGTCTTAGGCTATTTGTCCAAGCCTTCACCCTCTTATAACTCCGTATACTAGTAAAAAACTTCAATTCCGCCTCATATTATCATAAATCCAAAAAATAAGCATAAGAGACAAAAATTGCAACAATTCAATAATACTATAATCCCTAAACACCACTATAACTTCGTTCAAGGAGCGTAGAAATAGTACGGATAAGTGCAAATAATTGCACTTATTATCAATTATCCACAATTCCACACCAAATAAACCCAAATTTGTACACTTACTTCACCAGTCATCAATTATTCAATAATCAATAAGCCACACACATTCACGCCATTGCAGAAACTGATACCAATATTTGGAAACATAAACAAAGAGTACATGTTAGAGATATATGGGTTACCAAAGGAACTACACCACCTAACAAGGTTGATGGTTGCCTTAAACTTTCAAGTTCTCATAAACTTGCTTCAACTTGAAGATGTTGAGCGAGTTTCAAGAGAGCATTCTCTTTCTTTTTATGTTTAGGGGCACGTTTAACATCCCTCCAAATGTTTGACAACTTGTCTATGATACTAGAGACTATATAAATTTCATCCATTGTAACGTAATGCACTTTCATGTTATTATACACGCGTTGTAATTCATGAAATTGATCCATCACCGGACGGTTGTCCAACATTTTGTAATTATTGAAATTACTAACTAAAAAATTTTTAGAATTTGCATCTTCCGACATATATTTATCTTTTAAACTATCCCATAAAATCTTAGTGGATTTATGAAATTGATAAATATCGAAAAGAGAATTGCACATATCGCTGAGGATGCATCCTCTACTTATAAAATCATCGTTCTCCCAGTTGTTGCGCTTTCTTGCCTCCTCTAAAGTTTCATTCTCCTTCTCTTCCAATTTCGGAGTGCTTATCACATAGGTCACATTGTGGGAAGTCAAGAGGATGAGCATTTTCTTGTGTAATCTTCCGAATTCCACACCCAAAAATTGTCCAATTTCCTGAAGCTTGAAGTGAGTTCCTTGACGCTTGTCATGATCACAGAAATTATCGCAATAGATTATTACATATAATAATACATTAAATAAACTACAAATTCAAGATGTCTTTCTAGTGTCTCCTTTGTGTATGGCAATTTATTCCTTGCTTTGAATAAACCACGGGTTGAACAACACCGTAGAGAAGATTTGTTTGTAATGGTTACATCATTAGAAAATCTTGATATAGATTGTAGACGACAACAAACTTTCTTATTGTGATATTTCCCCACAAATGTTGTATGTTTTGACTTTAATTTAATAATTAACTTTTAAAATAAAGCTATATAAACTTAGTAGGTTGCAAAAACATATGACAAGTTCAAACCTTTGCTTAACATACACCAAATGTGAACTTCATCATCGGAAATTACCATATATCGAACATATATAGTAACAAGAAGACTTCGTATGTGACTTGATATAAATTCTAGGCAAGACTCTCTTCCTAAAACATCATTTCCTCCTAACTTTGATGCTTGGGAATGTAAGTCAAAAATATGTTTTGAGGTACAAAAAATTTCACTAAATTCATAGCATAAGGAAATAAGAACGACATGGGAAAACTTAAATGAATGAAGAAAAGGAAATTTACAATCGAGTATTGAAAGTTCTTTATCTAAAGTGCAAGAGAGGAGAAGAATTCAGAAATTGCATGTATATCTCATGTACATTTCATGTATATCTCATGAAAGAAATAACTTACACATGGCTTTTATATTTAAAGAAGAGCATATAGCCATTCATGAAGTAATATGTCACTTCATGAACTGCAGCATATATCAATCCATCCCAATAAATTTAGTTAATATAACCATATTAACTGTATGTAGTTATCGCATAACTAACATCATCATCATCATCATTATCAACCCAATATCCCGCTCGAAAATAGGGTCTTGGTGTGGGAATTTGACGAACAATCCATGTCCGTACTCCCTTAGGAGGTAATACTAGAGGTAAGCGGTCAATGTTACCCCAAGAAAGTGAGAGCCCTCCATAGAGAGGAAAAGCTTATCACTTTTGCTTGGAGGTCAAAAACTACATGCAAAAGAATTACAATAGATGAAACAAAGATTGAGATATCATAAAAGACCCGAAGGGTATAAAAAAGAAAAGAAAAGGGGTAGGAAAGAAAACAGCTAGACATCAAGGCAAGAAAGACAACTAAAGAGACTATAGCTAGTCTAGCATGTGAATCTGACGTCTCCAACTAACAAAACCCAATAAAACGAACATTGTAAAAACCAGCGTGAAATTCGCAACCAATGAAAAACTTCGCGACCCGCAAACTCGCCACGAGTAAAGAAAGTCACGACACCCAAATCGTGTTTTTTCCAAAACAGAAATTTGCTTTGAAAACTCACGACCCCCGAGCCTTTTCACAATTCGTGAAAAACACTTTCTACAAAATCAATAACTTTGCAATTTTGGGATATTTCCAATTAATTATTTATTCAATGAATTAATTTATTCTTTCTGATAACTATTATACGCTCTAAAATGAAAATAACAAAGATACTTGGGTTATGAGATGAAAATTCACATGAGATATAGTCAATCACTTGAACCGATTAGCACAAACCGATCAAAATAAATGATTAATTATGTGTTTCTGTAAAGAATAAAATCAGAAAAAATAATGAAAGAGTTTATAACTCTTTATTATGTTTCAAGAGAATGAGAAAAAGATAAAATAAGAAAGTAAACTCAAGTGTGTTTGATCACCAAGCAACCACTCCTATTAATAGAGTTATGTAGCAATGAATCATCCAAACCCATTTACAATATTGTATCCAAAAGTTATCATATTATAATCAAGTAAAACATTAGTTCATAACAACACAACACTACTCTGTGAACCGAAGTTTTGATTCACGAACATATGCACAATTCTGAGGTGCTCGAACGAGCATATGCAAATGTATTCACTTTCCAGAAGTTTTATGATGCAAAAATCTCAAAGTGCTCGAACAAGCAAATAAGGTACCTGAACGAGCAAATCGCCAAAAAATCAAACATAAGGTTTTGGAACAAACTGACAGACCAAACTGGTCATGCTCGCGAGCACATTGTCTAGCACAGTGAATTCGCTTTCGTTGTTACGTATTTGCATATTCATGCGTGATATCTTGTTATATTTGTCTTGACCTAAATAAACTCTCTAAATAATACTCCCTCCGATTCACTTGAGTTGTCCCATTTAGTTTTTCACACTTGTCGAGACAACATTTTAGCCCTTTGTATCTCAAATTATTGTTAATTAAAAATTATAAAAAGTTGATATTAATAATCTTCATATTGAGACGAATCAAACAAGATCCCACATGACTATAACTTATAGATTAAGAGTAAAATACAAATTAAGAGTGAGAAGTGAATAGTGCCCAAAAACAAATGGGACAACTCAAGTGACTTGTAGGGAGTAACAATCAAGCCTTTAGAATTTTCAAAAAAGTCACAATTAAATTTTTTTTTGATTTTTAAAGTTACCTTAATTGACATATGCAAAAAAAAATAAATGAGAAAAACATTTGAAAACAGTAGGACAACTTTTTAAAATTAAGTCTGTATTTCATACAAAACCAAAACCAAACAAAAGAAACCAATGAAAAATGGAGGTGTTTTTGTGTTGAATAATAATAAACGAAAATGAGAAAGAAACGTTTACATTGGGAAATAGATAGGAAGTAATAGACTTATGATTATGATTATGATTATGATTATTAGTGATGTTGCGCAGCAGGTCCTCCTGGAGCAACTCTATCCTCCTGCATGGATCTGAATCGTCTTCGATAATATTCAAGCTTTGCATCATCATAACCAAACTCTTTGAACACTTGATACACATCATTATTATCCACTGATTTCTTCGATAAAAAAACACGACCATCAACACTCATTATCAATCCAGCTGAAACAAATAACATCATCAAAATGATCATAGTAATACCCATCATTCTTGTTCTTTGCATTGCCATACCTTTTATTTTAAGGGTTAAAAAAATAATAATTATTATTGATGATATATATATTTATAATGAAATGATTGAATGAAAGCAGAGAATGAATAATGTTCGATATCACAAGTCTTAAGTTGGTAAGCCTATATATACACATAAAAGATCTGATCATGCAGCGTCAACATACTAGCTAATATACTATTTTTAAGATTGATAGTACAATGCAACAAATAAATAATACATATAGTGCATTTTGGTACGTGAATTTAAGAATTTAAAGGTAATTATTTACTGGAATTATTAAATAAATGATCCAGATGATAAACAACCTGGATATATAGTTTATGCTCCATGTAGTTACAATATTATACTTGGACTAAACTAATAATGGGGAAGGTTTAAGACAAGGCCGTCGAATGGCAAGTGCAAAGCGGTCAACCGCCTAGGGCCTCGTGTTTTTTAGGGCCCAAAAAACTTATTTTTATGTATATAAGTGATATTAATTTGAATTAAATTTATATATAACTTACATTTTTTGCTAAATAATATGAGTTTTTAGTGTTTTTATGTAAAGTAGATTAAATATTAACAATAAAAAAACAAAAGATGTATTATATTATGCGTTATGTCTTAAGTTTTTAGGGGTCTATTTTTATCTTTTGCTTTGGGGCCCAAAAATAAACGAGACGGCCCTGTTTAAGATTTGAGAAGCTAAATATTAATTTTGACTATCTACTTGGGGGAAGTACTAGTGGGCAAATGCTGACAATTCTCAAAAATAAGTAAAAATATATTTTGTAATAAATCATTAATATTTGTAGTTTGGTATATATCAGTATGTGTTACAATTATCAAAAGTTCATATTGGAAAAATTATGTTTGGAGAGGAAGGTAGTAACCAATTCTAGTAGATTATAATATTTCTTACAAATGATTGGTACAAATTTAATGTGCGATAAAGTTAACTGATAAATAGTGTAAAAAAATATAATTATCTGATTTAATAAGAATAGAGGGATATATTATATACAGACTATTCAACCTAAAAATTAGTTTATTTTTACTTGTGGCCATAATCCCAATTGAAATTAGGACAAGCAGAAATTGACAGACGTTAAAAGCTCTATTCAATTTCAAAAAATATGATGTTTACCTAATAATTTTGTATCATTAAAGCCCCCGATATAAAATATTGTACAATAAAACCTGTTGAACATACTTAGAACCTTTCCTATTCAATATCAACCTAGCAAAATGTTAATTATTTGGTTATATTAATATGAAAAAATTTTCCAACTCTCCCCACCTAAAATCCTAACATCCGCTCTTCATTCATGTTGTTAAAAGAAATTACTATCACAAATTCTCAACACAATGATGGTTTCATAGTAAGACCATTAGTATCGTGTTCGTTTAATGTATATTTATCGTCTTAGAGTAATCACTTAATTATAAAATTGAGCTAAATTAATAATAAATAAATTACAATTTTAAGTAATTACTTTTACCTTAAAATAAAAAATTACAATTTTAAAGTGATCAATCAGATAAATAGACTAACTATATGAATCCGTGCCATACAAGATTGAACTAAATTAATAATAAATAAATTAAAAGATCCGATATGGGGGTAGTCAAAACTGTCAATGAATACAACATGATCGTCATTCTTTCTTTGTTGAGGAATATTAGGGCGTCATCAGTCAAAATTATTAAGGGGACCATTACCGCATTTAATCCATTATGGGTTGCAATTTGGCCCTTCATTATTTTATTTTATTTTATTTTTGGATTTGTGGGTATATTGTGGAGTGCTTATATAATATAGGATATAAAAGTGGGCTTGATTTGTGAATTGTGATCATATCATATCTATAATAACTTATTATCTTTTTGAGTCCTAAAATAGTAGGGGAAAAGTCTACTATCTTTCTATTTTGTGGTAATTAATGAATCTCTTACAATTTAAAATGTTGAAGTGGATATCTTATAATGTATATGCAAGTAGGCAAGATGTTGGTCTCTCTTTTTCTTTTTTTTTTTTATTTTTTCTAAATAAAGATGTTTATCCTTTTACTTTCTCTTAATCTACTACTCCCATCTTTGTTTAGTTTGCCTTTGATATGATTTGATCACATCATATTAAAGTTATAACAATTTTATTAATTTTTTTCCTTCCAAACTCCTAAGCAACACTATGAAATTGTGCGAAAGAGTAATCGAAATTGTGCGTGCACTGGCTCGGTTTGGGGGTATGTGGGAGATGAAGATGTCTAGAGCCCAACTCGTGGCACATTTAGTGGTCGCAAGCCGCTGCCTACCTTGAGGCGTAGCTAAAGCTGCCACTGTTTGCAAATGCAGTTGTTGTTGTGCTACTGTCTGATTTTGAGAGCTTTGACTCTACGATAAATCGATTTGCTTGTATTAGCTGCTGCCCTAAAGCTACTAATGCTCGCTGTTATCGATCGATTTGTTCATTATTAACCACAATGGTGCCGCTACACCTTACTTGACTGATGAATTGTTGGTGTTCTGTCTTTGTCGAGTTACTTATGTAATAGCTAGGTTAAACATTGTATTGATCGTTGTTCGATGTTTTTTTGTTGAAATAGACTTTTGTAAAGGTTTTAGATAATTCAACTATGTAAGCTAAAAGATAGTTTTATTTCTGACATGCTGCTCCTCTCCTAGCAAATCACGAGGGGCTATGATCCTAGGGAGCTATGGTAGAGGCGTGGATTGTTACGCTTTTGAACCCAGGATTTGAAGCTTCAGCTTTTTTTCTAGAATTTGACAAAATTTATTTTGCTAAATAATAATAATAATAATAATAATAATAATAATAATAATAATAATTATTATTATTATTATTATTATTATTATTATTATTATTATTATTATTATAATAATAATAGTAATAATAATAATAATAATAATAATAATAATAATAATAATTATTATTATTATTATTATTATTATTATTATTATTATTATAATTATTATTATTATTATTATTATTTATCTTTTTGTATTAATTTTTTGTCAAACGATTTTCTATTAACACTGAACAACAATTACAACAAGGTATAAAAATCCAGATAACTAGGGCCCTCCTTCTCAGGTGCATCAGTGTGAAAGAGAGGTCCACCTTCTAGGAAGAGTTTCCCTTCCTCATTCTTCATGTGCAAAAGAGAGACCAGGTTATCTCAAAAAACAACCACAAACGACAAAACAAAATACTTGGCCTAATTAGCTAAGCAAAAGAAACCAAAGAGTACATAGGCTACTATGCCACCAAACAAGAAAGGCTACCAGCAGGTAGTGTAGTCATTGAGACTTAGGGAGTTGAATCTAATTTTAGAATCTGTTTTGATAGTTTCAACTATCCTCTAGATTGTGACAACCTTCTTCTGCCAAACTACTTCATTTTTCACGTTCTAGATCACATAGATTAGGTTGCAGAACATAATAATAATAATAATAATAATAATAATAATAATAATAATAATAATAATTATTATTATTATTATTATTATTATTATTATTATTATTATTATTATTATTATTATTATTATTATTATTATTATTATTATTATTATTATTGGCAAAGTAAGTTTTATAAAATGCCAGAAAAAAGCCGCAGCTTCCATCCTAGGTCCAAAGAAACATAGGTGTCACGTTACTTCCATGCTCTTAATGGCTTGATTAGCCTCCCATCATCTACTAGGAGGAAACGCGACACCTCGAAAGTTAAGCTATCAATAGCCTATAAAGATATAACCGTCCTATACGAGACTATTACAAAAGATCAATACGTGCAAAATGTTGCAGAATTAGCTATTACAAAAATCAGATTTCTATCAACATCCAGCTCCATTGGGACACTTTTTTTACATGTGTTCAAAGTATCACATGGCCTCGAACTTTACTGTCGGTAGCATCCGTACCAACAATGCATAGACCAAAAAAAAACCAAGTCCTTCTATTAAAAGGCAGCAATCAGTAGCACTGAGGCCTAAGGGAGAACATTTCATTACATAAGCTTGCTAAATTAAGGACCACTCTAGCAGCCTCCACAGGGGCTATCCTTTTGAAGGTGGGTGATTACCTTTCAGTCTTGGGTCTTTGTTCACCTTGACAGTGGTAATAACAATTTTGCCAGCTGCATTTGTCGAGAAGATCTCAGTTGTAGCTCCTGGAGTTGAAGGCAATGGAGTTGGGGTTTTGGTACAGTTATGATGAGCAGGTGTCTGACCAGGGGGGTTTGGGGTTTTGGTTTCAACTACCTTGGCATTACAACAAATTTAGCTTTTTGCGACATTGGCTTTAATGACATTAAAAAAATGCCACTGATTCATATTTTTAGTGTAATAATTATTGGTTTTTATTTTAAGTTCCAACATAAAGTGATTTAGCGACATTTAATTTGGTCTTTAGTGACATATGTTATTGTCACTATAGCCTATAGTGGCATTTGTGAGAAATGTCACTAGATCCTATGTCGCTAAAAGCTTTAGTGTGACTTTTTAATATGCTGCTAAATGGTCTAATAAATATCAATAAATATCACTAAATTCTCTATAAGAAACTTGAAATAGCGACATTTAAATTAAATGTCGCTTAATATATCCCACTAAAAGAAAGTTATATTGTAGTGTGGTGAGGTCTGTTACCATCGTCCTCTCTATCCCGCTTTCCTTTGTACCCATTTTGTCTGTTGGAGGTGAGTGTGTTGGTTTGTTGGTCCTTTTCCACTGTTCACCCGTCTAACAATTCCTTTCCACGTGATCGAACTCCTTACACTTCCCACATATGATGGGTTTCCAGTCATAGACAACTTTTTGAGATACCAACTCATCAAGTTCATTAACAAAGTAGATTTCCTTTGGAAATTCACCAAATACATTCATCTCAACTAAAATCCTAGCATACATCATACGCTCATGTTTAGACGTTGCATTATCAACTCTTAGAATAGAACCTAATGGGCTTGCTATTTTCTTCAAAGTTGAAATACTCTAGTATTGAAGCTCTAGGGATGGTAGTTTTATCCATATTGGCATTAATGTTAGGTTGGGAGGCGAGCCAAATAACACCCCAACGGTGCCTCCTTACGGACTAAAATCCCAACTTTGCAAGAGATTTTTTAATAAACCCCGTATTCCATATCATAAAACTACCATCCCTAGAGCTTCAATATTGGAGAGCAGCGACTGGGGTGCTCTGTGATAAAAGATTCACTAGTAAACTAAAGGGCAAGTTTTACCGCGTTGCGATTAGGCCATCTTTATTGTACGGGACAGAATGTTGGCCTGTAAAGAAGGTTTTCGAACAGAGGATGGACGTAACAGAGATGCGCATGCTGAGATGGATGTGTGGCAAAACTATGATGGACAGGATAAGAAATCAGGAGTTTAGGGAGAAGCTAGGGGTTGCACCTCTCTCTGCAAAGATGCGGGAGAATAGGTTGAGATGGTTTGGGCATGTGCAGAGAAGCACCCATGACGCCCCAGTAAGAAGGATCGAGCGCATTGTAGTGGAAGACAAGAGAAGCCGAGGAAGACCTAGGAGGACGTGGGACGAGCAGATTAAGAGCGACCTGCACGATGTCCACCTCTTTAAGGATTTGACCAGGGATAGGGCCAAATGGCGGTGCCTTATCCACGTCCTAGATTACTAGACTTGTTTGTTTTTGGGCTTTGCTTTTTGTCTGTGTCCTTTATCGTCTCTCGTACCTGTATCGTTTTCTTAGTTATATGCATGTATCCTTTTAGTTGTGTAAGTCACCTACTATGCTTGCGGCTAGTTGTTTTTCTATGCTTGGCTAACGTGTGTGTAAGATGCAGGAGTTCGGGTATTTGCAGGTTCTTACTTTTGAAGACTCTTCTTGAGCCGAAGGACACTTTTGACCGCCCTCTCCTTATGGGTATGAGACGCCGTCGAGCCTCCTTCCCCAGACCCTGAACATAGATCTATCTATGGGCGGGAATACTGGATGATGATGATGATGATTCCATATCATAAAAGTGAACTGTATAAGAAGTTGGTGGGGAGGCGAGCCATCAGCTAAGCACGCACACTTTTTTGAATACAAAAACTAGCTTGTGAAAACTAAATGCCCTAGACTTGGTGCTACTGGAGTTGCTTAAAGAAACTGATGTAATCCTTAATACCAGGTTGAGAGTATCTTCACCGAGCTCTCCAAAAGTGGAGAAAGCGCAGGGGATGATTTTTTTCCTTTTTCTTTCTACAACATTGGCTAAAGCTGCCTAAGGGGCCCATGAGGAGACTCCCGTGCCAGCAAAGGTCGAAAAGTGTGCACGGAGTCGAGCAAAAAAGCTAAACCCTTAAATCTTTTCTGAATGCAAAAAGTAATATAACATAAATGTATATCCTAGATTTTGTCACACTAGAGTTACTCAAAGAAAATAAAGTAACATGTGAAAGCATATAAAACGCTTGACTTTTCAACTCCTTAAATAAAGAGAAAACAAATAGGTTAAACTTGTATCTATTATCCCCAAATGTAGTTGCGTGTATCTTCTTTTTCCTTTTTGTTGCTTTAGCTAAAGAAGCACTAGTGGCCTAAGAAGAGACACTCGTGCTAGCAAAGGAAAAACATCAGTTACATGCAAACAAGCGTCATTTTGATGGACCCAATTAAACAGTGGTAAATTCGTTGGGCTTATACTTTTTCTATACCCCAAAGGGAAATCTATTGGAGCTTCTTTGTGCATTGAAATTTCCTCTTTGCAACAAACATAGGCGGACCCAGGATTTAAAAGTATGGGTAGCACCATTCGTGATTCACCGACGTGTTGAAATAAATTACGGCCGACACTTTTGTTTATAAAATGAGCATTCCAAAAAACTATCATTGCTCTAAATTAGAAGTTACAAATTACAATGAGATTAAACTCTAACATAGTTAAATACAAGATAACAAAATATAACACTATAATTGTTCTCTTCGAGTTCTCATATTTTGATATCGTTGCACAATTGCATCAAGACTAACATCTCTAAACACATCATACTCCAAATAAGTGACCAAGTTATCGTTCAACAACTGATCTCCCATACTATTACGCACTTTGTTTTTTATATGATTCATTCCAGAAAATGATCTTTCTACACTTGCTGTTGCCACGGGGAGAAGCAATAGCAATTTCAAAAGCAAGTACACATCTTGGTGACTCTCATGCTTCTTTGTCTCTACAAGCTTTATGGAAAGTTCATTGAGATTCTTCACATTTGAAAATCGCTCGTCATTTCTCACATCATCAATAAAACTTTGAAGTGATTCTTCAAAGAATATCAAATCTTCATTTGGAAATTCATTTGGATAAAATTTAGCAAGTTCAAGCAATTTTATTGTGTCAAAGGATGAAAATCTATCACAAGGATGAAAGCAAGACATATAAATAAGTAAATCTTTGGTTTTTTCACTAAACCGATCTCCAAGTTCTTGCAACTGTAGATTAATCACACTCAAGAAAACCTCAACTCGATAATGATGAAGATTTGTCACACGAGGAGTTTTACTACGAATCCTTCTCCTTCCAGCTACTTGCCTAACATATATATCTTCCATATTCGGAATATCAATTTCATGCCCAACTAAAAATGACGTAACTTTGTTCAAGTGAGTTTCCCAACCATTATCACGTAGTTTTTGTAATCCCAATTTGGTACTATCAACCAACTTCATCGCATTAACTATATCTTGATCCATTTTTTGTAAAGTCATATTCAATGAATTCGTCAACCCAAAAATAGACCCCATTAACTGTGCTATAAAAACAAAATAAAATGTCATTAACATATTTAGGATTGACAAAGCTTTAACCTTATCGGAATGATCAAAAGCATTAATAATATCCTTCTGAATTTTAGGAGCTATCAACATACAATTTCTAGGGGCATTATCCAAAACAACATTTTCAACATCAGATCTACCTTCAGCATACAACTTCAAAAGTTCAACAAATTTACCCCTATTATGTGAATCATGTTTTTCATTGTGACCACGGGCAGGCAAACCTTGCAATAAGAGCCACCTCATACACTTAATAGAAGCTTCTAATCTTGTTCGATATTTATTTTTTGTTTCTTCATCTTGCTTGTTTAAAGCTAACGAAATTGAGCACTTTTGATTCTTGAAGTTCGCAAGAGATATCATTGCATTTCGATGAGCACTCATGTTTGAACCAACATGTAAATTAAATGATCTAGGCTTCCTCCAATCACGAAAACCACCATTAACAAAAACATCTTTTCCAATATTATCATCTTTAAACAAATAACAAGCAAAACAAAATGCCGCATCCTTGGAAACACTATATTGAAGCCAAGATTTGTATTTACCAAACCACTTTGGATTAAAACGACGCCTTTTTGTCCCAAACATTGTATAAGGAAAATCATGATCTTCAGGTTGACAAAGTATTCTTGAACAATATTCTCTCCTAACAATGTCTTGATCATTGACATGAAATTCAGACAATCTTTTACTTTTACCAGGGTCTTGTGGAAGATTCATAACATCAACTTCATTTAATCTCTCTATATTCATAGGGGAAGTTGTTTCGGTTTCATGCTCTTCATTTTGAGGTGGATTGGTTGATGAAGAAGGAACATTATTCAATTGTAGTTTACTTTGTTGGGTCACAAGGGAATTTGGATTGGAAGTATTCTCACTTTCTTTGCTCACGCGTTTGGCAAACAAACTAGCAATACTACTTTCGTTTACTCTCTTAATATTATTCTTGCAAATTTCTGTCCACAAATCCACATCAAATCAACCAAAATTTAACATTTACTTTAATTCAAGAATCAAGAATTTAAGATGTTCAACAAATCCACAAATCCTTAAACCCTAAATCAATCCAAAATGATTAACAAACACCAACAATTCAATTCAACAAACCTAAATCAAATACATTAAGAGCCAAAAAAACAAGCCTAGAAAGTAGAAACCCTAAATTTAATCCATCATCCATCTCTATGAATAAAGAAACAAATTAACACACACAATTACACAAACAACCATTAAAAAAAACAATTAAACAAACACAATTACAAAATTAAAATTGCACTTATATTTATGTTATGATTAAATTGGATTAGGGTTTCTAATGGAGGATATACAAAGTATCTACAAATTAGGAGTAAAGAATTACACAATTACACAATTTCACAAACATAATTACACAATTTACAATTACACTCAATTTACAATTACACAATCATTAAAATTTAAAAAAACAATTGAACAAACACAACAATTTAGATAAACTTACAGTGCTCACGAGTCACGCCTGGTGGTCGGAGGTCCGGACTCCGGGAACGGCAGCCTGTCTGTGCCGCTGTGCGTGGTGTGTGGTGGTCTGGTGGACGGCAGTGGCTGTGGCTCCAATTTGAAAATGGGAGAATTAGGGAAGGAGAGAGAAAAGAACACTAGAAAGAGAAATGGAAAATGGGTATAATTTTTTTATTAATTTTTTTTTTATTAAAAAGTATTACTTTAATTCTGACACAAGCAAGCAAAAGTCACGGGAGTGGGATGTTACAACTTACAAAGCCAAAGTTTCTGACACTCACACAAGAAAAGTAGTATATTATTATTAAATTTTTTTTTTAAAAAGAAGTATTAATTTTTTTAAAAAAAAGTATGGGTAGTCTAGGCTACCCATGGTTATAATGTGGGTTCGCCCCTGGCAACAAATATACACAAGCATGTCACAAACTAAAGTATGTCTAAGCTTCAATCCTACATCACAGGAGCAATAAAGAGCATAATCCCTTCATTTTTTCATTTTTGGAGTTTTACAACTGGAGCTTTAACTACCTTTGATAAATATAGGGATAATGAGTCGGTAACACAAAATAGAATGAAACTAATGTTGATTCATTATATGTCTAAACCATCAATAGGCATTGAAAGCAAATAGTTTGGCATATAGCTAGCGAGTAGAGCTAAGAGCATTTAATTGTCTCGAAGTGAGCATGTAACTAAAAACAAGGCGTTTTACATTCACACAAATAAACCTCTGCAATCCTTGTCATGATATAGGGGGGAGAGGGTTTGACATTAAGCGAAAGAGCATTAGAGTCACAACAAACACGAAAGTTATCAAAAGCTTGCATAAAGTTTGCAAGATATTACCACTATTTGAATAGATCTTAGCTTGGAGTGAGTAGTTTGAAAACGAGAAACTATAAAATAACAAAAAAGCATCAATACACGAGTATATACAAAGACCACCCATCAGAATGGAGAGTGACTAGCTAGTCTCCATTACCAATCTCTAAAACTAGGTTCAGAGGACGTAAAAACAATCTCTAAGTATGTACACAAAGTAGGATAATTGAGTCAAATACTCAATATGAGAACAAAATGTCCAAAATAATTCTAGAAATTGAAAGATTTCTATAATAAACAAAAGTATATCATAACTAAATATTATACATAGGTGGACAAACATAAAAAATAAAAGGAGTATTATTTAACTCTAATATATTATCAATTTCATTATTTACATTTTTAATAGATTATGTGTATTTGTAAATATCATAGAGATGTAATGAATACTATATATATAGACGAATAAAATTTAGTTATATTTTCACTACAACATAACTTATTTTTAGTCGGATGCATTTAGCAACGTTTAAATTAAATGTCAGTACTTTAAATTTCTAATTATATATAGATATATATATATATATATATATATATATATATATATATATATATATATATATATATATATATATATATATATATATATATATATATACATATACATACATACATACATACATACATACATACATATATACATACATACATACATACATACATACATACATACATACATACATACATACATACATACATACATACATACATACATACATACATACATACATACATACATACATATATACATACATACATACATACATACATACATACATACATACATACATACATACATACATACATACATACATACATACATACATACATACATACATACATACATACATACATACATACATACATACATACATACATACATACATATATATATATATATATATATATATATATATATATATATATATATATATATATATATATATATATATATATATATATATATAGGGGAGGGATCCATTGAGAAGGGGTCTCAAAATGAGAAGGATGAGAAGGATTATAGCCATTGATCTTATGAAAATCTAACGGGTGAAAATCATCTTTCTCGTCGATTTTTTCTCCATTTTATGTTATGATTTAAGGTTACTATGTCTTTAGAAAATGATACTATGTTATGATTAAAGGTTACTATGTTTATTTCTAAAAGTTACGATGTTCTGTTAAGATTAAGAGAACACAGTAACTATACATAATCATAGTAACCCTTATTCATAACATAGTATCGTTTTCTAAAAACATAGTAACCCTAAATCATAACATAAAATGCAAAAAAAACCGGGTAAAAGCATCATAAACCGCGTGCAAGGATGTAAACTCATCCTGACCATTGATCTTTCATCTAAACGGCTGAAATTGCTTCTTACCCTTCTCATTTTAAGACCCCTTCTCATTTGATCCTAAATCTATATAAAATGGAGAAAAAAATCGACGAGAAAGATGATTTTCACCCGTTTGATTTTCATAAGATCAATGGCTATAAATCCTTCTCATCCTTCTCATTTTGAGACCCCTTCTCAATGGATCCCTCCCCATATATATATATATATATATATATATATATATATATATATATATATATATATATATATATATATATATATATATATATATATATATATATATATATATATATATATATATATATATATATATATATATATATATATATATATATATATATATATATATATATATATATATATATATATATATATATATATATATATATATATATATATATATATATATATATATATATATATATATATATATATATATAATCACCTAAAAACTCATTTTTCTAAGATCTTAAGTGCCCATCTTGGGCCACATCCTTAAATAAAATGTTACATAAATTAATGAGTAGTAGCTATGACGGCGTTGGATGCACGCACGAGTAAGTATGATGCCGGCCACTAAAAGAAGTGTTGTATACTTTACATATTCAAAGAGATGTTCATGTGGTTTGCCAAGCTGCCATTACTGCCGACTCTATTCATACATTACAATTTATAGCTGCCTTTATATTACTTTATCAAGCCTATGTAGCTAGCAGCTACTTAGCTAGTTAGCTAGTTAGCTTAATAGCTAATTACTTATTTAAGTAAAGTATCATTTAAAGTGTTTTAGCAGAGCTTTAATTTGCATTATTTCAACTATTATTTATTT
This sequence comes from Amaranthus palmeri, assembly GCA_019776075.1. Classification (NCBI taxonomy): domain Eukaryota; kingdom Viridiplantae; phylum Streptophyta; class Magnoliopsida; order Caryophyllales; family Amaranthaceae; genus Amaranthus; species Amaranthus palmeri. The sequence continues at coordinate 321,416 of JAAKBH010000371.1, forward strand.
ATTTCCATTACTATATGTGGTATACGTAGGCCATATCTTATGAGAATACTGCTAAATTGCTAATGGCTAACGATGAATAACTATAGAGCTTATTGGGTCAACTTCAAATTAGGTATTTCGAGTCGGTTTAAAATTAAATATATGTATATACTTTGCTTTTTATATACTTTCAGATTTATTGTGAATAAGGGTCAAAGTTAAGTTTTGATATGTGACAAATTAAGGAAAAATAAACAATTATTTAATGTAAGATCTCTTGAAACAAATATAGTCCCGGATCCCTCCACTTTGATGCCTTCCCCACTAGCGGTTTTAATTAACGTTTTATTCGTTTTTTCACGTGTAGCAAAATCATTTGGGTCGTAGGACATAGTATCCGTCGCCGCCCCACAATTAAAAATCCAACTGGTATTAACAGTACATAAAGCATAGCATGAAAAAATAAAACCCTTTTGCTCTTCTCGAGACACGTGCCCCTCCACTTTACTTGAGGGGTCACTTGTCATAGCCTTTAAATCAATTGTCTCATCTTTTAAGAGAGGCCCCCCTTCCCCATTAAAGAGGCCGGTCCATTGTCTCCCTTGAGAGACGTCAGAGAGAGAATGTCTTCTCTCTTCTTCTTCCCTTCTTTCTAAAAAATTACATGTCTGACCTGGGTTTTCTTGGTTTGTTTCATGGCTGCCGGTGAGATCCTCCGTTACACTGAGACCTTCGGCTGCCTTTCCTCCTCTGTGCTGGTCCACGGTTTTTGCCACTGGTTTGGATGTCCTTTTCTTCTCATCTGGCCACCAATCTAGGTATCCGACGAGTTTCAAACACTCATTTTTTGTGTGCCGTGTGCCGCCACAGTGAGTGCACTTTAAATGGCTTTTATCATCATTCCTCCGGTTAGGTTTTTCATTTTTCCTTGCTATAAAACCGCCTCTGATGCCCGATGAATCAAGATCTGATAAGGGCTCGTGTTTCATGATACCACGCCTCATAGTTTCACGCCTTATACTAGCATAAGCTTCTTCTGCAATGGGTAATGGGTCTTGGAGAAGTAAATCTCTCCTATATTTGTCAAAAGTTTCATTAATCCCGGCAAGGGATTGATAAAGTCGGTTTTGCTGAGTTAATTGGTTGTACATAACGATGTCTGCTGGATCCTTCATGGGGTTCGGTTGCCTTCTGTCAATCTCCTTCCATAAGGCGATTAATTTGCCGTAGTAATTTTCGACTGACTCGTTTCCTTGTTGGATTTTGTTGGCTTTAACTTTTAAATCAAAGATTTGCAGCCCATCCCTCCCACTGCTGAATAGCGTTTCAATTCCATGTCGTAGGGCCTTTACAGTTGGAATATCAAGAAATTTATTTACTAGATCTGGATGTATGTTTTCAATTATCCATGAAATGTCAATTGAATCGTATCGGGTCCATTGGTTGTACCCTGGATCAGCTTTTGGTGGTGGTTCGTCGATGATGTGTTTGAGACGACCACGACCATTAATTTCCAGGCGCATCAGCCTGGACCATATGGTATAATTTTAATTCGTTAATTTTTCGGATATTGAAAGGGAAGTGCCAGTAATTGTTTCTGTGGGCTATGGATTGGTGTTTAACTATTTTATCAGTTGCAATAACTGACCCATGGTAATGGGTTGATCTAGAACAATGGCACTGCTAGTATCATCCTCCATTGGTTCGATTTATTTCTAATTTTATTTTTTCATGTAAAGGTAAGGTAAATGATGTAGCCGCTTGAACGATTTCTTTCTCAGATTCGTTACAGCTCTGATACCATGATTTAATGATTAAGACAGGTTTTGGGGTTTGATTTCTGTGTTTATTCATTCATTAATTCTCCCATATACATACAGCTGAATATATACACTACAAAAATAGTGGCATGTAGCTACACTTATTTAGGCACGCTTATTTAAGTGTGGCAGGGTTTTTTCAGTTAGACTCACTTATTGAATTTTAGGCACACTTATTAAGCATGAAAACAATAGTCTCACTCTTAAGCGTGACTACAAGTGAATTAAGTAATGTTAAAATGTTCACAATAATAAGCGTGGCTAACGGTTAATGAAATAAAATTTGTAATCAATTCATCCACGCTAATAAGCGTGGCTATAGCGCAATTAAGAATATAAAGGTGATCAAATCAGCCACACTAATAACAGAGGCTAAACAAAAAAAAAGAAACTTTGAAGCAAAATAAATAAAGTGATAAAGACAGAAAGATGGTGGCTTATGCAGCAATTTCTTTGCGTTTTGGAACCCTAACTTTGAAGAATTGAATTCGGATGCTCAATGTAAGTGTTTGTTCATGGCTGCTTGTGATTTATTGGTCCTTTTTCAACCTTTGAAGTGTTTTTTAGTGCTAATTCGTGATTCCAGCAACAGCTTCATAAAGTGCCTGATTCTGCCGTGATTGGTTGCATTTTATGAGCCCTAATTTTGCGAAATTGGCCCCTAAATCTGTAGCGATTTAGTCAATTTTGTTAAACTCTAGGGTATCTAGGTGATTCTTCAGGCGTTTTTGTTCTCGATACAACATTTCTAGGGGAAATCAAAAATTGATGCAACTTGGCTGTTTCGATGTAACTTTTGGTACTTTGATGGCTGTTGTTGAGGATAAACGAAGTTCGCGGTTGTTTAAATGAAAATGAGTAAAGTACAAGGCTGTTGTTGGGGATTGTTCCTAATAATAATAAGGGAAATTCCACATGGTAGCATTCAGTTTTGATGAAATGCCAGTGGTAGCACTTTTTTAAGAAAATTCTACATGGTAGCATCTAGTTTATGCACTATCTAATTGCCGTAGCATTTTCCGTTAAATTCTTGTTAAATTCCGTTAATTTCATCATTTTATAAGTTTTTTCCACATGGTAGCATCCAGTTTTTATATTTACCATTTTAATTTTTAATTCACTATTTTAATGTTTAATTCACCGTTTAATTCATTAACGCTCATAAATATTTAATAATTTTATTGAAAAATTATAAGAAACTATCTAATTGGGTCGAAACAAATACTTATTCGCCTATTTTTTGATACGTAAACTGAAAAAGATATTTGACGTCATTTTTACCTGTCGTAACGATTTTTTTCAAAAAACGGTCGTTGCAAATACCTTTATGGGGTAACTCTTTTGAAAATCCGGTCGAAACCAGTACTTATACGCCTATTTTCCGATACGTAAGCCGAAAATGATATTTGACGTCATTTTTACCTATCATAACGATTTTTTGAAACAACGGACATGGCTACTATCCTGATGGGATAACTCTTTCGAAAATTCGATCAAAATAAGTACTTATTCGAAAGAGTACTTGTTTTGACCGATGAATTAAGCATTAAAATGGTGAATTAAATGTTAAATTTATTTTCCGTATAATTATTCAACATATATAATTTTTTTCAATAAAATTATTCAACATTTATGAGCGTTAAGGTGTTCAAAACAGACCCGATGACCAGATAGACACCCGACTTTATAACCGAACTCGATTTGACCCGAGTTAAAAATGGATCTACACTACTTGATATGCAGTCTCAACTATGTGCTCTTCAAAGTGAAGTTCGTGTCTCACTCTCTACTATTGCTGAGCAACTCACCGAAATGGAATCACGTCTTGGTGCGAAGCTTGACACGGTGGAAGTGCAGACTGAATTTGTTGATGAGGAGACTGCTGACTGATCCCTCCTGCTTCTATTTTCAATTAAAATAAAAATTGATGATTGGTTGGTCCATTTTATTTGTAATTCTCTAAACAATGTCTTTTTTCTTTTCAATGTACCAGCTGGGGTACAAAACAATTTACTTTTGGTTTATGCTACTAACCCACAACTTTTTCATCCTTTATATCATCTTCATTTTCTATCCCCATGGTCTATGATGTTTGGATGCATGCTTTCTTGATTCATGTTTTGACATCTATTTACTTAGTTTGCTGCTTACTATCTTAATTTGTCTAACGCTTGCCTTAGAGCTGTGGATTGATCTATACCCCTACTTTTTGATTGATGCCAAAAGGGGGAAGAGTGGCAAACAAACTTAATTGATGCTTGTGAATGCTTACGTTTTTGCTTATTCTTTGGATAATTGATTCTCTGTTCTTAGTTTACTTCATAAAACTTAGTTTGATGACTTACTGTTTGATATACTTAAGGGGGAAGAGTAGCAAACAAGAGTATGTTGACTTACTGTTTTGATTATGTTTGGTTTATATGGATCATTTGGTTAATTGTTGTTTGACATGATTTATTGAATATCACTTTGTTTATCTTTGATTCATACAACTCATAATTTTCTTGAATTACTTAATTAGACTTACTTATTTTGTTGTGCTTCTTAATTTTTAATTTTATGTCTTTAAGTTTCTTAATTATTACGTTTTTGGTATTTATGTTTATGTTTTGTTTCACGTTTTATTTTAAAATTGAAAATTTGAAGTCATGCTTAATCACATGATTTTCACAAAAAATATTTTAGAGTAATATGCTTGCCTTAGAATTTGGTAAATTACTTGTAACGATTTAATTTACTAAATATGTTTGAACTTGTGATTAATCTCTAACATGTTCAAAGTTATTAGTTTTACTCTTTCTTTTAACCAAGTTTGTTTATAAGTTTGTCATCATCAAAAAGGGGGAATTTGTTGGCCCATTTGAGTTTTGATGATGACTTAACAAATTATAAACAAACAAAATATTTGTAGAGATTGTTTTGTAGGTAATATATCCGATTATTGTAATCGTCGATGGTACCTAAGGACTGGTCAATGGCAATTGTACAAGTCAAAGTCAAAGTCAACAAAGTCAAAGTCAGTAGAGAAGGTCAATGAGGAAGTCAAGAGTAGAATCCAAGTCTACTGTTCCTGATATTGATAAACTGATGAATGTTGCAGATAGAGACAGTACGTTGTTCCTCCAGAATCCGGTCAGAGGAGAAGTCAACAAAATTAATTTAGAAAAAGTCTTGAATTTATTTTTCTATATTTTAGTTTTGTTGTACGGTTAACAACTTAGAAAGCACAAGGAATTAATCAAAGAATTAAAATAACTAACTCCTAAAAAGTCTCTTGAAAATGGCTATTTTTAGCTAGAGTCAAAGATTGACTTTGAATAACCACCATGGTAGTTATTCATATTGCTCACGGTCAATGCCCACTAATCCCTTATCTATAGATTATGGGTTTATGGCATAACTTGTTCTAAAAAGATTATAAAATCATTTTTCTAACCGGCACAAAGTTTTTGGCGATCAACAAGGAGAGAAATATTCATGTAAAATCTTTAGAATTCTCCTATGGAGATCAAGGGAGAAAAATAATCACTCTTATCATTCGAGTGCTCCCTTGGTGATCAACATTGAGAGAAAATTATTTTCCGAAAAATTGTGCCCAAATTTCGTGAGATTCAAGATTCAAGAAAAGGAAAATATTGATGTTCTTAATCGAAAATTAATTCCTAAATATTTCCTTGTGCTATCTTTGTTTGTTCATCCAATTTAGAGAATTTATCTTGTATGGGTTTTTGAGAGAATTTGTAATTAGACTTGGGTAAGTCTAAGGGGGAAGTGAGAAAGAGAAGAGAGAAAGAGAAGGAGAATCCAGAAAGGGAACAAGAAAGAAACCGAGAAGAGAAGGAGAAAGAGAAGGAGAAATATTTTATGTAATAGAGAATTGAATTACATAAAATAATAGAGAAGAGAAATCCCTAGAGGGTCGTGGTTCTTATTCCCACGTTAAATTCTTTGTGTTTCTTTAAGTTTTCTTTTAATTTGTTTTGAGTATTTTCTTTATTCATAATTCCGCAAGAAAAGGGCGAAAATACTCTAACGGGAACAAGTAACAATTCACCCCCCCTCTTGTTACACTTCGTCGTCTCTATACGTTTCTACAATTGGTATCAGAGCCCTGTTCCTCATTTAATCAGGAAACCCTGAGAGCCGTATCTTGGTACTTTAGAGATGATGAAAATGAACGAGCGTATGGAAGAAGGGTACTCTACTCAGAGACCACCAATGTTCGATGGCAAATTCTATACCTATTGGAAAAACAGGATGGAGATCTTCATCAAAGCCGAAAACTATCAAGTTTGGAGAGTCATTGAAGTTGGAGATTTTGAGGTAACTACTACCAACTCCATTAACGAGACTGTTCCCAAACCAATCACAGAATATGAGAAAGAAGATTTTCAAAAGATGGAAATGAACGCTCTTGCTATTAAATTGCTTCATTGTGGGCTTGGTCCTAATGAACACAATCGCATTATGGGTTGCAAAACAGCAAAACAAATTTGGGATCTGCTGGAAGTTACCCATGAAGGTACAAGCGAAGTCAAGCGTTCCAAGATTGACTTGCTCATGTCCAAATATGAAAGATTTTTTATGGAACCTAAAGAAAGCATTCAAGAAATGTTTACTAGGTTTACGAACATCACAAATGAGTTAGTCTCCCTTGGAAGGCTTATTCCATCCGATGAACAAGTGCGAAAGATTCTAAGAAGCCTACCTCAAGATGATCGCTGGAGAGCAAAAGTCACAGCCATTCAAGAATCTAAAGATTTTACAAAGTTTAATCTGGAAGAGTTGGCTGGTTCCCTGATGACTCATGAATTACATCTGGGAACAGCTGACAGTTCCAGGAACAAAGGTCTGGCTCTGACAGCAGACGATCAAGAAAATTCAGAAACTGATGAGGAAGAGGCAGCAATGCTGGTACGTAGATTCAAGAAGTTCTTCAGGAACAACAGATATAAAAATCAAAGAAACTACAAAGAAAAAGGAACTTCTAAATCCAAAACATATGAATGCCACAAATGTGGAAGTACCGAGCACTTCATAAAGGAATGCCCACTATGGAAGGACGAAAAAGCTAAAGGGAAAGCAAGAGAAACAGGAAGACAACCAACAAAGGGAAATTTCAACAAAACCGATTTCCGCAAAGCCATGATAGCTGCATGGGGAGAGTCCGAAAGTGAAGCCGAAACCGAAGCCTCCGTGGAAGAAGAAGAGGTAGCTAACCTCTGTCTCATGGCTACTCATGACGATACATCTAAAGGAAAAGAGGTACTGTCTCCTGATCCATTTTCTGATTATTTATTTAAATTGGATAAACATAGATTAGTTAAAATGATTTTAGAATCTCACGAAAATTTAGAAAAACAAACCGCCATCACTCTCAAAACTGAAAAAGACCTTAAAGCATGTAAAGACCAAATATCCTACCTTAACTCATTTAGATCCGATGTGCAAAATCGATTCTTTGAATTGCTTGATAATAATGTGATGTTAAAAGAAGCCTTAGAAAAAGTTAAAGAAGAAAACATCATGTTAAATATTGAATTAAATCAATTTGAGCAATTTGAGATGGAAGTAGATTATGAATCTAAGAAAGAATTTCAATGTGTACTCTTTCAAATGAGATCCGACCTAGAATCCGCCTTAAAAGAAAACGATCGACTTAAGCTTGAATTAAATTCGAGAGACAAAGGGAAAATTAGAGAAGTTCCCAAATGGATTCTTAACGCTAGAACTAAAGGAACCGAAGGTCTAGGATATGACAAAAATGACAAAAAGAAAAAGGTCTACGTTGATCTCCCAAGTAACAAATTCTGTTCCTTTTGTGGCAAAACCGGGCACCTGAAACATCAATGTTTAAAAAGGGAACAGCACAACAAAACGAACCAAATATACGTCGATAAAGTTTGGATTAAAAAATTTAATTCTTGTTTAATCGACACGGAACCCAAGGATGGCTGGGTTCCACCCTCTAACAACTAAGTTCGTTTTGCAGGTTCTAGTGAGGGGGAACAGCTCATGGTATCTCGACAGTGGCTGTTCCAAGCACATGACAGGCGATAGATCAAAATTTCTCTCACTAGAAGCCTATGATGGAGGAACTGTGACCTTTGGCGACAATATGAAAGGTGAAATCATTGCAAAAGGCAAGATAGGAAGGTCAAGTTCCCACGCTATAGATAACGTATTTTTGGTCGAGAATTTGAAACACAACCTTTTAAGTATTTCTCAATTTTGTGACAAAGGTAACTCTGTAAACTTTACTTCTGAGAAATGCATGATTTCTAGGAACGACACAGGTGACATCATTCTGGAAGGAATCCGAAAAGGGAACACCTACGTGGTGGACCTGCATACTGTTCCTAAAACCAGTTTAACATGTCTGAGTGTTATAGAAGATGATCCTCTTCTTTGGCATAAAAGATTAGGTCATGCTAGTTTTTCATTGCTTAATACTTTACGTACTAAAGACCTAGTAAGAGGATTACCGTCTCTAAAATTTCAAAAGAATGAAATATGTGATCCATGTGCCAAAGGAAAACATGCAAGGTCATCTTTTAAAACTAAAAATGTCGTGACCACATCAAGACCACTTGAATTAATTCATATGGATCTTTGTGGACCAATGAGAATCCAAAGTCGCAGCGGTAAGCGATATGTTTTTGTCTTAGTTGATGATTACAGTAGATTTACATGGACTTTATTCTTATCTAGTAAAGATGAGGCTTTTGATGAATTTGTTGCATTCGCTACTAAAATTCAGAAATCTAGTAACAATCAACTAGTCCACATAAGATCGGATCTTGGTAAAGAATTTGAAAATTCAAAGTTTATGGATTATTGTAATGAGCATGGTTTAAGTCATAATTTCTCCGCGCCTAGAACACCACAACAAAATGGTGTTGTTGAATGTAAAAATAGAACCTTAGAAGAAATGGCTAGAACTATGTTAATTGCTAGTGGTTTACCTAGAAATTTTTGGGCCGAAGCCGTCAATACTGCTTGTTATATATTAAACCGAGTTTTAATAAGACCAATCACTTCTAAGACCCCCTACGAATTATTTAAAGGAATTAAACCTAACATTTCATATTTTCGAGTCTTTGGATGTCGATGTTTTGTGCATGTTAATGGAAAACGAAATTTAGGTAAATTTGATGAAAGAAGTGATGAAGCGGTATTTCTTGGCTATTCATCTCATAGTAAAGCATATAGAGTTTACAATAAGAAAACAATGTGTGTTGAAGAATCTGTTCACATAATATTTGATGAGACTAACTTTATGACAAGTGAACAAGAAACAAGTGATTTTAAGATAGGTCTTGCGGATCTGGAAGATGATGAAAATATACACAAGGAGCAAGATCCAGTAGAACAACAACAAGGTCAGAATGTTGAACAAAATCAAGAACAGGAACCACAGGGAGATCAGGAACAGCCTGCAGTTCCTAATCCAGAAATTCAAACAGAAGCACAAGAAGAAAGAATTGAAGTTGAACCAAATCAGAACCAAGTCAGTGAACCAGCTTCCACATCTGTCCCCACAAGAGATTTTGTTCCAAGACCGTGGAAACATCATAAGTCACATCCACTAGAATTGATTATAAGCGACATGAACAAAGGCACACAAACAAAGGGGACAAATGAGAATCTTTTGTGCACACTTTGCTTTTCTATCAACTATGGAACCCAAGAATCATGTAGAAGCTTTGCAAGATTCGGATTGGGTGGTAGCTATGCAAGATGAATTAAACGAGTTTGAAAGAAACAAAGTGTGGCACTTAGAAGCAAAACCGAAGAACAAGAAGATTATTGGACTTAAATGGGTTTTCAGGAACAAGCTGGATGAACACGGCATAATCGTTAGAAACAAAGCAAGGTTGGTGGTAAAAGGTTATAATCAACAGGAAGGTATTGACTATACTGAAACTTTTGCTCCCGTAGCTAGATTAGAAGCTATTAGAATTCTTATTTCATTTGCTGCTTTCATGAATTTTAAATTATATCAAATGGACGTAAAATGTGCATTCTTAAAAGGGTTTCTAGAAGAAGATGTATATGTGGAACAACCAGCTGGCTTTGAAAACCCAATTTCTCCGGATCACGTCTACAAGCTTGATAAAGCTCTTTATGGGCTAAAACAGGCACCTAGACAATGGTACGAGAGATTATCTAAGTTTTTGATTGAAAATAAGTTCATACGTGGTAAAATTGATAAAACCTTATTCTTTAAGAATAAAGGTTCGAATATATTAGTTGTTCAAATATATGTTGATGATATTATTTTTGGTGCTACAAATGAATCGTTATGTAAGGAATTTCCTGACCTAATGAGTAATGAGTTTGAAATGAGTATGATGGGAGAATTAAATTTCTTCCTTGGTTTGCAAATTAAACAAACTGCTAACGGTATCTTTATTCATCAACAAAAATATATAAAAGAACTTCTAAAGAAATATGGACTAGATAGTGCTAAGACAAACCATACACCCATGGCCACTAACATTAGGTTAGATAAAGACTCTAACGGAACTAGTGTTGACCAAACGATGTATAGAGGCATGATAGGATCCCTACTATATCTAACAGCTAGTAGACCCGATATATCCTTTAGTGTTGGCTTGTGTGCTAGATTTCAATCAAATCCTAAGGAATCACATCATACGGCAGTTAAAAGAATTCTTAGATATCTAAAGGGAACAGATGACTTATCCTTATTTTATCCTAAAAGTGATGTCTATGACTTGAAAGGGTATAGTGATGCAAATTACGCAGGTGATCTTGTAAATAGAAAAAGCACTTCAGGAATGGTACAGTTTCTTGGATCTTGTTTGGTATCATGGAGTTCCAAGAAACAGAACACAGTAGCTTTATCCACTGCAAAAGCTGAATACGTAGCAGCAGCAGCCTGCTGTTCCCAAATGCTCTGGATTAAACAACAGCTAAGAGATTTTGGTATTAAATTTGAATGTGTTCCTATTTATTGTGATAATACTAGTGCTATTTGTATTTCTAAAGATCCGGTGCATCATTCTAGAGTTAAACATATTCATATTAGACATCATTTCCTTAAGGATAACGTAGAGCATAAAAATATTATTGTCAAACATGTCAATACTAGTGATCAAGTTGCAGATATTATGACCAAACCGCTTCCAAGAGAACAATTTGAAAAGATGAGGTTGGAGCTAGGTATGATCAAGCTTCACTAACGTTTAATTGCTAGTATTCCTCCTCAAAACATCTTGAAAAATCGGAAGGGTTCAATCAACCACAACAACCAAGATTGTTTATTCAATCATTGCGAGATTTGGGTATGCTTCTATTTAAATTTATGTCTTAAACTTTATCTTGATTGCTTGCATGTTTGAACTAATTAGACCAAGTAGCATGACTTATCTTATATTATATTTTATTACCCACATATTATAAATTATTTTAAAAATACAAAAATATTTTATTTTCCACAAATTCCAGCATTTTCTTTATTTTAATTTATTTCGGTGAACCAACATCATTTTATGAAATGGAAGACGGATCATCGAGGTGTTTCGGAAAGTAGTTATCTAAATCGATATATTCAACGAACTAAGCTTAATTAATAACTACCCTTACACCTCCTAAAACCGCCATTATGGAAGTAGTACAAACCTTTTTCTTAACCGTCCATTCAACCCTTTATAACCCACTCCTTATGTCATATCCATCATTCATAAACCCATTACTTGTACTACTCCTAGCAAAACCGTCAATCCCATTTTCCTCCTTCAACCTTCATCAATTCATCTCATCATCACCATGAAATCTCCCAAGACTTCATCTAAACCGAAAATAACAAAACCCATGCATGTCGGCACGAAAAGGACTTTTTCTACCACAAAAGGAAGCTCATCTTCAAAACCCGCAAAGAAGGCCAAGGTAGTAGATCCTGATTGTGCTTAGGAGGTTTGTTAATGTGTATCTTTAAGAAGTTTGGTGTGCCTCATGAAGGCCTAGAATTTCCAATGAGTGCTAACAACAAAATAGGTGCTAAGTGTCTTAACAACTTGCATCTTACATTAAATGAAAAAGGAATTCTAGAGGATGTTGAAGAAGATGTTGAGTATGTAAGTTTTGATGAGGAACAAGAGGAAGGTGAAACAGAAGTAGAAGGGGAGAATGTAGAGAATGTAGAGCAGGACACTGTTCCCACTGCCACCACTGAGGCAGAAACAGAACAGGAAGAAGGGGAAACAGTGACTCAGGGGGAAGCTGTTAGTAAGGGGGAACAAGTTGGGGAAGAAGAAAAAGAGGAATTAGTGGATGAACAATCCAGTTCAGAGGATGAGGACCTCAATGTGCCTCTCAAGAATATTAGGAAATCATCCAAAAATTCTTCGCGCCTTAATGATGATATTGCCTCTCCAACCCCACCATCACCAAAGCCAAGTTCACCTATACCACCATCACCGATAGCAACTACTCCACCACCATTTACTTCACCACCATCACCTTTACACACTGGTTTTGATGATCCCACTACTATCCCTCCTCCTCCAATTACTCTTGCTCATGTCCATTCTACACTACTTGATATGTAGTCTCAACTATGTGCTCTTCAAAGTGAAGTTCGTGTCTCACTCTCTACTATTGCTGAGCAACTCACCGAAATGGAATCACGTCTTGGTGCGAAGCTTGACACGGTGGAAGTGCAGACTGAATTTGTTGATGAGGAGACTGCTGGCTGATCCCTCCTGCTTCTATTTTCAATTAAAAAAAAATTGATGATTGGTTGGTCCATTTTATTTGTAATTCTCTAAACAATGTCTTTTTTCTTTTCAATGTACCAGCTGGGGTACAAAACAATTTACTTTTGGTTTATGCTACTAACCCACAACTTTTTCATCCTTTATATCATCTTCATTTTCTATCCCCATGGTCTATGATGTTTTGATGCATGCTTTCTTGATTCATGTTTTGACATCTATTTACTTAGTTTGCTGCTTACTATCTTAATTTGTCTAACGCTTGCCTTAGAGCTGTGGATTGATCTATACCCCTACTTTTTGATTGATGCCAAAAGGGGGAAGAGTGGCAAACAAACTTAATTGATGCTTGTAAATGCTTATGTTTTTGCTTATTCTTTGGATAATTGATTCTCTGTTCTTAGTTTACTTCATAAAACTTAGTTTGATGACTTACTGTTTGATATACTTAAGGGGGAAGAGTAGCAAACAAGAGTATGTTGACTTACTGTTTTGATTATGTTTGGTTTATATGGATCATTTGGTTAATTGTTGTTTGACATGATTTATTGAATATCACTTTGTTTATCTTTGATTCATACAACTCATAATTTTCTTGAATTACTTAATTAGACTTACTTAGTTTGTTGTGCTTCTTAATTTTTAATTTTATGTCTTTAAGTTTCTTAATTATTACGTTTTTGGTATTTATGTTTATGTTTTGTTTCACGTTTTATTTTAAAATTGAAAATTTGAAGTCATGCTTAATCACATGATTTTCACCAAAAATATTTTAGAGTAATATGCTTGCCTTAGAATTTGGTAAATTACTTGTAACGATTTAATTTACTAAATATGTTTGAACTTGTGATTAATCTCTAACATGTTCAAAGTTATTAGTTTTACTCTTTCTTTTAACCAAGTTTGTTTATAAGTTTGTCATCATCAAAAAGGGGGAATTTGTTGGCCCATTTGAGTTTTGATGATGACTTAACAAATTATAAACAAACAAAATATTTGTAGAGATTGTTTTGTAGGTAATATATCCGATTATTGTAATCGTCGATGGTACCTAAGGACTGGTCAATGGCAATTGTACAAGTCAAAGTCAAAGTCAACAAAGTCAAAGTCAGTAGAGAAGGTCAATGAGGAAGTCAAGAGTAGAATCCAAGTCTACTGTTCCTGATATTGATAAACTGATGAATGTTGCAGATAGAGACAGTACGTTGTTCCTCCAGAATCCGGTCAGAGGAGAAGTCAACAAAATTAATTTAGAAAAAGTCTTGAATTTATTTTTCTATATTTTAGTTTTGTTGTACGGTTAACAACTTAGAAAGCACAAGGAATTAATCAAAGAATTAAAATAACTAACTCCTAAAAAGTCTCTTGAAAATGGCTATTTTTAGCTAGAGTCAAAGATTGACTTTGAATAACCACCATGGTAGTTATTCATATTGCTCACGGTCAATGCCCACTAATCCCTTATCTATAGATTATGGGTTTATGGCATAACTTGTTCTAAAAAGATTATAAAATCATTTTTCTAACCGGCACAAAGTTTTTGGCGATCAACAAGGAGAGAAATATTCATGTAAAATCTTTAGAATTCTCCTATGGAGATCAAGGGAGAAAAATAATCACTCTTATCATTCGAGTGCTCCCTTGGTGATCAACATTGAGAGAAAATTATTTTCCGAAAAATTGTGCCCAAATTTCGTGAGATTCAAGATTCAAGAAAAGGAAAATATTGATGTTCTTAATCGAAAATTAATTCCTAAATATTTCCTTGTGCTATCTTTGTTTGTTCATCCAATTTAGAGAATTTATCTTGTATGGGTTTTTGAGAGAATTTGTAATTAGACTTGGGTAAGTCTAAGGGGGAAGTGAGAAAGAGAAGAGAGAAAGAGAAGGAGAATCCAGAAAGGGAACAAGAAAGAAACCGAGAAGAGAAGGAGAAAGAGAAGGAGAAATATTTTATGTAATAGAGAATTGAATTACATAAAATAATAGAGAAGAGAAATCCCTAGAGGGTCGTGGTTCTTATTCCCACGTTAAATTCTTTGTGTTTCTTTAAGTTTTCTTTTAATTTGTTTTGAGTATTTTCTTTATTCATAATTCCGCAAGAAAAGGGCGAAAATACTCTAACGGGAACAAGTAACAATTCACCCCCCCCTCTTGTTACACTTCGTCGTCTCTATACGTTTCTACAATAATCAATATTGTGATTATGAGCATATGTTCCTCCTTATACTCTTGAGTATAAAAAGAGGTCCTTGGTCTTTGAGATGTCTTGCACCTAATCTCTGAAATCTTTCTACCTTCCTCTCATTGTCTTTGCTAATCCAAGAGAGTAATTAAGTCTTGTATTGCATTCCTTTGATCATAAGTCTAAAACACATTGTTGTTAAGTTATATACCCTAAGTACTAAGGGTATATTGAAGTTGTTTGTATCTCGTCGTGAATTTCCACATTTCAACCCAAGTACCTTTGTGGGGGAAATATCACAAAAGTAAAGTGAGCACACGCCTACAACTTGTATCAAGTTTCCAGGTAACGGTTGTCGTTACAAAACAATCTTCATTTTACATAGGATTGTTATTGTCTTTGTAATTTTATTTTTGCCATCAACCCGATTGTAATTTGTAATGAATTATTTACATTCTGTAATAATCTTTTGTGATATTCTTCATCGATGGCAACTATGAAGGATTTTACCTCAAACTTTGCTAAGCTTGAAAAGTTTTCTGGTGTCGAGTTTAGACGTTGGCAAAAGAAGATGATGTTCATGCTCACTACCTTGAACGTGGCCTATGTGATAAGTTCACCTAAGCCGGATGCACGAAAGCCGGATGATCAGGAGACCGAGGTGCTTGAACAAAATCGGAAGTGGTCCAAGTAGGGATGGTCATGGGGCAGGTTTGGAGCGGGTCCAACCAGACCCGGATCCGGACCCTTTTAATTTTTTGAGATCCAGACTCAGATCCGGACCCTAAGGGTCCAAAATTTTCAGACCCGGACCCAGACCCTCCGAATCTGATGGGTCTAGGGTCCTTAATGGGTCCTTAGTGGGTCTAAAGAAAATCTCTTTGATTTGTCAAATTTGAAACATTTGTAAGTCATTATATTTTTCGTATATTTGTAAGAGAGTTATTATCGTATTTTATAAATATTTAATACTAATTTATAATCTAAACTCGTATATCATGACCCATATACGCTTAAATTCTAGTATAAAGACTAGTTCGAGTCCATGAAATAAGGGTAATTAGGTTAGCATTTAGCAAGTAGCATATATATTATTTATATATATTATGATTATATGAAAAAAAAAAGTGTTGGGAGCGGAATTCATACGTAGAAGACAAATAAAAATGGACAATGTAATATTTATAAGGGTCCAAGGGGCGGGTCTAGGGTCCGAATATTGGACCCGGACCCGGATCCGCCAATTATTTTTTAGATCCAGATCCGACCCGGATCCGAAGGGTCTCAAAAAATAAGACCCAGACCCTTAAAAAAGGGGCGGGTCTAGGGTGGGTCCAACAGGGTCCTAGACCCGTGACCATCCCTAGGTCCAAGTGGGACAATGATGACTTCATTTGCCGGGGTTACATCCTCAATGGCATGCAAGATGCTTTGTTCGATATCTATCAATACCATGACTCTGCTAAGGAGTTGTGGGATGCTTTGGAAAACAAATACATGGCGGAGGATGCTAGCTCCAAGAAATTCCTAGTAAGTAATTTCAATTCATATAAGATGGTAGAAGATCGCCCTATTATTGATCAATTTCAGGAAATACTAAGGATGCATGCTAACCTAAAGTTGCATAAAATTGAAATTGATGAGCTCTTCTTAGTGTCAAGCATTATAGACAAATTGCCTCTCTCTTGGAGGGATGTTAGACATGCTCTTAAGCATAAAAGAGAGGAGATTACACTCTCCGATCTTGGAAAACACATAATTGTCGAGTCTAGCATTCGAGTTCATGAGAACCGAAAGGATGAAAATCTTAATGTTGGTACTATCAACATTGTTGGGGAAGCGAAACCACCATCCCGTTCCGGAGATAAAAGGAAGAGGAATGACTCTTCCAAGGGCAAGGCTACTATTCCCAATACCGAAAAGGTATGTTGGGAGTGTGGAAAACCCGGGCACCAAAGGAAAAATTGTTTCGTTCTAAAGAACAAGCAAAAGAAGGCAAAGGGGAGTGGTCAAGCTTCAACAAGCAAAGGACCATCCACTCAAGGTAATCTTGCAATTTTGAATGAAAATTCTAATATAAGTTTTTCATTATGAATACTAATATTAGTGCTATGCAGGATGATTCTTTGTCTTGGTGGATCGATTCGGGGGCATCGAGGCATGTTTGTAATTCTACTCAATGGTTCAAATCCTTTAACAATGTTGTTGATGGGGAGCATCTCTACATGGGAAACAATGCACCTATCATGGTCCAAGGCAAAGGACAAGTTGAACTATTGTTTATTTCGGGGAATCTCTTAGTTTTAAGGGATGTGTATTTTGCACCCGAAATAGGTAGAAATTTAGTCTCGGGTCCTATTTTGAATCGATTGGGCTACAAACTAGTGTTTGAGGCCGATAGGTGTATTATCTCAAAGAATAATTTGTTTATTGGTCGTGCTTACTTATGTAATAGTTTGTTTAAGTTATCATTAGATATGAATAAAAACGTTATTTGTAATGTTTTGAATGTAAATGGAAAAGATGATTCACATTATCTATGGCATGTTAGATTAGGACATGTAAACTATGACAAAGTTTCTTTTATGTCTAAACATGAACTCATTCCTATGTGCATTAAAATGTCTAAGAATTGCAAAACGTGCATGCTAAATAAGATCACTAGAACACCCTTTAAAAGTGTTGAAAGAAAATCTGGAATTTTGGAATTAATCCATAGTGATCTTTGTGATTTTCATAGTACACCGTCTTTGGGAAATAAAAAGTATGTAATAGCTTTTATTGATGATTTCTCAAAGTTTTGTTATGTATATCTTTTACATACAAAAGATGAGGCTCTTGAACATTTTATAATTTACAAAAATGAAGTAAAATTACAAATTGGAAGTAAACTTAAAAGGTTAAGAACCGATAAAGGAGGTGAATATTATGATCCTAATTATTTTAATTCAATGGGTATTATACATGAAACAACCGCCGGTTATGCACCACAATCTAATGGTGTGGCGGAGAGGGAAACCGCACTCTGCAAGAGATGGTTAATTCCATGTTATCCTACTCGGGTTTGAGTGATGGATTTCGTGGTGAAGCAATGTTGACAGCTTGTCACATTCTTAACCGAGTTCCAATGAGAACGAATAAGAAAACTCCTTATGAACTTTGGTACAAAAAGAAACCAAACTTAAGTTATCTCACTACTACAAGTCATCACTTGAGCCACAGTAGCAGTCGTGGCACAAGTAAGAATTTCCCATGGCTATGATGTCTAGCCACGGGAATTTAAGTTTGAGACTACCGTGGCACAAGTGATCGTGGCTAGATTGTTGCCACGGGAAAATTATGGTTGTGGCATAAACTCTTTTTCTTGCCACGGTAGATCCCGTGGCTAAATTTATTCTTTTGCGTGCCATAAGCATAACCCGTGGCTAATCTTACTCTTCTGCTACATCTACTTACCCGTGGCTAATCATATTCCTTCCACACAAATGCCTTGAGTAGGATTTGAACCCAAGACCTTTAAGTTGGTATACCAGTACTCCAACCACTAGACCATCTATTATTTAGTGATAATCTAAGTAATGTTATTATACTTAAAACATAACACTCCTATCACTTAGTGTATTATTATTATTATTATTATTATTATTATTATTATTATTATTATTATTATTATTATTATTATTATTATTATTATTATTAACTAGTTGAACAAAATTATTAAAAGTTGTGAAACAAAATTATAATTAGTTGAACAAAATTAGTTGCAAAATTACTAAAAATTAATTTGTTTAACTAATATTCCTAAATGCAACAAAATTAGTCGTATATTAGAATAATACTACTCATATTAATATATATTACTTAGGTAACACTTAGATATTATTATATTACTATATTATAAGTCGTATCTTACTATATTATTAGTCATATATTCTTTTTTTTGTTTCAATATAAAATTCAAACCAAAAATTGACTTTGTAGTAATTTAGTTGGAAATTTCGACTAACACTTGTCAGTCGGAAAATTATTAGTCAGAAATTTCCGACTGTTTTGAGTTAGTCGGAAACTTTCAGTCGGAATTGCTCGAGTTTTTTTTTATCACGTTAGAGAAATAAAAAATATTTTTCATGTGTTCTTGAATTTAAGAGGATAATAAGATTTGATTTTCATTAAATAAAAAATTGGAAAAGCCTTGGAATAGTTTAGAAACAACCCTTTTCTCTTTTGTAGAAAATACTTTAATATTACCAAAAGTCATTGTTTAAGGTCTAGTTTGAGTATTTGGTAAGTGAAAAAAGCTTCTCAAAAAATTTAAAATGTTTTTATTTAAAATATATTACATTGAATTATTATTTAAAGAAGTTTTTCTTATATTAAATTAAAAAACAAGGAAAAATAATGACTTATTTTCTAATAAATGTATAACTAATTAAGTTGGATGAAGATTTTGAATTTAAATAATTGATAAACTTTTTTATATTTTAAATTTTCTCTTACAATATACTATTTCCGTGGCAAAATCAAAACTTGCGATAAAGTCAAATTTAGGTGTCATAATTTATACCACAATCACTCAATAGCTATTTACCCGTGACTTATAATTCTTTGATTGCCATTATAAATATTTACCCGAGACATAATTGGTGACACAATTTTTTTGTCATAATAAATATTTCCTAGTGACAAAATTGTTAATACAAGTTTTTGTTTGCCACAAAAAAAATTTCCCGTGGCAAGATTTGTAGCGCAAGTGCTTGTTTGCCACGATATTAATTTACCCGTGGCACAAGTGCTTGTTTGCCACGGTATATCTTTACCCGTGGCATAATTTGTGGCACAAGTGCATCTTTGCCACGGTATATATTTACCCGTGGCAAGAATTTTGGGTATGATTGTGATATTGTCTTAAAACCTATTTTTCCCGTGGCAAGATCAAAACTTGCCACGGTTTTTGAATTCTCGTGGCATAATTAGTGGCACAAGTGATGATTTGTAGTAGTGTCTTAAGGTTTGGGGTTGTAGGGCCATTGTAAGATTGCCCGGTAACAAGAAAAAGAAACTCGATGAACGAGGTGTTGAATGCATCTTTATAGGCTATGCTATTCATAGCAAAACCTATAGGTTCTGTGTTATAGAACAAAATGACTATATATCGATTCATTTGATTATAGAGTCAAGAGATGCGATTTTTGATGAAAATAGTTTTCATCATTGAGTAGACAAAGAAATCTACAAGTTTGTGCCAATGACAATGTTGATGATAATAGTCAACAAGGTTCACTTCTAGATGTTGATGAAAGTCAACAAATAGATGAACAAGAATTAGTTGATCCTATAGAGTAAGAGACAACGGAAAGCTAAAAGCTTTGGACCGGATTTCCAAGTATATATACTTGGTTGAAGGTGATAGAAGTGAAGTATCTTCTAGCGTTCCATATTTATATAATGTGGAAGGTGACCCATTGACTTACAGCAATGCTATGGCATCACATGATAGCACTTTTTGGAAAGAGGCTATTGATGATGAGATGCAATCCATCATGGGAAATAATACTTGGGTGATAATGGATCTTCCTCCTACTTGTACACCAATAGGTTGCAAATGCATTTTCAGAAAGAAAATGAAAATCGATGGTACTATTGATAAGTTCAAAGCCCGCTTAGTGGCTCAAGGCTTTAGACAAAAGCACGGTATCGATCTTTTCGATACATATGCACCGGTTGCAAGAATAACCACTATTCGGTTATTGGTAGCGTTAGCTACGGTCTATCATCTAGAAGTACATCAAATGGATGTTAAAACCGCATTTCTATATGGGGAATTAGATGAGGAAGTTTATATGAAACAACCCGAAGGGTTTGTTTTGAAAGGGCAGGAGCAAAAGGGTGTGTAAACTTGTGAAGTCCTTATATGGACTTCAACAAGCACCTAAGCAATGGCATCAAAAGTTTGATGAAACCATACTGTCTTTTGGATTCAAGTTGAATCAAGCTGATAAGTGTGTCATTTGTTTATATTTTGATGACATGCTTATCTTTGGAAGTTGTAAAGCAATAGTCCAAGAGACAAAAGACTTTTTGTCAAGATCCTTTCAGATGAAGGATATGGGGGAGGCCGATTTCATCTTAGGCATTAAGATCATAAGGCAAGGCAACCGTATTAAGTTAAGTCAAGCTCACTATGTTGAGAAGATACTTAAGCGGTTTCATATGCTTGATAAAGCGCCGGTCTCTACTCCCATGGAGCCGGGTATGAAATTTGCAAAACATACCGGTCAACCAATTTCACAATTGGAGTATTCAAAGGTCATAGGATCTTTGATGTATGCTATGACGAGTACAAGGCCTGACATAGCATTTGCGGTTGGTAAACTTAGTCGATTTACTAGTAACCCGGGTCCCCATCATTGGATGGCGATAAGGAGAGTATTAAGATACTTGTTGCGTACCAAGGATTTTGGTATTGCATATAGCAGAAAACCTCCTATTCTAGAAGATTATTCCGATGCTAGCTGGATCACTAATGAAGAGGATAACTCTTCTACTAGTGGATGGGTGTTTGTTTATGGGGGAGGTGCCATTTTTTGGTCCTTTAAGAAACAAACATTTATAGTCGACTCTACGATGTCAGCTAAGTTTATAGCACTTGCTTCAGCAGCTAGTGAAGCAGAGTGGTTGAGGAATCTCATATTTGAGATACCTTTGTTACCTAAGCCAATTTCACCAGTGGCAATCCATGCGGATTACATGACGGCTTTAGGTAGAGCTTATAGTCAAGTATATAATGGTAAGTCTCGTCATATTGCTCTTAGGCATAGCCTAGTACAAGGACTTATCATTAACGGGGTCATAACTTTTGACTATGCGAACAATAAGTTCAATGTGGCGGATTCGTTTACGAAAGCCATGAATAGAGATTCAATTGAGAAAGCCTTAGTTGAAATCGATTTATGTCAATAAAATCATTTGGGAAGGCCCAATTCACGCATGAGTAACATCATGTCTGAATTCAATGTGGTAGAGTCCTCTTGATTTTTGTTAAAACAACTCGTTATATGACCCATCGTCTTGAAAGTTCTCAAGATCAAGGGTTGAAGAGCTCTTGGTGTTATATCCACGTCACGGGGATATGTTTTATACGTACTGAGAACCTACCTATAAAAGTTTGAAGTGTGGTTGCTTCAAGTAGTCAAGATTGGCATAATGACTATGATAAACTTATGAATTAGATACGGACACGGCCTTACAATGTGTCAAGTTAATAACTTTGTGTTATTTGTTTTGTGTGTACTACATCTTCGAGTGATTGGAAGGGTCATTTGATTCAATTCCTTATGGAAATCAATTCTGGCTCGATCACTTGTTAAGTGTGTTATACTAGACGTTAATTCAATCCGAAGAGATATTAGCGTTAATGCATGAAATGTATTATAAGTTTTGGTAAATGAGAGGCTTATTATACCCAAAATGGGGGAGAATTGTTGAACATTTAGTGTCTAATAATGCTGATTATAATCACTGAGTACTACTAAGGTAGTGGGACAATTTATAAGTCCGTAATAAATCACTAAAAGCTACTTTAAAGTAGTGGGACAAATACGTATTAATTTACTCGGTCCGAAAGGCATTGGAAGAAAAGACAAAACAAGGGAAAAGGGGAGCCAAGATAGGCCTGACAGCCGACTCGGCGGTCCCCCTTTTGTAGCTGTAGCCGAGTCGGCTTCAGCTTCTGGAAATTCAATGGTTTGGTCAGAAGGTTTCGCCGAGTCGACGATCCCTTTTTTGGACCCATCGCCGACTCGGCGATGGCTACTGGAATCATACCGTTGCTTTTTCTTCCCGTTTTCAATAGAGTAAATGCCTTGGATTCTCCCTTAATGCTCTTAATCCCTGAGTTTATGAAGGAATATAATGTCATTGTTAATGACATTTATTGGCATGATTATGATGGTGATTAATCATAATCAATATTGTGATTATGAGCATATGCTCCTCCTTATGCTCTTGAGTATAAATAGAGGTCCTTGGCCTTTGAGATGTCTTGCACCTAATATCTGAAATCTTTCTTCCTTCCTCTCATTGTCTTTGCTAATCCAAGAGAGTAATTAACTCTTGTATTGCATTCCTTTGCTCATAAGTCTAAAATACATTGTTGTTAAGTTATATACCCTAAGTACTAAGGGTATATTGAAGTTGTTTGTATCTCATTGTGAATTTCCACATTTCAACCCAAGTACCTTTGTGGGGGAAATATCACAAAAGGAAAGTGAGCACATGCCTACAACTTGTATCAAGTTTCCGGGTAACGGTTGTCGTTACAAAACAATATATCTTCATTTTACTTAGCATTGTTATTGTCTTTGTAATTTTATTTTTTCCATCAACAAAGGGGTTTAATACAAATTCCCGATTGTAATTTGTATTGTAATTATATACATCCGTAATACCTATGTCGCTAAAAGTTTTAGTGTGACTTTTTAATATGCTGCTAAATGGTTTAAAAAATGTCACTAAATCCTTTATATACACTATAAGAAATTTGAAATAGCGACATTTAAATTAAATGTCGCTAAATATATCCAACTAAAAGCAAATTATGTTGTAGTGTCTAGGTTAGAAAGTTTTCGTTCTGCACCAACCACAAGAGTTACTCGCACCTAGCTCAATGTTCAATGAAGTCACACGAATTCTAGAGATTCTGGTAAATTTAATTGGAGAATTAGTGATGAATTTGGTGAATCATATGAAAAAAGCTCTTATTTTTCTTTTATTCGGGATAGAAACTCATTAACTCGAAATGGAAACTCACAACTCGGGCAATTAACTCAAAAATCGCCCGTAAACATTTTTCTCCGATATGAAACGGCCAAAACAGTCGAAAAGCGTGTTGACTCGTCATTTTTTCGTACAACGTGTCCAATCGCAACGGCTAGTTGAAAATCCGTGACTAGGGCTGTGCAAACTTAGACCGGACCGGCGGTCTAGACCGGACCCGGATGGACCCGGACCGGAACCAGAACCGGACCGGAAGCATCAGGTCCGGTCTCCGGTCCTCTAAAATTTTCAATTCCGGGTTTCCGGTCCGGTCCGGTCTAACCCGGAAAATTCAGGGTCGACCCGGTTAGGACCGGTTAGTCGCTGCTGTCACCCTCTACATATACTAATAACACAGTGACAATGGTAATATACTGATGTTGAACTTAATCTTGTGGGCTGTTGGGCTATTTCAGCCTTATTCTTAGCTAGTTTGTTATGTTATGTTATAAAATATAAATGCACGCTATGCACTTGTCTATCTCATTTATTCTATAGTAATAGGTAACATACTCATTATCTAAGAATGTGATAGCAGGCTAGCAGTTGACCCTCCAACATATAGTATAGGCACATTATCATATTCAAAATTTTGATCTATTGTTTCATTGCTAGGGATGATAGTTTACCAGGAAGTAGATTCAATGAGTCTCTGATGCAAAATACTTCTAATAACTATCGTGTTATTATCATCATACCATGTCAAAGCCATTTTATAATAATTAATTTGCTAAATTATTTTAAAATATTCTATTTTTCAATTTATTTTTTGTCTCAAAAAATATTTCCGGTCTAACCGGTTCAAACCCGGACCGGACCGGAAGAATTCCGGGTTAGACCGGGACCGGACCGGATGGAACCGGTCCGGTCTCTGGTCTTAGATTTTTTGGGATTCCGGTCTTCCGGTCCAACCGGTTCCGGTCCGGGTTTGGACCGGTGAACACTCCTATCCGTGACAACTCAGCTGTTCCGAGTTAACTCAGCCGTGTTTTTGCACCATGGTCGAAACCATATCCCTTAATACGACACAAAACGCGGTTTTTTAACGTTTTTTGCAAAATATTTGGACTAATGAGAGCCTTCGCAAACTAATTGGAAAAATAACCTCTACTAAACTGCTACTTCATGTAGCGGTTTGCCCATTAATTTTTTTTTCTAGTACTTGGAAAACAAAAAAATACAACAAGTAAAACCGTTACTCCATTTAGCGGTTTATTAGAAGACAAAAAAAATTTCAAAAAGTTATGTGCGCAAAATCGCTACTTGGAGTAGCGAGTAGCGCTTTACTATATACCATAAAAAAAATCGATTATTCAAAATGATAAAAACACTACTTTAATTAGCGGTTTGCAAGGACAAGCTTATTTTTCTGGGGAGGTTATTAGTCCAAACATTTTCAAAAAAAAAAAACCTAAAAAAAAGTTCTACAACATGCTTCTATAAGGTTGCTTATTAGGCCCACTTTTCAATTTTAGCGATAAAATGGTAACGCAAAGTGCCTTAGCTTCACCCTTTTGCTATTTATTTTTAGTATTAGTTGTATGTTATTAAAAATGATAGTTATAGCTTTTAGTAAAAAAATTACTCTCTCCTATTCAGCTCAAATGGGACATTTGCTTTTTGGACACTATTCATCTCTTACTCTTAATTTGCATTTTATTATTAATCTATAAGTTTAAACATAGTCAAGTGAGATCTTGTTTGATTCGTCTTAATGCAAGGATTATTTATATCAACTTTTCATAATTTTTAATTATACACAATTATAGATATTAACGATCGAATAAGTGCATTGGATAGAGTGCAAAAAGCCAATGGGACATTTAAGCTGAATAGGAGGGAGTAAAAGAAAGGAGACGAAACAAACACTATAATAAGTTTATTATATTAGAATTAACAAGAAGCCACACGAACCAAAATTAAAGAAAATACATATTTTTAATTACATGCAAAACCTTAACTTACTCGAAAACAAATAAGCTAAGTAAAATCATGCAACTGAATTAAATAACAAAACAAGATTTATTTATCAGTCCCATTTGCAAACGCCATTGAAGAAGCCGTCGCAACGATATATATTGCAACAACTATCCAAGGCACCACATGGATCTCCCTTTCTAGGGCACCACTTTCCGCATTCATATGAAATACCGATCCCTTTATCTTCACGAACAGGATTGCACGATAATCCATTACAACATGGAAGAGTCCTTGGAGAGCAACCATCACCTTTTGCTATGCATTCCTGACTAGCCACACTACTAACCAACATTATAACTATGCTTAAAACCAACACAACATTTACACATTTTTTTCCCATTTTATTTTCTACTATTTTATTTGATTAATTTGGTGCTTTATAAAATAAAAACACCAAGATCCCTATTTATAACCTAGTTTCATATTTAGTCAGTCCATTAATTTATTAATAATTAATTTAGCATTTAACGTGCATACATTGTCATGGGATATAATTATATTGTTTAAGTATATGCATTCCACGTCTCTAGTTACAACCGAGCTTATGATCAACAAATGACAGTTCATAATAAATAAGATACATTAATCATTTAATTATCCTTAATTAATAATATGTTTGTTTTACCTGCATACATTTTCGTGGGATACATGATAGATAGGCAGTACTAATTATATTATTTAAGTATATACATCCCAGGAGCGGAATAAAAATTGAGTTTTTTTTAAAGGTTCTGTGCAATTAAAAAATTATGATATTTTTCTAACAACTTCGTATCGTCGTTAGACACTAAATATTATGTGATAGAACATATTGAACATGAACAGAACTTCCACTAATGCATCCACTCGCGGCATCTAATCCCCAGCTTATGATCTACAAATGACAGTCCTTAATAAATGGGCCGGGAGACATTAGTCATCATTTTAATTATCCTTAATTAATAAAATATTTTTTAATTAAATATGTTTAAAGGAAGTACTACCCGTTCCATTAAAAACTCACACTATTTCAAGTTGACACAAGTATCGAAGATAATTGGTTGATAACAAAATATCATTAATATAGAACGGAGGAAATATAATTTAATCTAAAGCTTCTACAGAAATTGTAGCCTTAAAACATGTTATTTCATGCTATATGCCACTCTTTTATAATCTATATCGTAGTCCTTTGAGCTAAACGCGTAAATATATGACACCTCATATGCACTCCTAATCGATGCCACTCTTTAATATTATTTCACTTGAATAACAAAGGTTGAAACATACATCTATCATCAATCTCGCCATCCGTCATTCGTCATAGTATGGACAATAATTAATTAGTTTTTTTTTTTGAGGTAATTAGTTAGTTTATTATTGTAATTAATTCATCCACATCAATCAACCTTTGCAAATGCCCAGCAACAATGTACGATATTTCAAAATTTATTATTTTTGTTGATTAATAATATTTAATTAACATGCATCGTGCTTCATTCGTACTTTTCATCATCAATACCATTTAATTAATAGAATTGATTATGATGATTGGTTGCCTTTCATTACAAATTTACAATCATAGATAAATATACTCAAAATATTCTCAAAAGATATATTATTCTAGCACACCCCTGCAGTCGAATCGGGAGGTTGACGAACGATGAGACTGGAGCGAAAATCATCAAAAAGAACTTGAGGAAGACCTTTGGTAAAAATATCGGCAATCTGATAGCGAGATAGAACATGAAGAACTCTAACATCACCACGTTTAAATTGCTCTCGAACAAAGTGAATGTCCATTTTAATGTATTTGGTGCGCTGATGGTGTACGGGATTACCAGATAGATAAATTGCACTGACATTATCACAATATACAAGAGTAGCGGTAGTAATAGGAAAACGAAGCTCAGGAAGTAAATTTCGAATCCAGCAAGTTTCGGATACTACATTAGCGACACCTCTATATTTTGCTTCGACACTAGATTTGGAAACTGTAGGTTGGCGCTTAGAGGAACCAAGAAACAAGATTGTCACCCAGAAAAACACAATAACCAGAAGTGGAACGAAGAGTATCAGGACAACCACCCCAATCAGCATCGGTAGAAGAGAGAAGAGATGACACGGTTGATTTATATAATTGCAAACCATGGTTAAGAGTACCTTTGATGTACCGAAGAATGCGATGCAAAGCGGCCATATGTTCAACTCGAGGGTCATGCATGAATAGACAAACTTGTTGAACGGCATAAGAAATATCGGATCGAGTGAAGGTGGGATATTGCAATGCACCGGCTATAAGCTTCGATATAGGGTTGGATCATCATGAGGAGAACCAGCATTAGCACGGAGTTTGCTTGAAGAAGAAACAGGTGTAGAAGCCGGATTGCATTGAGACATGCTGGCTTTTTCTAGAATATCCGTTGCATATATCTATTGGGAAAGAAACGAACCTGTAGAAGTACGAGTAACAGTAACGCCCAAAAAATAACTCAGAGGACCTAAGTCCTTCATGGCAAACTCAAAACTCAACCTAGCCATAATAGATTGTCGAAGACTATCTAAGAAAGCAGTGAGAATAATATCATCCACATATAACAGAAGATAAGCAATGTCGGGCCCATGACAATAAATGAACAAAGACGGATCAGAAATACTATTACAAAACCCACCAATAGAAGTAAAAAAAATCAGCAAAATGTTGATATCAAGCCCAAGGAGCTTGCTTCAACCCATATAGAGATTTCTTTAGGAGACAAACATGATCAGGATAATTGGAATCTCAGAAACCCACAGGCTGATGCATATAAACAGTCTCATTCAAATGACCATGAAGAAAAGCATTTTTAACATCTAGCTAAAGAATAGACCAAGATCTAGAAACAACAATATACAAAATAGTGCGAATAGATGTAGGTTTCACCATAAGACTAAAAGTCTCATCACAATCAATGTCCTCACGTTGAGTCTTGCCATCCCCAACAAGACGCTCCTTGGCTCGCTCAAAAGATCCATCAGATATAGTTTTCAACTGAAAAATCTATAAAGAATGAATAACATTAGCATGAGGGGGACGACGTACAAGTTCCAAAGTATTATTTTCAATTAAAGCATCAAATTCTTCTTGTATGGCTTGTTTCCAGTTTGCGTCACGAAGAGCATGTATGGGATTTTTGGGAAGGGGAGAAAAGGAGGCGGAATAAGCATGTGAAGAATATTTGGGATTTGGTTTGAAGATGTCATCTTTACTTCGAGTGGTAATTCCCAGAGGAGAAGATGGGCGGCGTTGCGAAGAACTGGGAGATGAAATGGGTGGAGAAAGGAGTGGGTCGTGTATGGCAGGCCCAATGGTAGGTGATGTGGCTGCTGAGTGACTAGGTAGGGGGGTTTGGGCAGGGGGGTATTAGGCTGGGTTGATTGTTGGTTTATGGAGAGGATGGGAATGTGAGGTTGGGTTGAGGGGCTGTGATAATGAAGTGATTTGGGCCAGGCCCAGTTTGTATAGGTGAGGGTGGGGTGGTTGGCGGGTATAAGGGAGAGGATATATTAGCCGCATGGGTTGGGTTTTTGTTAGTGTTTGTGGGCTGGAGAAGTAGGGAATTTAATTGTCCGAAAATTCATACTCGTGAAGAGTACATTTGGGATGTTGGGTAAAGGGGAATGAAGATTCATCAAAAAGCACATGGCTAGAAATAATGATTTTACTCGTTGCGATGTCATAGCACTTATATCCTCGATGCGATGAGGGATAGCCCAATAAGACACATGAAGAGGAGCGAGGTTGAAGTTTGTGGATTTTAGAAAATAAATTAACAATGCTTATAAAAATCAGCTATTCTCATGACAGATCGACTCTTTGAAAAACGGTCCTTAACCTAGCCTATTTATGCTGCCAGCTTGTTTAAAAAATAAAAAGAAGGGAAATTCCACGTGGTAACCCCGAGGTTTTGGGTTTTCCACGTGGTAACCAAAACTTTTAAAAAATCCACATGGTAACCCTGAGGTTTACCAAATTATTCCAACATGACCTTTTTGCATATAAAACGATATCATAACGTTAGGAAATATTAATTTTGAAGCTTTAAGGCTGTTGTATGCCTATATATGCGACTCATTATTTTAAATGCCATTAGTTTCAACCATTTTTCCCAAAATATAAACCCAAACTCTACAATCTTTGGATTTGGAGGAAAACGGTAGATTTGAGGTTTAAAATTTGTGGAAAAAAGTTCAAACTAATGGCATTTGAAATGGTGAGTTGTATAAATAAGTATACAACAGCCATAAAGCCTCAAAATTAACGTTTGTTAACGTTTTTATGTGCAAAAAGGTCATGATGGAACATTTACGTAAACCTCAGGGTTACCACGTGGATTTTTTAAAAGTTTTGGTTACCACGTGGAAAACCCAAAACCTCGGGGTTACCACGTGGAATATCCCTAAAAAGAATTATTATCCCAATAATACTAACAGCAAGACGCAGGTTTCTAAGAAAAACCTTCCACTACAAAAAAAAAGCAATTTTTCGACTACCCAAAAACAATCGGAATTTAGTCGGTATAGAGCTATACCGAATAAATTCCGACTATTAGTCGGCTCAAAATGGTCGGAAAATCGTTTTAGTGAAAAACAGTCGGAATTTTCCGACTATAAGGGTAGTCGGAAATTTCCGACTACCCTTTCCGTCGGAAAATTAGTCGCTAATCACTATTTCAAGATATTTACCAAAATACAACGAAAAAGTTTTGAAAAAATATTTCGGCCACTTTTGCCGACCAGATTCCTACTAACTGGTTGGTCGGAAAAATAAAATAATTTTGCTGAATTATCGTGCCACGTCACATTAACGGTGGATACCCTAACAATCACTATGCACAGAAATGTTTTAGGGAAGGTTTGAATAGAAGACCTCATGGATATGAGGTCCATGCTCCAACCATAGGCCAAATGTTGATTAGTGATACTCTAAGCTATGTTATTGAATTTATAATATAATAACACTCCTAGCACGTATTATTATTATTATTATTATTATTATTATTATTATTATTATTATTATTATTATTATTATTATTATTATTATTATTATTATTATTATTATTATTATTGTTGTTGTTGTTGTTGTTGTTATTATTATTATTATTATTATTATTATTATTATTATTATTATTATTATTATTATTATTATCATCATTATTATTATCATCATTATTATTATTATTTTTTTGGCAAAGTAAATTTTATAAAATGCCAGAAAAATAGCCGAAGCTTACAAAAACTCCAAGAGACTGAGAAGACGACCTAAACAAAGCTTCAGAGGGACAGGCCCCTCGACATTCGCTAGTCTAGGAAGTCGACTCCAAAAAAGAATAAATATTCTAGAGACTAAAGATGCTACGTTCTAACATTTACAAATGACTTTGGGCCACGCTTGACCAAGCACATACTGAAGATGTTCCATACACTACAAAAAAATACAAAAATCACATTCCTAACTGCGTGAGCAAGTTTTCCAGGATGCACTTCCCATACATAAACAGAGTATCAGCAACAATCCATTAGTATGTTGGTGGGGCAACTAGACCCAAGCCTAAGCTGCCTTCCCAGTCTGCAGCAGCTAGAAGGTTGAACATTAGCCCAACCTCAATACCTTACCATCACAGTCTTTAGGGACAATCCAAAATATAAATTTTAAAAATATACACTTTTCCAACATCAAATTCATGCCAACTTAATAAATTTTTAAAAAAATGAATGAACCAAAATAACACATCAATTAAATTAAAAAACCAAAGTATAATATTAGACACACATTTAAACCAACAAGTATCTACAATTTTAAAAATTGTACTCCCTCCTATTCACCACAAGTGTCCCATTTACTTTTTGGACACTATTCATCTCTTATTCTTAATTTGTATTTTATTATTAATCTATAAGTTAAAACATAGTTAAGTGAGATCTTGTTTGATTCGTCTCAATGCAAGGATTATTCATATCAACTTTTCATAATTTTTTATTATACACAATTACAGATATTAACGATCGAATAAGTACATTGGATAGAGTGCAAAAAGCAAATAGGACACTTGTGCTGAATAGGAGGGAGTATAATTCTAACTATTCACATTATCCAAATTTAAAAATATTGATATCCATTACAAAATAGAAAATAAATAAAACTACATCATAACCTAAAAAAAAATCTACATCATTGTTTTTGATTAAGGTTTCATAGACAATGGAGAGACTATTCCACTGCCATGAGCTCACAACCTACTGAACAAGCAGAATCAATAAGTAATTTGATTTCTTGAGCTCACCCAAAAACAGCTATAATTTAGTTGGTACTTCCGACTGTTATGGAGTAGTCGGCTCAAAATGGTCGAAAAATCGTTTTAGTAGAAAAACAGTCGGAATATTTCGACTAAAAGAGCAATCGGAAATTAGTTGGAAATTTCCAACTACCCTTTTAGTTGGAAATTAGTCGTTAATCAATATTTCAAGATATTTCCCAAAATCACACGAAAAAATTTTTGAAAAATATTCCGACCACTTTTTCTGACGAGATTCCCACCAACATGTTGATCGGAAAAATAAAAAAAAATTGTTGAATTATGTGCCACATCACATCAACGTGGATACCCTAGCAATTAGCATGGACACAAATGACTCAGAGAAGGATCTAACCCAAGACCTCATGGATATGAAGTCCATGCTCCAACCATAGGCAGAGTGTTGATTAGTGATACTCTAAGCTATGATATTGAATTTATAACATAAGAACACTCCTAGCACTTATTGTTATTATTATTATTATTATTATTATTATTATTATTATTATTATTATTATTATTATTATTATTATTATTTGTTTTAGTGTAACATTAGTATAATATTAGTTGTATAGTATATTATTACTCGTGTTAGTTTATTAATAGGTTTATTAACATAATATTAGTCGTATTAATGTAGTATTAGGATTATTATTAGTTGTATTAGTCTATTATTAGTTATATTAATTAATATATTATTACTCGTATTAGTTGTATTAGTTTATTATTATTATGTTATTAGTTGTAGAAGTATATTACTACTCGTATTAGAGAAAAATTAGTTATTTATCCGTATCAGTCGTATTAGTTTTTATTAGTCGTATTAATGTATTATAAGTCGTCGTATAGTGTTACTCTTATAAGTGTATTATTAGTTGTATTAGTATTATAACTACTCGCATTAGTTTATTATTAGTTATTGTGTTAGTGTATAAATATTATATTATTTGTTGTATTAATATATTATTATACGTATTATAATTACTCGCATTAGTGCATACAATGTATATTATTAACCGTATTAGTCTTACTAGTGTAGTATTAATAAACTATTAGTTGTATTAATAATATTATTACTCGTATTCGTGTATTATTAATATATATTAGTCATTTAGTTGTATTAATATATAATTAGACGTATTAGTATATAAATAGTTGTATTAGAGTAGTATTATTATTACTTGTATACTATTAATTGGAGTGAATTATTGACGAGAAATATAACAATGATTCACAAACAGTACGAGATGCAGTCAAATAAGTTAAACAAATAAAAACTAATCAAATAAAGTATACTTTTCGACTTTCGACAAATTAAACTAGTAAGAATAGTTAGACAAAATAAATAGAAGTGGTTCATTTTCGTCAAACAAAATGAATTATTAAAGTTAATTAATACCAACCAAAATAAATAAATACAAATTTCTAAAAAATAAAATTTACAACTTAAAGTTAATAAAACCAAGGATAAATTTATAAACTAGTTACCAAATCAAATGGTAGACAAGATATGTTGGCAGACAAAATTGGAAGGCAATAATTGCAAACCGAAGTGTGCAAAATTGTGAAATTAAGATTTCAGAATGAAACTTAGTAAAATTTTTAATTAAATTTTTTTATTTTTCAATTAAATATTCCGACCAAATACTTATTCAGTAGCAAATTAGTTAGAAATTCAGACTAACTCCTGTCAGTTGGAAAATCAGTCGGAAATTTTTCGATTAGTTTCTTATAATTTTTTGCTTTTAAAAATAATTCATAATTTAAATAAGTTATAAAAAAGATAAGGCTGGTAAAAAATTTAGAAAAAGAAAAGGAGACAGACACTTAGCAGTTTATCTAATATCAAAGAATATACGTATATATTATTGGTTACATGCAAAACCTTAACCTAGTCAAAAAAGAATAAGCTAAGTAAAATCATGCAACTGAATAATAAACAAAAATAATTGAGCAGGCCGCATTTATTTGTGTTTTGCAAATGCCTTTGAAGAAGCCGTTGCAAGTATATATTTCGCAACATGGACGAAGGATACCACATTATTAGTTTGTAATAATCTTTTGTTATATTCTTTTTCGGGATAGCAAGCATCAAAGAACTCATTTTTAATTTCACTAAGTTAGATAAGTTTGTTCGTGTCTATTTTCAACGTTGGTAAAAGAAGGTGATAATCTTCCTAACTACTTGGCTTACATCAAAAGTACCCCCTAACCGGAAGAGATTGAAAATGAAACTCTTGAGCAATAAAGGAAAAAAGGTAAATAGAAAAATGTTGATTTTATTTGCTGAGGTCACATTGTCAATAGGATGCAAGATTCTCTCTTTGACATCTACAAATACCATGACTGCGCTAAGGAATTATGGGAGACCTTAGAGAACAAATGCATGGCGGAGGATGTTAGCTCTAAGAATTTTCTTGTAACTTCAATTCTTATACGATGGTTAAAAATATCCCTGTAATAATTGATTCAATTCCATGAATTACAATAAATGCATGCTAATATGTGATACACATGCTTAGTGTACATTTTATCACCTAATTTTTACTCATATTTATGCCATCCTTATGCTATATTCTTTTGATTTATTAGTCCAATTATGCTTATTTACTTTTGGTACAATGTTTGTTGTTTTGTTATTTTTGTAGGTTTTCCTTCATGATAGACCCATCACAAGCACTAATTATATTTATCCTCTTACTCTCAGGAGGCTTGAGGACCTTAGGAACTAATTTGGTGACAAAAGGAAAGTCAAATTAATGAAATAAAGTCCATGCAAACATGGTTGTTAAAATCGCGATTATAATCTATGATTTTACGATTTTACGATCCAAAAACAAGCGAGCGATTTAAATCACAAGTAAAATTAATAAAGTTGTAGAATCTTACGATTCTAGTTGGAATTATATTTTAAGAGGTGAAATCATAACACAATTTTACGATTTAATGATTCGATTCTACTAATATAGTATGAATTATTTAAAAAATGTCTTATGTACCATATTTTCTAATCTCTTTCACATGTACACATAAATGTCAAATTTTCCATCATAATAACTTTTAAAAAACAAATTTCTTAATCCGTATGAAGATTTAAACTAATTATTGACAAATTTTCGTTATATTCTTAGAAATAAAGTCAAAGAAACTTTAATTCATAAATTAGTCGTATTAATGTATTATTTGTCGTTTTATAGTATTAGTAAATTGTTAATTGTATTTATATATCACTACTGGCATTAGTTCATTATTAGTTGTATTTGTAGATTATTAGACATATTAGTGTAGTATTTGCTACTAGCTAGTAATTTTTACTCGTATTAGTACCTTATTACCCGTATTAGTGTTAGTACTCCTTATTTTGAGATATAGCATAGTACTCCAATTATTTTATTATTAGTTATTACTCCATGTTTGTATATTATTATTACTTGAAAAGCGCATGTTGATGTGGATGTGCGGGCACACATTGATGGTTCGAATAAGGAACTAAGAGTTTAGAGACATTCTAAAGGTTGCCTCTATCTCTGGAAAATTACGCGAAAGTAGATTGAGAAGGTTTGGACATGTGCAACGAAAGACATTCGACGCCCCCGTTTATATAAATATATGAAAGAATACGAAATTAAAGAAAAAACATATATATTTTTGGTTACATGCAAAACCTTAACTTAGTTAAAAAAGAATAAGCTAAGTAAAATGATGCAACTGAATAAACAAAAATAAGCAACAACATTAGATTTATTTGTCAGTGTTCACTTTTGCATCTGCCATTGAAGTAGCCGTTTGCAAGTATATATTTCGCAACATGGTTGAAATAAACCACATCTATCACCCTCTCTTCACTAGTGGAAACAAGCACATTGGCTGCGGTTTTTTTGAGGTTATTGGCTGCGGTTTTGTCTCGCAGCCCTTAAAGTAGCAGCAAATGAAAAAAACTTATTGGCTGCGGTCATAAAAACCGCAGCCTATAGTCTATTTTTAAAAACCAAAAAATACTTAATTGTTGCGGTTCTAAACAACCGCAACCAATACTTCAATTTTTAAATTTTTTTTTTCATTTTGTCTCCATCTTCATCACTACAAGAAAAGTTGTTTTGGGCGTCAGTTTTGTAACCTTTTGGGCGTCATATGTAAAAGCGTGGCACATGAGTATATTAGGGCGTCATATGTGGTGGATGACGCACAAAAGTCAGTTTAGGCGACAAATATTTAATTTGTCGCCCAAATATAACATTATGGGCTACGTCTATCTCAAATATGTCGCCCATAACTTTCATTTAAATAAATTCCATTCGCCAAAATTTTTAATGTGTCGCCAAAATCCCGCCTTGTGTAAAAATTTATTCCCGCCTATTGTAAAAACTTATTCCCGCCCTCATTATAACCCTAAAAGTAAAATCCCCCAAAAGAACCTAAGTTTATCACAAACCCTAAAAATATTCTGTCATTTTGTTCCAAAATCCCCGCGCCAAATTTGCCTGCTGGCTGGTCGCCTACTCGCCTTCTCTCCCGCTGCTGGCTGGTCGTTTCTTCTCCGGTTGCTGGCTGGTCGTCTTCTTCTCCGGTTGCTGCTGGTCGTCTTCTTCTCGGCCGGTTTGTTTCTTCTCCGCCCTCATGGTCTTCTTCTGTAATAAACTGATTATCTTTAGAAATTGAATTACAAACTGATTTTCTTTTATGCGTTTAAATTGAATTACCATTGTCTTTGTTTTCTTTAGAAGCTGATTATCTTTGTTTTTCTTTAGAAATTGATTATCTTTTTTTTCTTTAGAAACTGATTTTAAGTTTTCTTATGATAGCTTTGTCAAATTATCTTTGGCTTATATTCAAAAAAAAAAATTATCTTTAGCTTGAATATCACCATTGGCTTGAATATGTCTGATTTTTAGTTCTTTAGAGACTTGAGAGTTTACTTAGGTCGATGGCTATGTTCTATTCAAGTAATTCACCAAAGGATTGAAAAATTGGTTGAATAAAATGAAGTTTTCTGGTTCTTTGTGATTCATAATCGAAAAATTGGTCGATGGCTATATGGACTAGTATTAATCATTCATAGTACTTTTGTTTTCTGGTTCTCCCACTTGCTTTATGTCTCTTATTTTATTTCTCAAACTTTTGCTTCAAACTCCCTAAACTCATAACTTGAGTCTTATATATTCAAGACTACATGGTACTTTTGTTTTTTTAAACTTTACTATTAAATGCAAATCATTCATAGTTAAATCACATGTTTTTTATGAAAAAAATACCAAATGTAATGATCTTGCTTCAAGCTACCCCTTATTGTTCAAATCTGGGCCACCACTGATTGTGCTCTTATACTTGGCTGCTTAAACAGTGAGTAAATGAGTCTTAAATGGGAAAGAGTCAAACATAATACAAAGGAGGAATTAGCACCCTTGTATTTGTTTCATGCAAAAGGATAATTCTTTTCTTCTTTAATGTAGTATTAGTTTTGTGCCAAATTTTTGATCTTAGTTCTTTGGCCAATTGTCAAATAAATCATCATGAATTCTTGATCTGGGTAATTAAAGCCAAATCTTAAAGTCATTGTCCAAAGCACATACTTAGTTATTTCATAATTAGTAAGATATGAGCATTTTAGATTGAAATACTTATACTATGGGAAATATTTAAGGTAGTTCATATTTAATTTTTAACTAGCTTTTATTTGTTTTGATAATCTCTAGGGAGAAAGATTTATAACTATATTTCAAGAAGTAAATCTTGATTGAAAAAATGGTGCCACCTTCAACAAGCACTTCTAGGTATGTATTTTGTTCTCGTGTAATTGAAGTAGCATCCTATTGAATTTCTCTATTTGTATTGAATTTTCTAAAACTTGTTAATCAATTAAATGTTTGTGCATTGTGTGAATATTCATGGAATTTTTTGGTTTGAAGGATGTTCATGGATCGAAGTTGGATGAATCATAAGGGAATAAATGATAGAAAAGAATTGACATATGTTCGAGGGGTTAATTCATTTTTGGAGTTTGCTTTTACTAATAAAGAAGTCGATACTAAATTAAGATGTCCTTGTCTGAAATGCAACCTTCAACTATTTCATGACAAAAATACAATGAAAATTCATTTATTAGCTTGGGGCATTGTTAGGAATTATCATCCTTGGGTCCACCATGGTGAGAGTGTTGATCAATATAATATAAATGATGAAGGTAGTGAGTCTGATAACACTAATGATGTTCATATGAATGAGGATACTTCTATGATAGGTGATGATCTTACTTCTTTATTGTTTGATGCAACAAGAATGCATGGTGATCCGAGATTTGTTCCTAATGTAGAACCAGATATTGAGTTTGAGCGTGGTGACAATGAAATGCCTAAAGAATTCAATCAATTGATGCAAGATTTGGAAGCAGAGTTATACCCTGGTTGTAAGACTTATAAGAGACTAGAGTTTATTTTAGCCTTACTCCAAACTAAAGTTAGTGGGAATTGGAGTGACCATTCATTTTCTATGTTACTTGAATTATTGCATAGGGCTTTTAATTACGATGCATCTTTCCCAAAAAATTTTTATGAAACAAAAAAGTATACCAAAATGTTAGGGTTGGACTATACTAAGATAGATGCGTGTGTTAACCACTGTGCATTGTTTTGGAAAGAGAATGAGGGAAAAGATAATTGTCCAAAATGTGGTGTTTCTAGGTGGAGAGAAAGATCTATTGTTCAAGGTGGGGACTCCGAGGGTGATAATGAGGGAGAAAATATGATGACACGAGAACCACAATTAGTTTTACGTCATTTTCCTCTTATACCAAGGTTACAAAGAATGTTTGTTTGTTCAAAGTTAGCTCGACATTTATGTTGGCATAAGGATAGACATCAAGAGGACGATGGGATTTTAAGGCATCCATCTGATGGAAAGGCATGGAAATCTTTCAGTGAGCTATATCCGGAGTTTGATGCAGATGCACGTAATTTGAGGTTAGGGCTAGCTACTGATGGGTTTAATCCAGGAGGTTATTTGAGTAGTAGATATAGCATTTGGCTAGTTTTTATTGTTGTATACAATTTGCCTCCATGGATGTGCATGAAGAGTTATAACATAATCATGCCTTTGTTGATTCCTGGTACAAAATCACCGGGAAATGACATTGATATTTTCCTTGAGCCTTTAATAGATGAGCTTAAACAATTGTGGGATGTAGGAGTTAAAACTTATGATTCATATCGCAAGGAAACATTTGATATGCGTGCTGCTTTAATGTGGACTATTCATGACTTTCCTGCATATGCAAACTTGTCTGGTTGGAGTACTAAAGGGAATCTTGCATGTCATAATTGCCATAAAGATACATGTTCCTATAAGTTGCGTCATGGACATAAATGGTGCTACATGGGGCATCGTAGATTTCTAGATATTGATCATAAGTGGAGACTTAATCGAAACTCTTTTAATGGAAAATTCGAAAGAGGACCGCCCCCAGAATCTCTTAGTGGTTGTAGTGTTTTAGAGCAGTTAGAAGGGGTAGAAAATGTCATTTTTCGAAAAAAAGACAATCTCAAACGCAAGAGAGGGACGCGGTATTTGGTTTATCAGTGGAAGAAAAAAAGTTGTTTGTTTGAGCTACCATATTGGAAAGATGTTTTGCTTAGACACAACTTGGATGTTATGCATGTAGAGAAAAATGTTTGTGATAATATAATTGGGACTTTGCTTGAATTATCTGGAAAGAATAAGGATTCATTAAATGCTCGTTTGGATCTTGTTGCATTGAAAATGCACTCAAAACTTCAAGCAAAGCCGGTAGGACAAAAATATGAAATTCCACGGGCACCATATAACTTGACAATAGGCGAAAGGAGGAAAGTTGTGACTTTTTTGTGAAAGCTTGCTGTTCCGGATGGATATTCATCTAACATTACAAGATGTGCTACATTTGAGGATGGGAAAGTTGTAGGATTGAAAAGTCATGATTGCCATGTTTTAATGCAAGATTTACTTGTTCCTATATTTCGCGGTGTATTGGATGAGAAGGTGCTTGAGCCTTTTAGTGAGTTAAGTTCCTTTTTCAAATACTTATGTTCTAAAACTTTAAAGATAGATGTTCTTGAGCAAATGGAGAAGAACATAGGTGACACTCTGTAAACTTGAACGACTATTTGTTCCCGCGTTCTTTGATGTTATGATACATCTTTGTGTGCACTTGGCTACTGAAGCAAAGTTGGGAGGACCAGTACATTATCGTTGGATGTACTCATTTGAACGGTGAGACTTTTTGTTTGAATACTTTGGAACCTTTTTTCATTAATTGTATTACATATAGTTTTATATTTAGTAACAATGACTTGATGATTGATAGGTTGATGCGAATCTTTAAGTCTTATGTGCGCAATAAGTCTCGTCCTGAAGGATCGATTGCAAATTCTGTTATTGCTAAAGATTGCCTTACATTCTGTTCACGGTATATGAACATGATTGAGACCGAGTTTAATCGCTTATCGAGAAATGAAAATGAAGGTCAAAATCAAAGCCACTCCTTGTCTGTATTTAGTGATAAAGGTAAGCCATTAGGAAAGGTGAACGTAGAAGAATTAAGCTATGATGAATGGAAAGTGGCGCAACTTTATATATTGACAAATTGTGATGAAGCAAAACCTTTTATTGAGTAAGTATATTGGCATATTTTGGAATTGTGTCTTTATTTGAACTTAAAGGGAATCTTAACCAATGTTTTTTTAAATCGTAGTGAATATGAAAATGAGAAAGGGGATTCCAACATAGACTTTTGTGATTGGTTCAAAGTCATAGTAAGAAAAATATAATTTATTCTGTCATAATAACACTAGTTATATGTTAATCTTTCTAATGTGTATTTGATCTCTATTCATTTGTAGATAACTAAACTTTGGAATGAAGGGGATAAAAGGGTGAATGAGGAATTATTATGCTTGGCAAGAGGATCAATGAAGAGTGTGTTGACATATGAAGGATATGTTGCTAATGGATTTAGGTTTCACACTAGAAAGCGACAACGAAAGAGAAAAACACAAAATAGTGGAGTGATGGTCAAAGGAGACGCAGAGAGTGGACAAAGAGATTTTTATGGCTTATTAGAGAAGGTTATTGTATTGGAATATGACTCTCTAAAAGATAGAACCAGCCCTAGAGTTGTTATGTTTAAGTGTAAGTGGTTTGATGTCTATGATGATCGAAGGGGTATTCAAAAGAATAAGTTTGGGAGTACTCTAGTCAATGTTACTCGTAGATTAAAAACAAATGAACCATTTGCATTAGTGTCTCAAATAGAACAAGTATTTTATGTCCCTACTCATAATGAACCTCAATGGAGGATTGTCATCAAAACTAAGCCTCGAAACTACTTTGATTTTCCCAATGATGAAGATGATAATGATGATGAATCATTATGGGAACAAGTAGAAGTTCAAGAAGTCAATGCTCTTAATGAAAATGATCAAATTGATGATGACGATGATGATAATTATATGGTTAGGAATGATGTGGCGCCATATTTTGTTGATATTGATACTCTAGAACCCAATGATGTTGATGTTGATGTAGATGAGGAAGTTTATGATGAATCAAGCAGTTATGATGAGCAAGAGTTTTTAGATAGTGAATCAAGTATATGTTCCTTAGATAGAGAACTTGAAAACATTGACTTGGATAGTGATAGTGATAGTGATAGTGATAGTGATTGTTAAACTAGTGGGTTTTAATACAAATTTGCATTTAGCTTTTTTAGGTTTTTAACGGTAAGAAATTCATTTACAACAAATTAATTATGTATTTCTATAACATGGTGCCTTTTAGCTTTAATGATCACTAATTGTGCTAATGACATATAGGAAAATAGTTGTAGTTCAAGAAAACCAGTTGTCCTTGACACAATGTGACACAAGTGGAAGCAATACTCAGGACACACAATGTAACACAAGTGGGACCAATACTCAAGAAGCTCATTTGTCTTATCGACAAAATCGAAGATTGCAACAAGCTAAAAGAGCAGAATCAGCAACATGTCTTGTGCTTCCTATTGTAGGATATATTCTGTTATATTTGTTAATATTTGGTTGTGTTGGGATATTGAACATCAAGAACTTGACTGCAACAGTTCATATTTTTGCTTCTGTTTTGCCCCTGCTTTGTTGTTCGTTTGGTGTTGTCTTTGGAGATTTTTGGTGTTATTTTGGAGCTGCTTTTTGTTCTGTTTTTGTGCGTCGTTATGTTGCTGTTTTTGCTGTTGTTTTTAAGATATTTTCATGTTGTTTCGATGTTCGTTCGGTGTTGTCTTTGGAGATTTTCGGTGTTATTTTGGAGCTGCTTTCGACATGTTTTGATGCTGTTTTTTGTGCTGTATTGGTGTATATTGTTGCTTTTTTATGTTTTTTTGGTGCTTTTTTTTGTTCTGTTTTTGTGCGTAGTTATTTTGCTGTTTTGGTGCTGTTTTGCTGCCATTTTGCATATTTTCCTTCTGTTTTTTGCTGCTGTTTTTAAGCAATTTTCATGTTGTTTCGCTGTTTGTTTGGTGTTTTCTTTGGAAATTTTCGGTGTTATTTTGGAGCTGTTTTCGACCTGTTTTGATGCTGTTTTTTGTGCTGTATTGGTGTAATTAGTTGCTGTTTTTTGTGTTTTTTTGGTTCTGTTTTGTCTGTTTTGGTGCTGTTTTTTGTTCTGTTTTGGTGCTGTGTGTTGCTGTTTTTTTTGTGTTTTTTGAGCTATATTGTTGCTGTTTTTTTTTTGTGTTTTTTGAGCTATATTGTTGCTGTTTTGTTTGTGTTTTTTGAGCTATATGGTTGCTGTTTTTTGAGCTGTATTGGTGTAATTAGTTGCTGTTTTTTGTGTTTTTTTGGTGCTATTTTGTTGTATCTTGTTGTTTTGGTGCTTTTTCCTGCAGTTTTGTTGGTAATATGATATTGAAATGCTAAATTGCTTTTAAGGTTATTATAAACGTGGGCCAAGTAGGGGTTTAAAGTCACGTCGGTGGAGGGAGAAACACCCAACAATTAAGCCAACTGTGATTGGGGAAAGATCTGCTGAATTTATTAGTGATTGTAGTAGATGGGTTAGGGAGTATTGTCCACTCAAAGCTAGGTAAGCTTACTAAGGAAACATATAAAAAGTTATAAGCTGTATAATTTTATGTTTTACTCCTATGTAAAATTAAATTGATTTGTTTAATGGTTTAGGAATTGGGTTATGATGGATTCGGAATGCAAAGAACGATTGTATTCTAAAATTCAGGTTATAAAATACAGTTATTTGTTAGTGTTTGGTTTGTTAAATGCGTGAACTAAGCTTTAGTATTGAAATTTCCAGGGAGAGTGGACTTTGCCAAAATTTGTTGATGGTGTTGACGTCAAAAGTAATATTGAACAGCCAATGTGCAGCTTTGTATCGAGGTTGGCGATATCGATTGAAGGAGAGATATTATCATTGTTATTCAAAAGCAGCGGCAAAAGCTAATAAGCCTCTTGAGATCGACGCTAATGAATGGAATTGGCTTATTGATCACTATTGGAGTGATCCAAAAAGCAAGGTGTGACTTTAAATATATTCCTAAATAATAGTTTTATTTGTGTTTTTATTCATGTATTTTTATTTTATATTTATCTAGAGCATAAGTGAAAAAAACAAGATTGCTAGATTGAAGCAAACAATAAGCCATTCAAATGGAGCGAAGTCCACTGCAAGAATTTTGGATGAAATGGTAAAATGTCAACAAATTTAAACAAATTAAGAACGACTTTTTATTTGATTTTAGTTCTATAATTATTTTTTTTTTTCTTAATGCAGATGAATGAACTTCCATCTACACCTCAAGGTTCACAACAAGCTGGTGAAGAAGGATGTGAACAAGAATCTCAGACACGCATTGATGAGGAACCCCTCTATGTGCGATTGTATGAAAAGACTCATAGGTATCGTGATAGAAATTACTTTAATTAAGTACAATGCTTATTAAACAAATGTTATTAAATGATGGTTTATTTGAATAATAGGCATGCCAACAAAGGATTAGACCCTGAAGCAGAGACCAATCTTCAAGCACTAAAGGATCTTCATCATAAGGAAATTGAAAAAAATGGTGTTGATAATCTCACACCTCAAGAAGCTTATCCAAGGGTCTTCAAAAGCTGTAATGGTTATATAAGGGGTTTTGGTTTCAGACCAAGATGCTCAAAACGAGTATCGAATGGGGCTGCTGAGGTAAGGGAAGAAATGCAACAAATGGAGCAAGCATCAACTGAACGAGAAGCTGCTCTTCGAGGTGAAATTGAACGATTGAAACAAGAAATGGTCGATAGAGAGAACAAATTAAGACAAGAAATGATGGCTGAGATAGCAAGAATGATGCGTCGTTCAACTTAATTTGGTATGAATATATCATAGATAACATTTTGCTTTAGTAAAGAAGTATTTTGATAATCAACTTTTATATGTGATGATTATCCAGAGCTACTATATAGCCACTATATTTTTTGTAATATTTTTGTGAGTCGAACTTTTACGATAGAACTCAAATTATATGTATATACATGTACAAGCAAATTATTTGCTCTTTTGTATAATTAGCAATATTACTATTATTATCATAATTATTA
This sequence comes from Amaranthus palmeri, assembly GCA_019776075.1. Lineage (NCBI taxonomy): Eukaryota > Viridiplantae > Streptophyta > Magnoliopsida > Caryophyllales > Amaranthaceae > Amaranthus > Amaranthus palmeri. The sequence continues at coordinate 365,849 of JAAKBH010000371.1, forward strand.
TTATTATCATGCAATCAAAAGTTATGGGATATATGCCAAATAATACGAATATATGCCAAATAATATGAATATATTCCATATTATAAAGTGATTTGTGGGCTACACATACAATTGTGTCGCCCAAAACAACTATATATGGGCTACGAACATAAATATGTCGCCCAAAACAGCAAAATATGTGCAACAAACATCACTATGTCGCCCATGGAAACTAACTATAGGCTACGCATTAAAAGTGTCGCCCAAACTTAAATTATGGGCCACATATCTATTTGTCGCCCAAAGAAACTAACTATGGGCATCAAAGATGACAGTGTCGCCCAAAGCTTACATATGGGCTACATATATAATTGAGTGTCGCCCAAACATGGGCGGCGTCGATAGGGCGACACATGCTGCGTCACTTTTGAGATTTGTCGCCCTTAGTTTGGGCGACATAATTTGAAGATTGGGCATCGCTTTTGTGTGTCGCCCAAAATGCTTTTTCTTGTAGTGTGCATAGAACATCAAACTCAAAAAAGAACAGCAGTCCATTTTCATCTTCATTTTGTTTCATTTTATTTCGTTTAATGCAGTCCATTTTCATTTTTTTACGCCATCTTCAAGATTCAAGAATGGAGATACAAAAATTAAAGAACAAGAACAAGATCTACAAGAACAAGAATGGAGATACAAAAATTAAAGAACAAGAACAAGATCTACATTAAAATATAAAAAACGATTACAAATGAAATTAAAATACACAAATTAAAATACAAAAATTACAAATGAAATTACATATGAACAAAAATTAGAAACAATTACCCAAATCTAAAATATAAAAAACGAATACAGATCTTGTTCATGACTTGAAAAAGCAGATTTCTAAAATTAAGAACAAAAATTTTTCATGACTTGAAGCAGCAGATTTCTAAAAATTGAAGCAGCAGATCTCGAAATTGAAGCAGCAGATCTCGAAAATTTGTTCGAAAAATTGAAGCAGCAAATTGTTCGAAAAATTCGAAAAATTGAAACGAGGTGCTGAAAGAACGAACGGTACAGAAGACGTTTTAGGAAGAAGAAGAAGAAGAAGAAGAAGAAGAAGAAGAAGAAGAAGAGTTTGAGGCGCTTTAGGAAGAAGAAGAAGAGTTTGAGGAGCTTTAGGAAGAAGAAAGAAAATGGTACAACTTTAGGAAGAAGAAGAGGGAAGAGTTTTTAGGATGAAGGAGTTTGAGGCGCTTTAGGAAGAAGAACGGTTTAGGGTTTTTTTTAGAATGAAGATCAGCACGCATGAAGGGCTTTTATATGGAGGCGTTTTTTTTAGAATGAAATTTAGGGTTATTATTGGCTGCGGACGTGTTAGATAACCGCAGCGACATAATTAGACTTATTGGCTGCGGACGTTATAGAAAACCGCATCCTATATCAATTTTTTTTATTTTATAGATTTGCTGCGTATACACTAAAACCGCAGCCAATTAGCAGCAGCCAATAGCTTTTTTTCCACTAGTGCTTGGGCACCATTTTCCGCATACATATGTAGTATCGGTCGCTCTTTCATAGCGGGCAGGATTGCACGACAATCCATTGCAACATAAGTGGATCGACCCAACGGGTCATAAAATATAATAAAAAATTATTTTTATTAACTTTTACAATTTGGGTCAAAGTGGGTCGGATTTAAACGGGCTTGACCCGCCCCGCCCTGTTTAACATTTGACACGACCCACCCCTACCCGCCCCATTTAAATTTTGACCCGACCCGCCCCATTAAACACCTCTAGGCAGTACTAATTATATATTAATTAAGTATATGCATCCCATAAGCGGGGTAAAAATTGAAAAAACTTTTAAAGGTGTTGTGCAATATAAAAAGTTATGATATTTTCTAACAATTTCGTATCTTCTTTAGACACTAAATTTATCCTCTGTAACTTAATATTGTGACCTATGTGATAAAACATATTGAACATGCTCAGAAGTCAGAACTTCCCATAATACTTCCACGCGTGGCCTGTACAACCCGGCTTATATTATGATCTACAAATGACATTTCATAATAAATGGGCCAGGAGACATTAGTCATCATTTTAATTATCCTTGATTACTAAAATATTTTTAAATTTAAATTAAATATGAGCCGGGAGACGAAAGTATCGACGATAATGAATTGATTACAAAATATCATTATTATGGAACACAGGAAATATAATTCAACCTAAAGCTTATATAGAAATCGTAGCCTTAAAACATGTTATTCGGTGCTATGTGCCACTCTTTTATAATTTACATTGTGTTCCTTTGAGATAAACGCATGGATGGATTTATGATATCTCATATGCAATCCTCAACGATTTCAATCTTTAATACTCCCTCTTATTCATAGAAAATGAAACATTTGTTTTTTTTTACACTAACCAATAATGCACTAACAGCAGGACGCAAGATTTCTAAGAAAAACCTTCATATTCCTATGACCATAATTAACAACTACTCCCTCCGTTCTTTTTTTAATTATTATTATTATTATTATTATTATTATTATTATTATTATTATTATTATTATTATTATTATTGTTATTATTATTATTATTATTATTTTGATTATTAGTTGTATTAAAATATTATTACTCATATTAATAAGTTGATTATTAGTATATAATTTATCGCATTAATGTATTATTTGTCGTAGTATAGTGTTAGTAAATTGTTAATTGTATTTGTATACTACTGGTATTAGTTCATTATTATTTCTATTAGGAGATAATTAGACATATTAATGTAGTATTTGCTATTAGCTAGTAATTTTTACTCGTATTAGTACATGATTACCCATATTATAGTAGTACTCCTTTTTTTGAGATATAGTGTATGTAGAAACGTATAGAGACAATGAAGTGTAACAAGAGGGGGGGTGAATTGTTACTTGTTCTCTTTAGAGTATTTTCGCCCTTTTCTTGCGGAATTATGAATAGAGAAAATAATCAAAACAAAATAAAAGAAAACTTTAAAGAAACACAAAGAATTTAACGTGGGAACAAGAACCACGACCCTCTAGGGATTTCGATTCTCTATTATTTTATGTAATTCAATTCTCTATTACATAAAATATATTTCTCCTTCTCCTTCTCTTCTTCTTCTCGGTTTCTTTCTTGTTCCTTTTCTCGATTCTCCTTCTCTTTCTCTCTTCTCTTTCTCTCTTCTCTTTCTCACTTCCCCCTTAGACTTACCCAAGTCTAATTACAAAATTCTCTCAAAAACCCATACAAGATAAATTCTCTAAATTGGATGAACAAACAAAGATAGCACAAGGAAATATTTAGGAATTAATTTTCGGTTTAGAACACTCAAAAATTTCCTTTTCTTGATTCTTGAATCTCACGAAATTGGGCACAATTTTTCGGAAATTGTTTTTCTCTCAATGTTGATCACCAAAACGTTTGTGCCGGTTAGAAAAATGCTTTTATAATCTTTTTAGAACAAGTTATGCCATAAACCCATTATCTAAAGATGAGGGATTAGTGGGCATTGACCGTGAGAAGGAAATAACTTCCTTGGTGGTTATTCAAAGTCAAACCTTGACTCTAGCTAAAAATAGCCATTTTCAAGAGACTTTTTAGGAGTTAGTTATTTTAATTCTTAGATTAATTCCTTGTGCTTCCTTGTTTATTAACCGTACAACAAAACTAAAATATAGAAAAATTAACTTAAGACTTTTTCTAAATAATTTTGTTGACTTCTCTTTTGACCGGATTCTAGAGGAACAACGTACTGTCTCTATCTGCAACATCATCAGTTTATCAATATCAGGAACAGTAGACTTGGATTCTACTCTTGACTTCCTCATTGACCTTCTCTACTGACTTTGACTTTGTTGACCTTGACTTTGACTTGTACGATTGCCATTGACCAGTCCTTAGGTATCATCGACGATTACAATAATCGGATATTTAACCTACAAAACAATCTCTAAAATACTTTGTTTGTTTATAATTTGTTAAGTCATCATCAAAACTCAAATGGGCCAACAAATTCCCCCTTTTTGATGATGACAAACTTATAAACAAACTTTGTTAAGAGAAAGAGTAAAACTAATAACTTTGAACATGTTAGAGATCATTCACAAGTTCAAACATATTTAGTAAATTAAATCATTACAAGTAATTTACCAAATTCTAAGTCAAGCATATTACTCTAAAGTATTTTTGACGAAAATCATGTGATTAAGCATGACTTCAAATTTTTTAATTTTTAAAATAAAACATGAAACAAAACATAAACATAAATATCAAAAATGTATAAACCAAAAATTAAAAATTAAGAGACACAACAAATCAAGTAATACAATTAAGTGAGTCAAGAAAATTATGAGTTGTATGAATCAAAGATAAACAAAGTGATAATAATATTCAATATAACTCATGTCAAACAACAATTAACCAATGATCCATATAAACCAAACATAAGTAAAACAGTAAGTCAACATACTCTTGTTTGGCTACTCTTCCCCCTTAAATATATCAAACAGTAAGTTATCAAACTAAGTGTTATGAAGTAAACCAAGAATAGAGAATCAATTATCCAAAGAATAAGCAAAAACGTAAGCATTCACAAAGGTTTGTTTGCTACTCTTCCCCCTTTTGGCATCAATCAAAAAGTAGGGATATGAATCAAATCACAGCTCTAAGGCAAGCGTTAGACAAATTAAGATAGTAAGCAGCAAACTAAGAAAATAAATGCCCAAACATAAATCGAGAAAGCATGCAAGTAAACATATTAGACCATGGGATAAGAAAATAAGGATGAAATAAAGGATTAGAAATAGTGGGTTAGTAGCATAAGCATAAAAGAAATAGTCTTGTACCCCAGCAGGTACTAAAAAAGCAAAAGAAAAACATTGTTTAGAGAATTACAAATAAAATGGGCCAACCAATCATCAAATTTTTTAATCGAAAATAGAAGCAGGAGGGATCAGACAGCAGTCTCATCATCAACAAATTCAGTCTGCACCTCCACTGTGTCAAGCTTCGCACCAAGACGTGATTCCATTTCGGTGAGTTGCTCAGCAATAGTAGAAAGTGAGACACGAACTTCACTTTGAAGAGCACATAGTTGAGACTGCATATCAAGTAGTGTAGAATGGACATGAGCAAGAGTAATTGGAGGAGGAGGGATAGTAGTGGGATCATCAAAACCAGTGTGTAAAGGTGATGGTGGTGAAGTAAATGGTGGTGGTATAGGTGAACTTCGCTTTGGTGATGGTGGGGTTGGAGAGGCAATATCATCATTAAGGCACGAAGATTTCTTGGATGATTTCCTAATATTCTTGAGAGGCACATTGAGGTCCTCATCCTCTGAACTAGATTGTTCATCCACTAATTCCTCTTTTTCTTCTTCCCCAACTTGTTCCCCCTTACTAACTGCTTCCCCCTGAGTCACTGTTTCCCCTTCTTCCTGTTCTGTTTCTGCCTCAGTGGTGGCAGTGGGAACAGTGTCCTGCTCTACATTCTCTACATTCTCCCCTTCTACTTCTGTTTCACCTTCCTCTTGTTCCTAAAAACCCATTTAAGTCCAATACTCTTCTTGTTCTTCGGTTTTGCTTCTAAGTGCCACACTTTGTTTCTTTCAAACTCGTTTAATTCATCTTGCATAGCTACCACCCAATCCGAATCTTGCAAAGCTTCTACATGATTCTTGGGTTCCATAGTTGATAGAAAAGCAAAGTGTGCACAAAAGTTTCTCATTTGTCCCCTTGTTTGTGTGCCTTTGTTCATGTCACTTATAATCAATTCTAGTGGATGTGACTTATGATGTTTCCACGGTCTTGGAGCAAAGTCTCATGTGGGGACAGATGTGGAAGCTGGTTCACTGACTAGGTTCTGATTTGGTTCAACTTCAATTCTTTCTTCTTGTGCTTCTGTTTGAATTTCTGGATTAGGAACTGCAGGCTGTTCCTGATCTGCCTGTGGTTCCTGTTCTTGATTTTGTTCAACATTCTGACCTTGTTGTTGTTCTACTGGATCTTGCTCCGTGTGTATGTTTTCATCATCTTCCAGATCCGCAAGACCTATCTTAAAATCACTTGTTTCTTGTTCACTTGTCATAAAGTTAGTCTCATCAAATATAATGTGAACAGATTCTTCAACACACATTGTTTTCTTATTGTAAACTCTATATGCTTTACTATGAGATGAATAGCCAAGAAATACTGCTTCATCACTTCTTTCATCAAATTTACCTAAATTTCGTTTTCCATTAACATGCACAAAACATCGACATCCAAAGACTCGAAAATATGAAATATTAGGTTTAATTCCTTTAAATAATTCGTATGGGGTCTTAGAAGTGATTGGTCTTATTAAAACTCGGTTTAATATATAACAAGCAGTATTGACGGCTTCGACCCAAAAATTTCTAGGTAAACCACTAGCAATTAACATAGTTCTAGCCATTTCTTCTAATGTTCTATTCTTACGTTCAACAACACCATTTTGTTGTGGTGTTCTAGGCGCGGAGAAATTATGACTTAAACCATGCTCATTACAATAATCCATAAACTTTGAATTTTCAAATTCTTTACCATGATCCGATCTTATGTGGACTAGTTGATTGTTACTAGATTTCTGAATTTTAGTAGCGAATGCAACAAATTCATCAAAAGCCTCATCTTTGCTAGATAAGAATAAAGTCCATGTAAATCTACTGTAATCATCAACTATAACAAAAACATATCGCTTACCGCTGCGACTTTGGATTCTCATAGGTCCACAAAGATCCATATGAATTAATTCAAGTGGTTTTGATGTGGTCACGACATTTTTAGTTTTAAAGGATGACCTTGCATGTTTTCCTTTGGCACAAGGATCACATACTTCATTCTTTTGAAATTTTAGGGACGGTAATCCTCTTACTAGGTCTTTAGTACGTAAAGTATTAAGCAATGAAAAACTAGCATGACCTAATCTTTTATGCCAAAGTAGAGGGTCATCTTCTATAACACTCAGACATGTTAAACTGGTTTTAGGAACAGTATGCAGGTCCACCACGTAGGTGTTCCCTTTTCTGATTCCTTCCAGAATGATGTCACCTGTGTCCTTCCTAGAAGTCATGCATTTCTCAGAAGTAAAGTTTACAGAGTTACCTTTATCACAAAATTGAGAAATACTTAATAGGTTGTGTTTCAAATTCTCGACCAAAAATACGTTATCTATTGCGTGGGAACTTGACCTTCCTATCTTGCCTTTTGCAATGATTTCACCCTTCATATTGTCGCCAAAGGTCACAGTTCCTCCATCATAGGCTTCTAGTGAGAGAAATTTTGATCTATCGCCTGTCATGTGCTTGGAACAGCCACTGTCGAGATACCATGAGCTGTTCCCCCTCACTAGAACCTGCAAAACGAACTTAGTTGTTAGAGGGTGGAACCCAGCCATCCTTGGGTTCCGTGTCGATTAAACAAGAATTAAATTTCTTAATCCAAACTCTATCGACGTATATTTGGTTCGTTTTGTTGTGCTGTTCCCGTTTTAAACATTTATGTTTCAGGTGCCCGGTTTTGCCACAAAAGGAACAGACTTTGTTACTTGGGAGATCAACATAGACCTTTTTCTTTTTGTCATTTTTATCATATCCTAGACCTTCGGTTCCTTTAGTTCTAGCATTAAGAATCCATTTGGGAACTTCTCTAGTTTTCCCTTTATCTCTTGAATTTAATTCAAGCTTAAGTCGATCGTTTTCTTTTAAGGCGGATTCTAGGTCGGATCTCATTTGAAAGAGTACCCATTGAATTTCTTTCTTAGTTTCATAATCCACTTCCATATCAAATTGCTCTAATTGATTCAATTCAATATTTAACATGATGTTTTCTTCTTTAACTTTTTCTAAGGCTTCTTTTAACATCACATTATTATCAAGCAATTCAAAGAATCGATTTTGCACATCGGATCTAAATGAGTTAAGGTAGGATATTTGGTCTTTACATGCTTTAAGGTCTTTTTCAGTTTTGAGAGTGATGGCGGTTTGTTTTTCTAAATTTTCATGAGATTCTAAAATCATTTTAACTAATCTATGTTTATCCAATTTAAATAAATAATCAGAAAATGGATCAGGAGACAGTACCTCTTTTCCTTTAGATGTATCGTCATGAGTAGCCATGAGACAGAGGTTAGCTACCTCTTCTTCTTCCACGGGGGCTTCGGTTTCGGTTTCACTTTCGGACTCTCCCCATGCTGCTATCATGGCTTTGCGGAAATCGGTTTTGTTGAAATTTCCCTTTGTTGGTTGTCTTCCTGTTTCTCTTGCTTTCCCTTTAGCTTTCTCGTCCTTCCATAGTGGGCATTCCTTTATGAAGTGCTCGGTACTTCCACATTTGTGGCATTCATAAGTTTTGGATTTAGAAGTTCCTTTTTCTTTGTAGTTTCTTTGATTTTTATATCTATTCTTCCTGAAGAACTTCTTGAATCTACGTACCAGCATTGCTGCCTCTTCCTCATCAGTTTCTGAATTTTCTTGATCGTCTGCTGTCAGAGCCAAACCTTTGTTCCTGGAACTGTCAGCTGTTCCCAGATGTAATTCATGAGTCATCAGGGAACCAGCCAACTCTTCCAGATTAAACTTTGTAAAATCTTTAGATTCTTGAATGGCTGTGACCTTTGCTCTCCAACGATCATCTTGAGGTAGGCTTCTTAGGATCTTTCGCACTTGTTCATCGGATGGAATAAGCCTTCCAAGAGAGACCAACTCATTTGTGATGTTCGTAAACCTAGTAAACATTTCTTGAATGCTTTCTTTAGGTTCCATAACAAATCTTTCATATTTGGACATGAGTAAGTCAATCTTGGAACGCTTGACTTCGCTTGTTCCTTCATGGGTAACTTCCAGCAGATCCCAAATTTGTTTTGCTGATTTGCAACCCATAATGCGATTGTGTTCATTAGGACCAAGCCCACAATGAAGTAATTTAATAGCAAGAGCATTCATTTCCATCTTTTGAAAATCTTCTTTCTCATATTCCGTGATTGGTTTGGGAACAGTCTCGTTGATGGAGTTGGTAGTAGTTACCTCAAAATCTCCAACTTCGATGACTCTCCAAACTTGATAGTTTTCGGCTTTGATGAAGATCTCCATCCTGTTTTTCCAATAGGTATAGAATTTGCCATCAAACATTGGTGGTCTCTGAGTAGAGTACCCTTCTTCCATACGCTCGTTCATTTTCATCATCTCTAAAATACCAAGATACGGCTCTCAGGGTTTCCTGATTTAATGAGGAACAGGGCTTTGATACCAATTGTAGAAACGTATAGAGACAATGAAGTATAACAAGAGGGGGGGTGAATTGTTACTTGTTCTCTTTAGAGTATTTTCGCCCTTTTCTTGCGGAATTATGAATAGAGAAAATACTCAAAACAAAATAAAAGAAAACTTTAAAGAAACACAAAGAATTTAACGTGGGAACAAGAACCACGACCCTCTAGGGATTTCGATTCTCTATTATTTTATGTAATTCAATTCTCTATTACATAAAATATATTTCTCCTTCTCCTTCTCTTCTTCTTCTCGGTTTCTTTCTTGTTCCTTTTCTCGATTCTCCTTCTCTTTCTCTCTTCTCTTTCTCACTTCCCCCTTAGACTTACCCAAGTCTAATTACAAAATTCTCTCAAAAACCCATATAAGATATCTCTAAATTGGATGAACAAACAAAGATAGCACAAGGAAATATTTAGGAATTAATTTTCGGTTTAGAACACTCAAAAATTTCCTTTTCTTGATTCTTGAATCTCACGAAATTGGGCACAATTTTTCGGAAATTGTTTTTCTCTCAATGTTGATCACCAAAACGTTTGTGCCGGTTAGAAAAATGCTTTTATAATCTTTTTAGAACAAGTTATGCCATAAACCCATTATCTAAAGATGAGGGATTAGTGGGCATTGACCGTGAGAAGGAAATAACTTCCTTGGTGGTTATTCAAAGTCAAACCTTGACTCTAGCTAAAAATAGCCATTTTCAAGAGACTTTTTAGGAGTTAGTTATTTTAATTCTTAGATTAATTCCTTGTGCTTCCTTGTTTATTAACCGTACAACAAAACTAAAATATAGAAAAATTAACTTAAGAATTTTTCTAAATAATTTTGTTGACTTCTCTTCTGACCGGATTCTAGAGGAACAACGTACTGTCTCTATCTGCAACATCATCAGTTTATCAATATCAGGAACAGTAGACTTGGATTCTACTCTTGACTTCCTCATTGACCTTCTCTACTGACTTTGACTTTGTTGACCTTGACTTTGACTTGTACGATTGCCATTGACCAGTCCTTAGGTATCATCGACGATTACAATAATCGGATATTTAACCTACAAAACAATCTCTAAAATACTTTGTTTGTTTATAATTTGTTAAGTCATCATCAAAACTCAAATGGGCCAACAGTGTAGTACTCCAATTATTTTATTATTACTTATTACTCCATGCTAGCGTATTATTACTCGTATTAGTGCATTATTACCCATATTAGTGTAGTACTCTTATATTATTATTAATGATATATATTACTTTATAAGTAGTCGTATTAATGTATTAGTAGTCGTATTAGTGCATACAATGTATAATATTAACCGTATTAGTCTTACTAGTGTAGTATTAATAAATTATTAGTTGTATTAATAAAATTATTACTCGTATTTGTGTATTATTAGTATATTATTAGTCATTTAAATAGTTGTATTAATATATAATTAGACGTATTGGTATAATGTTAGACATATTAGTGTAGTATAATTAGTATATAATTAGTCGTATTAGAGTATTATTATTATTATTACTTGATTGTATATAAATAATATGAAATTCTTAAAAATAATTTTTATTTCAATAAGTTATAAAAAGATAGAGCTGGTAAGAAAAGGAGACACACACATAGCAGTTTATATAATATGAAAGAATGCGAAATTAAAGAAAAAACATATATATTTTTGGTTACATGCAAAACCTTAACTTAGTCAAAAAAGAATAAGCTAAGTAAAATCATGCAACTGAATAAACAAAAATAAGCAACAAGATTAGATTTATTTGTCAGTGTTCCCTTTTGCATCTGCCATTGAAGTAGCCATCGCAAGTATATATTTCAGAAAGAAAGATGAGCATCTGATAACTTATAGGAGCGGAGGATATGCAACCCAAGTTGACTATTTCCTAGTGCGCAAGGGAGACCTAGCCTCTTGCTTGGATTGCAAAGTAGTGTAGGGTACTGAGATGCCTACCCAACACAGGCTCTTAGTGCTGGTCTTTAGGATGAGGAAGAAAATTGTGGAGAAGAAGAGAGAGTTCAAAGGAAAGACTATGTGGGGGAGACTCAAAGGAGATATGGTCACGACCTTCTCAAGCAAGATAACTGCGAAGGGATTCCCAAGTCAATCAGAGGATGCGAATGAAATGTGGGTGGAAATGGCAGAAACCATTCGAAACGAGGCGAAAGAGACCTTCAGGTTGGCGTCAGAAAGACTAAAAGTGTTCAAAGAGGCGTGGTGGTGGAACAAACAGGTGGAGGACAAGATCAAGGACAAAAACAAGAGATTTAGGGAGCTTATTAGTTGTACGGAGGGGGAGGATAGGGTAGAGATGAGAGAGAGATACGAGGAAGCCAAACGGGCGGCAAAGAAAGCTGTTATAGAGGCGAAAAGTCGTGCTTCTGAGGACCTATATAAGAAGCTTGATACCAAAGAGGGGGAGAAGGATATTTTTAAATTGGCTAAGACTAGGGCCAAGCAGCGTCAAGATTTAGGTGTAGTAAGATACATTAAAGATGAGGGAGGGCGAGTTCTCCTGAGAGAGGAAGGCACAAAAAGGTGATGGCATCAGTATTTTTCTCACCTACTCAATGACTCTAGGGAGCCTAAGGAGGACGAAAGTCAAGCTTCAGACGCACAAGAAACACAGATGATGGGTCAACAAGGGACATTACAACCGATGAAGTAAAAGAAGCTCTCAAGAAGATAGGGAGAACAAAGGCAGTCGGGCCAGATAACATACCGATAGAGTTGTGGAGAGGACTAGGAGAAGAGGGAATTCGCTGGCTCACTAAACTCTTCAATGTTATCCTGAGGACACATAAGATGCCAATAGAATGGAGGAAGAACACTCTCAAACCTCTGTTTAAAAACAAAGGTGATGCGCATGTGTGTGGGAGTTATAGGGGTATGAAGCTTCTAAGCCACACAATGAAATTGTGGGAAAGAGTGATAGAAAGGAGAATCAGGCAGGGAGCAGTGATTAGTGAGAACCAATTCAATTTTATGCCAGGAAGGTCAACCATGGAAGCTATTCATATTTTGAGAAGATTGGCGGAAAAATATAGAGAACGGAAGAAAGACCTGCATATGGTGTTCATAGACTTAGAGAAAGCGTATGATAGCATACCACGACGCGTTATCTAGGATAGTCTCAAGGCTAAAAGTATTTCTCCGGTGTACATTGAAGTTATTCGGGATATGTATGATAGAGTTTCGACTAGCATTCAAACACAGGTAGGGATAACAGAACCTTTTGCGGTTAAAGATGGACTACATCAAGAATCGGCTCTAAGTCCGTTCATTTTTGCGGTCATTATGAATGAGATATCAAAATCTATCTGGAAGATGGTCCCGTGGTGCATGCTATTCGCAGACGATATTGTGCTGGTGGCTGAAACTAAAGAGGAGGTTAGTAACAAATTGGACAAGTGGAGGGAAGCTTTAGAAGGTAAAGGGTTGCGCATTAGCCGCACGAAAACCGAGTATTTGCGTTGTGACTTTAGTGAGACACCACCGGTAGACGAGCTAGAGGTGTCCATCGGCGAAGAAGTTGTTACAAGTACGTCCAAGTACAAGTATTTGGGATCGATCATGCAAAGGGATGGGGAGATTGACGGAGATATAAACCACTGCATCCAGGCAGGTTGGCTCAAGTGACGAGCAGCCACTACGGTGCTATGTGATAGGAAGGTCCCAAGTAAGTTAAAGAGAAAATTCTACCGGGTGGCAATCAGACCTGCTTTGTTGTATGGGACAGAATATTGGCCTGTGAAGAAGAGTTTTGAACATAAGATGAAAGTCACAGAAATGCGTATGCTGAGGTGGATGTGCGGGCGCACGTTAATGGACCGGATTAGGAACCGAGAGTTTAGGGACAAACTAGGGGTTGCCCCTATCTCTGAGAAAATGCGCAAAAATAAATCGAGATGGTGTGGGCATGTGTAGAGGAAGTGTTTCGACGCCCCTATGAGAAGGGCTGAAAGCATCATAGTAGAGGGTTAGAGGAGTCGAGGAAGGCCTAGGAGATCTTGGATTAAGCAAATAAAGGCTGACCTGCATAAGTTAAACCTTTCTACAGACCTGACTAGGGATAGAGATAGTTGGAGGCATCTTATCCATGTTTTAGACTAGTGTTTTCTTTTAGAGTTTCTTTTGGGGGGCCTGTTTTATCGATGTTTTAGTTGCTTTTAGTTTTGTGGCCATTGTTAAACCATTTCCCTTAAATTTTTATTGTTTTATGTTGTTTTGGTATCTTTTACGTTTTTATGTACATGTTGCAGGGGCTTCACTTAGTCTTTTTTGGGCCCGGGGACTCCTTTTTGGTCGCGCTCTCCTTCATGGGTATGAGTTACCGCTGTCCTTCCCTCCCCAGACCCTGTCAATAGTTTCCTATGAGCAGATTGGGTAGGATGATGATGATGATGATGACTGTTTTAAAATTCAAAAAAAATTATAGTTCAATATGTACATGTCATTTGAGGAAGTGTTTAGTCACCAAAAGGAAACCCATAATGTCATTCCAAGTAACAAATACTTTGGAATTCTGTCGTTTGGAATTATGCAATTTTTAAATAAGATGTATGTACTACATACCCAAATTCGCATCAAAATATATACTTGTACATATTATGAGTATAACATACATACACATGTAAAACGATAATATGCACTTGCATTTTCATGGTTTCTCCTTGGAAGCTATACATACCTAAGAAAAGCTAACTATTTATGATTACCAGTAATGAGTTCATATATACTTCCTGCTATTCAGTCTAATTGTGTCATTTACCTTTTCAAACTTTTCGAAATTACATTTGAACTTTAAATAAATATTATGTAAAATTGATACTATAATCTTTGCAATGAGACAAATAAAATAAACTTCCACTTGAATATACTTTAACTTATAGATTAAAAACCCAATACAAAATAAGAGTAATTAGTGAATACTAATCAAAAACTAAATAGAACAAGTAAATAGGTGGGAGTATTATTCTTTTAATATACAAGTAGTTTAAATAACTAGTATGGTAAATAAATTATTTCACAAAAGACACTCTCCTCTCTCCATGTGAAAAAAATGTAATACCGAGAATGTGTTAGACAAAAGATACAACGGGGAATACCATTTACATCAAAAATCAAAATGTAACCTAGTACTCTATACCCGTGAAATAAACGAGAAAATTAATGAGTAAATAATATTAAAAGAAAATTGAAATATATGTGGATGAAGTTAAAAAATGATATCATTAATTTTCAAATAAGAAAATGTGCCAAAATGAATGGCACATTAATGATGGCGGGGATCAGGTCCTCCAGGACTAACCCTATTAGACACATAATAACTTTTAATAACATCTTCCCTTTGTAATCTACCTTTGAACATTTCTTTAGCCTTTTGGATCATATCATGTTTATCCTTGGTCGATAATGTGTGTGAAACTCGTGTTGCCATTGGTGGAGACGGATAAGTTATAGGGCTTGGATCGGAAACTATATTCGTATTCTTAACCGATGACAATGTGGGTTGTATAGGTACTTGGATCGGGCGAGCCATTGAGATTAGAAATGAAGTGTTAAGTACTAATAAAATGTAGCACCAAAATTTGAATTTGAATGAAGCCATAGATGACATGAAATTTTAAACAATGATTAAAATTAAGTATGCAATAATATGTAAAATATTACAATTGAGTAATTAATTTGGTGAGAAATTGTAGCCTGAAAATGGGATTTATATAGTGATTGAAGCAAAGTTTAAAAATTGAATTGAAGGTCAAATAAGACAATGATGAAGAGCATGATTTCCACTAGAGAAGATGGAATTCATGGATAGTGCAGTTCTAGCTCAAAAGCATGAGCATTCGTACCAAAGTCGGCATAAAAATTAGACTTGATAACCATATAAATTTGTGTCACCTTAATGATAATACTTTTAAAAAAATTTAATAGCACTTTTAAGTAAAGGGGTTTATTTGTATTATCGGATTAATTTTGAATCACGGGTTTCAGTTCGGTTGGGTTTTGTTCCCAAATTGATTTTTTAATGATTTTAAAATTATTTTAAAGTCGGGTCATGTCAAGTTTAGTTACAAGATCAGGTTAATAATCTATTTGTAACATTTGTAGTACATTAATTCTCAAATATATAAGGGCCCCTCTTTGACTTCTAAGTTTTAATTCCCTATTTTTTTAAGGCCATGAAATATGCAACTCTTTGGAGTGGGTAAAGAGGTATAAACAACTAAATTAAAAGACATGAAGCATCCTACAACAATTGGTACGGAACTGAAGTAATTTTTATAGAGCTTGATCTAGCTAGCATGTACTCCGAAGTTCTCTATTAGTCGGAATCTTCACTTTACATCAAATATTGATGTTGTATCCTTGACACTCGAACATTATTAATACGAATGAAAACTTCGATTGGATCAAAATATTGGCATTTCTCATATAATAGTGAAGTTAGAGGTTTTGACACGTATTCCAATCGGACATGAGTATACGAGTTTAGGTAATATAGCTCTAAACCGGATAAAGCAATCAACATTCAATGAAAAGTAATTGAACTAAGTTTTAGATCATTGACAAATTTAACCCAAATATCATACAAGCCAATGATTTCACTTTAAATGACAAATGATAATTTTATAGGTCTAAAGTTGTTGGGATCGAGATTTTACCCAGGATCGTTGAGGAGATAGGATTGTGATCGGTAGAACAGATCGTAGGATCATGTGATCCTACAAATATGCATTAATTTGCTTTGAGTTACTAATTATCAATTATATTTGTTCTCTTTTTCAGTTTTAAGGTGATATGTAAGAACATTTTTGACTTTATCCATTATGTTTAATAATCATTTGTAAAACTGCATGTAACACCCCTGAATTTCCGACCCCTTGTAAATCAAGAAAAAATTGAATTTTTATAAAGGCATTGATATAATTATTTTAAATACATAATTATACGTAAGTTAAATCTGTATTATATGATAATCTTTTACGATTGAAATACCCTTTTAGGATCGGATCGTTGTATCATAGGATCGTAGAATCGTGTTATGATCCTAGCTAACTCCTAAATTTTTGAGCTAAGTAGGATCACACGACTCTAACACATTAAGATACTACCTACGATCTGAATTGGTCGCTTATTTTTGGATAGTAAGATCGTAAAATCGTAGATCAGAATCGGGATTCTAATAACTATGCTCATAGCCATTTGCCAATTAAATCAAATTTTATTAGATGTTAAATATTGTTGTGGATCCTTATCTTAAGTTACGTCTAAAATGTGAGTTTGTTTTAAAACTTTATTACAGAATATCTTTTATAGACTCAATTTTATTCAAGTGATGAATATCAAAACATCATAATTTGTGAATTTTTTAAATTAAATAATTTTAATTAGAATGATGCTAATACTACTATTATGTAAACTTGTTTCAAAATTTTTTGCAAATAATATGCTTAATTAATTATCTTTGGTTAGAAAAGAATTTTCTAAATTATATAGGCAATATTTTTTTGCAAATTGTGTTTACAATTTTAAAATTTGTTTATCAACTTAGTAATTTTGGAAATATATCAATAGAATTATATTCATAAACATTTCACGTAATATATACATATATATATATAATTCAATCCTAGGATTTGGATTTTTGTTGTAATAATGCCACAAAATTGTTCTTAATATTCAGCAAGTGACCCAGAATTTTTTTTGGTATGAATTTTGGATCTATATTTAATCACCAGAATTTTGTTTTGGTATAATTCAATCCTAGGATTTGGATTTTTGTTGTAATAATGCCACAAAATTGTTATAAATTGCTACTATTACTTCGTTTTTTTTGTTGTAAATTTGGATTTAGAATTTTGGATCTCCCTTCGTTTTTGTTGTAAATTGTTCCATGAATTAATCTTTCGTTTTTTTGTTGAAATTTTTGGGCAAATATTCTGTTGACTAACTTAGATTTAATCAAATAACTTAGAAGGAATTTGTTATATTTCGTTTTATTTGTTGTTCAAATTTCTGGCAAGTAACTTAGATCTGAATTTCTTTTTTGTTTTTTGTTGAAATTTTGTTTGATTAACTTGCATGAAACGAAATGAAAAAAAAAACAAAAAAAAAAATTCATCAAAGGCTGCGGTCATTGCCAAAACCGCAGCCTTTGATGGCTTTTTTTTGTTCTAAAAATGGGGTATAGGCTGTGGTTTTTAGGATCGCAGCCAATAAGTTTTTCTCATTTGCTGCTATTACTAATTCTGCGAGTCAAAACCGCAGCCTATGCCCCCAAAAAAACCGCAGCCAATGTTCTTTTTTCCACTAGTGTCCCCCACCCCTTTTTGGTTTTGGTGCAGAACCCAAATGTCCCATTTTTTATGAATAGGAGGAGTATATTTCTATATAAATACCACTCAAAGCCACATTATATATGATCCTGTATGATTACTAGACTCAATTAAATTAAGACTAAATGATGATTAGTCCTTAAATTATCCTTAAGCGAGGGATTTTGTTGGATCTAGAAGTTTGTTCTTACTATCATGCGAAGACTTACAATAAGATCACTTCAAAGACACTTGTATGAACATACAAACAATAAAGGTAAGCAAAGCCATAAATGGTTTTTTGGGGACCTACTCCAACGCCCAAGTTTGTATAATCATTAAGGTGATCATTCAACTAGGTCTTACAAGAAGCACAGTGACTACAAGATAGATTGCTTCCTAGGTCTGCAAGAGTGAGGCTTATGTAATTTAATGAGTGCGACTTTCTCTTTATTCAATTAATGCTCTAGAAAAAAGGTCTCAATGACCTTATATGATAAAGGAGATACAATCAAAGAATTGTTATTTAGAGTATATATATACAGTGGCGGATTTACATATGGGCCCTCCCGGGCACATGCCTCAAGCACTTTAAAAAAACAAATTGTTTTCCGAAAATCCTACAGATGGTAGGGGTCATTTTGGTGTGCTTCAGAAATCAGAAATGTGAAAGAATCCTTCAATTACTCCTCTCTCTCTCTCTCTCTCTCTCTCTCTCTCTCTCTCTCTCTCTCTCTCTCTCTCTCTCATTCCTAAAAACCCAAAAACTCTACATAAACCTTCGCTGCCTCGCTCCGCCACCGCACTGCCCTCCGCCGGCTTCTACTCCATCACAGACGCTGCCGAGTGCCACCGCTGCTGCCTGGACCCTGGTGTTTGACGTTGCTGTTCGGGCTTCTGCTCCATCGATTGGTTTTGGTCATCACTCAAAGTCTCAAACTCTAATCCCTAAAAATCAAAATTATGATTTTGTTAAAGGTATATCTTGTTGTAATCTTTTAAATAATTAATCCTAGACTCTTAGTGTATCTTATTGATTTGTTGTTTTGTTTTAACCTTGATTTTTGAATTTTGTTTGGACTTAGAATATTGTATCTTGAATTTTTTGTTTGTGTAATTATGTTGTTTGTTTATTGTGTTATGTGTAATTGAAAATTTGTTAATGTTAAATTGTTAATGTGTTTGTTGAAGAGAAAGAAAATGAAAATAATACAAATTTAAAAACCCCAACCCCAACATATGAAGAAGGATTACATGAAAATTGCTCTGATTTGAATTTAATATTCTTGGAATTTAAGCTTTAATTTATCAAATTTCTCATCAAGTATTTCTAAAAGAGGGTGGCTTTGTGGGTGATACATTACGTATTTGGTAGTATGATGGCTGTGCATTGCTATGCTTAAGTCTGAACTAAGTAGTGGAACATTGTATGGATCTTAAGCAAGCTAAGTCATACTCCTCAAGACCTATTGCAATCTAACAACATTAATAAACCTTGGTGCTTTACAAATTTTAAGCAAACATCAATGGTATTGCAAAAGGCAGAATCAAACTAAATTATCAAGAGAAATCTAGAAATTGAAGTGACACTGAATTACATGGAACATACATATATAATCTACATCACTATAGGCTTCAAGTAGCAACTGGACTATAATAATAATTACATGGAAATCACTTTATATTAATTTGGATTTGGCTTGAACTCTTGGTATTATTGCGCTTCTACAACTCATTTTGCCGGAATATTAAATTTTCGTCCATTCATTGGTGCCCGGGGGGACTTTAAACCCTGATCCGACGCTATATATATAGTGTATCTTAGAGTATATATAGCCCATCATTAGCTTGCATGGAATGTCACAAAAATAAGACTTGTAACCGTCTTTAACAATCCTAG
Source organism: Amaranthus palmeri (assembly GCA_019776075.1). NCBI lineage: Eukaryota > Viridiplantae > Streptophyta > Magnoliopsida > Caryophyllales > Amaranthaceae > Amaranthus > Amaranthus palmeri. The sequence continues at coordinate 385,356 of JAAKBH010000371.1, forward strand.
AATTGCCGCCTTGTTTATCTATTGTGCTGGTGATGTGGCATTTATTAATTGGACCTCAAAAACTAGAACAGTTTATTGTTTGCAGAACTTCTTAATCCATGATTTGACGCGTGTTCCACCATAATGACAGTTGTGAGGCCTACACATGTAGTAGACGTACTTATGAAAACCGCCTCACATTAATTGTACCGCTTTTCTTGTCCCTTTTAATTTATTTTCCCTGTTAAGTTATTTCTCTCTCCTGAATTAGGGATTCCCCTAATGGTTCCTGAAATTCAATTTAATTATTTCTCTTTGACTCTCTTTATTATTGTCCCTGATTAACGGATTTTTATTTTCACACATACAGTATATTCGTGATCAAGGAAAAATTTTCATGTTTCAAGCTCCATATCACACTCATTACGAATAGAATAGTAGAATGAAATAATCCATTTGGAGCAAGTCAACTCTTAAGTTGATGATTGAAGTTCAATTATGAATGATATGTTATACCCTCTAGCAAAACATTGCAAGAAATTTATGATCACTTCATCCTAGCCTACAATACTCGAACTAAAGAATTAATATCTGACAGGGAAGATTTAATTTATAAAAGTCAATTTAATGAGGAAAAATGAGTTTAGAGCAATAATTTTTCTATCACTTATATTCCCTGTATTTGATCAACATTTGATGGCCTCTATTTATAATAGAGAATTCATATTAACACAGGTAAAAAATTCGCTTAATAAGCTAAAACATAAGAAACAAAAATCATTTCTTATGATATAGAAAATATAATTATAAAAGAAAAGAGACTGAAATAACAAAAAGACATCATAAAAGATATAATGAAGATTTGGAAATAAAATAACTAATTTTAATATGTGAGTAATTTTATTTTTATCTTATCTTGTTTTCAAGCACTCTCTTAGAAGTTTCAACAACTCAACCTAAATAAAGCATCTTCAAAAGTTCCAACGCTCCGGCCCTGTCAAGTTGAGTCATTAGATCTTCAACACCCAACTTCTATAAAGTACATTCAAATACTTTCTCCAATTGCTTTAGTTCGTATCCATCATAAATTTATTTGACCTTGTGAGTATGCAAGTCTTTTTGAACCCACTATGACTTTAATTTTCATTTTTCTTTTTTTTTTTGACCGAGAATGTCATTCTTTTCGAACACTCTAAATAGGAGTGCACACGATCCAGTTTGGTCTGGTTTGAAACTAATAGAATTAACCAAAAAATTCCGGTCTGAAAATTTTTCAGCGCAGATCGAACCGTTTAAATCACCAAAACAGAATCGGACCAAAATCGTTCTACAACAGTCTGGACTACGATATATTATTTTTATATTTTTACCAAATTAATATGTGTTTATACAAATATTTCGCACCTGTAATCACCAAATATAATAATTTGTATTTAATTAATTGCATACATTAGTTAAGTATATATTACTATATTAAAATAACATCTACATACGAATGAAAAAAAATCCTTTAAATTTAGATCCTAAGTCAAAATGATAAGAACTTTTCGCCGACGTCGGCAAACAATTAGTAGAGACAACCCGCATGCGTGCATTTACATTGTCTGCAGCTTAAAAGCATTTTACTTTAGATTATTTTGTCTAACTTTGATATTTTTAATGTCATATGAGAATATTGGCCAAAAGTCATTCAGTTATGTAGTATGCCGCTTTTTAGATTAACTCTAGAGTCATTACTCAACTCTTAGTCTCTTAACTAATACTTTTAAGGTGAAGAAGGGTCATGATCTACATGGTACGGATATGACTTCTACATATAATCTTATTAACAAATACTACCGATAATAGATAAACTCTAGTTCATCAAAGGAATAAATTATTCATGTGTGTTGGCTGCGTCTTATAGTTTTATATTGAACATGCCAAATTGATACTCCCACATACTCCCACCAATTCTCTTTACAGAAGGTCTCCTGAGAGACCGTCTATGGCATAGACGGCACTCTCAGCAGCCCAGCCCAATGAAAATTTCAGTTTTTTTTTGGAAAGTGTAAAAATGGGCTGGACCATTATACCCGTCTATGCAATAGACCGTCTATAATAAGAATTTGTGTTCTCTTTAAGCGTTTACTTTCTCTAGGCAAGAATTTTAAGAGTGCGGTAATTGAAATATTTTAAGTAATTATTATAATTGTAAGGTGGTAGTTGAGGTATTTTAAGTGATTCTAATAGTTGTAAAGGTGGTAGTTGGGGTATTTTAGGTAAAAGTGAAGGTATTATGGTATTTACTTGTGTGAACATAGGTTATTTACGTAAAAAATCTATGTAACAAAAGAAAAGTGGACAAATAGGGTGAATTGACCCAAAAAGAAAAGTGGACATTTATAGTAAGTTGATATTTGGCATAGAGTGTCTACACAGTGGCGGACCCAGGAATTTCAAACTGGGGGTACAAAACACGAACGTCATACAGTGACGGACCCAGGAATTCCAAACGAGGTCTTGCCATCGAATCTCACCTAGCCCTCCCCTCAGTGGCGGATTCAGAACGGAAACTTAGTGGGTGCACATTTAATAAAAAGTACATTTTAAACATATATATGAAAAAATTTTCAATTCACACTATAAAATAATGTTCTTTAATCTATTTCAATGAGTTTCATATGTTAAAAGAGAAAAAATATTGGGACAATTAAATAAAATTTATGATACAAAAATGATGATCAATTATAACTACACTTCTAGCAAATTCCATATTTACATGATCATCATTATACATTTATCAATGCTTAATTTAAATTATAATTATAAAATATTAAAATATTGATTAAATTTCAATATTACATGATATAATATTAAGTTAACAGAATAATTAATTAACCAAAAGCATAATCAAAATTAAAATCAATATTTATAGAAGTCTTGATTAGATTTAAAATAACAATTTATTAGATTTAAAATAACAATTTATTAAAGACCCAGTTTTTTTCAATTAATATTCAAGCAAACAAGAATTTTACAAGAATTGTGTGTGTAAAGCACTTAAGATATCATTTATATAATATCCTACAGACTTCTTGCATATTGCATTTGCTTTGGTAAACAAGTGAAAATCTCATTTCTTATCCTTTGTTCAATAAATCAAGCTCTTTAATTTATATTTCTTGCAGAGAACAAGATTAGAAAGCTCCAAGGAGAACACAACTATAGTTAATCAGTCATGGTAAGAGAGCAAGTGATGCACACCTGGGACTAAATTAGTGATGGAATGCATGTTTAATCTCTGAGACCCAGTTCCACCTCCAGCTCATCATCCTCTTCAAACAACTTTAGAAGAAGCGCATATTGTTCTTCTCGTTTCTTTTTTTGCCATATCTTGAAAAGCAAGATAGAAAAAAGTACTACAACTGCAACAGCAAGGCATACAATAGCCACCTTGGTCCCAGTACCACTACTAGTTTTTGACGAACCATTCCCACTGTCATCTTTGGAACTAGGCGTATCATCAGATAAGCCTGAGAGAAAAGAAAGAGAGATTTGAAAACGTAAATAGAAGAATGTTGCTTGACTACCCACTAAACACACTTGAAGGCAGTCAGGCAAATGATAAAGAGCCAACCTCACACAATTACACATCCTGTTAGATATTCTAAGGAAAGAAGAGAAGGATCCAACAAAGATCATGCATATCACAGATTGTTTGGTCCATTTTAACATAATTCGCTAGAAAATTTGTTTTTTTGAATTCACAATTTTAACATAATTCGCTAGACAGTCTACATTATCTCATTGCTGATATACGCATGACTTAATGAGTCATTTCAATAGACGATGAAATAGATGATGAAGTGATTTAAATCATGTGTATATCTAATTCATTAAATCATCTATTTTTGCAATACCATACTATATCACATTCCAAATGGGTTTTTGTCACTTCATATGAATCAGATATTAACATAATTTAATGAGTCATTTCAATATACGATGAAATAGACAATTCAAAATCATAAATGTGACAAACATTTTAAAATAAAAGCCAACACAAATCTATACAATATTCTAATCAAAACACAATTGACATAGCAATTCAAAAAATTGATAAGTTATCATCTTCTCATGAGATATGTTCCCTCCTAAGCAAAGATTATGTCATTGAATAAGGATGATTATAATGTAAATAAGGATGATTATAAGATGCATGCTTAATTTTCACCATCATTAAAACTTTGATTGGGACTAAAACATATATTATTAAAATTTGAAAAAGAATGTAATAAATAATACTTTATTATATAATAAAAATGCACAAATTACTATATTTTGTATTTAATTTACAAACGCTATTGATCTATATTTATTTACAAAAACATTCATTCAATCAAAATTAATTATATTATGTTCAAATATACTTAAAAAAATTCACTATAATGCTAATTAAATTTTAGCCACAATTTACAATAGTCCACTGCTTTATCATTATTATAATCATAACTATAAAAAATGTTTGAATTCCATTTTTCATAAATGTAATATAAATGTGTTTTAAGAAATAATTAAAATTAATGTAATATTACGCAGGACTTATCCAATTTATTTGTTTTTTACATCAAAAATGAAAAAATCGTAAATCATACAGGGATTATCTAGTTCAGTAGTACCATTTAATTTTTTTTACACTTATTGAGACATGATTTTAATTCTCAATATCTACTATTACTTTCAATGGTCATCAAGAACAATTGAGCTTACTAATTTTAGTATTTCTTTCTAGATTTAATTTTAGCATCCAGTTATGAGGGAATATTTAATCATAATATCTATTCAAGTGTATCACAATGATAACATCATCATTAGCACTTTGAGTTTTATTATACTCCCTCCGTTCCCTATTGATGTTCCCATAGGGAATGTTCACGGGTATTAAGAAAAGTGGAATCTTTTATATAGTGGAGATGTTATTTTATTGAATAATAAATTTGATGGAGGAAAAGTGGGGACCACAAATATTAAAAAAGTATTTTAAAAAAGTTAGTGGAAAAAAATATGGGGACCACAACTAATTAAAAAATGTTTTTATGTAGTTAGTGTGGGGACCATAAGGAATATAAAAATGTTAAAATGGAGTTAGTGGAAGATATGTAGGCCCATAAGGAATATAGAAATATTAAAATTAGAATGGTTGAGGTTATTTTTGTCCAAAATGTGTGATATAAATGGAAAGATTCCTTATGGGAACAACAATTGAAACACCCCAAAATGGAAAGTAGGAACTTCTTTAAGGAACGGAGGGAGTATATTATGATTATGATTACATTTAGTACAAATTTGCTAATACTTAATTAATAATAATCAAGCAAATCCGAGAAGTGGTAAAAGGTTATTTTATGATGACTTTGCTAAATTTTGGTCAAAGATCCTACATGTTATAAACCCCTACAATCTGTAATAAACAAAAGTATAAACTGTGCATAGCACAATTATAATCCTAGTTTTAATTTAGAGAAAACTATTACTACTATTAACTACTTATAATTATCAAGAATAAATTGTTGGACTTTAGAGTGTATAGCGGTCATCGGAAAGGTTTAGTTAATTATATTAAATAAATAAATTTAATTAAATTAATTAAGTTTATCCCAAGTTTCAAAGTTTGCAAGGAAAAGTGTAAAAAACAAGTCGGAGACATGCGCGCGGCCCGCGGCCTAGTGTGCGGCACGCGAAGACTGGCAGAATGATTTGCGCAGCTTGCGGTCTTTTACGCGGCCCACGGATACCCTGCTTTGTGCGGAGTTCTTCATATAAATCGTTGTTATCTATTTTGTTGGTTATTTTACAACTACCAACAATTATTATGGTTATTATAATCAAGTTTATTGGGGTGTAAGGGTTGAGTGAAAGACGTTTTTGATTCCTGAATCAATCTCGTGTTTCATGGATCGACCTTATGCTTTGTGAAGGGACATGTTGCTTCATGAACCGGTGTGAGCTATTCTATAAATATAGAATGCTTGTGTGTTGTTTACATATCACTAATGGAAAAAAGCCTATTGGCTGCGCTTTTTATGGCACTATAGGTTGCTGTTTTGCACCCAAGCCCTTGTGGTAGCAGCTAATTATATAACACAATGGCTGCGGTTAAAAAACGAAGCAAAAAATTGGTCGTTAGCTGCGGTTCTAAGGCCTGACGGTAGCCAATAACATGATTTAAGAAACCTAATTTTTGGTCAACTTTTTGGCTGCGGTTGACCCATGTCTGCAGCTTTGTTAAGGTTTTTTTTATTTTTTTTGTTTTAATGATATATGTATAATAAATAATAAATATCAGCATTAATTATAAAATAATAAATATTTAACAATAATCAACCCTCGATAATCAGCATTAATTATCACCAAATTATAATATATATAATATAGATAAATATAATTGTACATACACCTAAATACTACGAATTATGTACATAATCTACCAACATATAAAATTAGAAATAAACACAGCCACTTTGTCTTTGACTTTGCGTAATTTCATATCCGTCAATTCGCGTGTTTCCCTTGGAATGTTGTAAATAATCTACGTATTAAAATAAATAATTATTAAAAAGTTAGTACATATAATATATTTGATTTATATATATTATAATTTAACAAAACATAATAACTAAAAAAATACTTAAGGAATCAATATGGAATCAATACTTTGTACCCCGACTTTCTTCACGGCTTCTATAATATCATCCATAAATTTAAAAATTTATTAGCCGCAATGAATTCAATTTTTTTGTTGAAAACACTAAGACAAAAAATATTATATGTGTTAGTGCCAAATTAAAAACGCTTCAAATTAAAACCGTTAAAAACGCAACTTAACACTTAATTTCAAGCATATGACAATTATTTTCGATTCAAACCACTACAACACAATAATATATACCAAATAGTGTTGTGTACCAAGTTTCATGCATAACAAACCAAGTTTAAGCTATTTTACGCGCGAAAATGCCAAAAATCATTCAAAACCGTTAAAAATGCAACTTAACCCTTAATTTCAAGCATATGACAATTATTTTCGATTCTAACAACTTCAACACAATAATATATACCAAATAGTTTTGTGTGCCAAGTTTCGTGCATAACAAACCAAGTTTAAGCTATTTTAAGTGCGAAAGTGCCAAAAATCGTTCAAAACCGTTAAAAACGCAAGTTAACCCTTGATTTCAAGCATATGACAATTATTTTCGATTTTAACAATTTCAACACAATAATATATACCAAATAGTGTTGTGTGCCAAGTTTCGTGCATAACAAACGAAGTTTAAGCTATTTTAAGTGCGAAAGTGCCAAAAATCGTTCAAAACCGTTAAAAACGCAACTTAACCCTTATTTTCAAGCATATGACAATTATTTTCGATTCTAACAACTTCAACACAATAATATATAACAAATAGTGTTGTGTGCCAAGTTTCATGCATAACAAACCAAGTTTAAGTTATTTTACGCTCGAAAATGCCAAGAATCATTCAAAACCGTTAAAAACGCAACTTAACCCTTAATTTCAAGCATATGACAATTATTTTCGATTTTAACAACTTCAACACAATAATATATATCAAATAGTGTTGTGTGCTAAGTTTCGTGCATAACAAACCAAGTTTAAGCTACTTTAAGTGCGAAAGAGCCAAAAATCATTCAAAACCGTTAAAAACGCAACTTAACCCTTATTTTCAAGCATATGACAATTATTTTCGATTTTAACAACTTTAACCCAATAATATATACCAAATAGTGTTGTGTGCCAATTTTCGTGCATAACAAACCAAGTTTAAGCTATTTTAAGTGCGAAAGTGCCCAAAAGACCACTTGCAAAAATCAGACGAGCAACCCACCTTGCATGGTCTTTCCAAGGTAGATACGGGTAGTTGGGAAGGCAAACAAGAGAGATTTGACATCTCTATACATGGGTCTTTCATGAAAGCCCCTAAGTACCTCCTCTCAATTGAAGAAGGACCCCAAGAAACTAAGCCAAAGGTCGTATGCTCAACAAAGAAGGCTGTCAAGTACTGTGCAAATTCTGACCAAAGAAATGTCGAGCAACCTACCTTTTGTGGTCTGTACAGTGTTTCTCACGAAGCTCCAGGCCAAGTGAGGGGCAGTTATGGAATCTCTATACCAGGATCTTCGCAACGAGACCTTATACACACTTTAACAAGCACGGGAAGACATCCAAAAAGAGAGCTAAAGGTCCCCCGGTCGCAGCCACTGTGTTTTTTTTTTTTTTTTTTTTTTTTTAATTTTTTCTATTGGCTACGTACATCTTTAAACCGCAGCCAATTAGCTGCAGCCAATAGCTTTTTTTCCACTAGTGTATGCATTTTCTGATTCTCTTCTCTTCTCGAGCACTTCACATCGAGAACTTGCAATCCTTGATTGTGATTTTACATATTTCATTCCATTTAAGTTTTTCTTATGTCATTCTAATTTCCATGTGCTAGGAAATTAGTGTTATTCTTTGTATCTCAGAACGTATTTCCGTTTTGTACCTAAGCACCGAGGTAGGAAGGAAATAACGTTTTAATTAGGAAAGGGCATCTCGCCTAAAATTAATATCAAGTTCCAACAAAATCTTCTTGTTATATTATTCGTGTTGAAGATTGGTGTATCGAAGATCTCTGTGGAGTATATAAGTAAAATTCTTGATCGTCATATGTAATTTGGTTTCTCTATCACAAACTTGTATCTTTAATTTATTTTTCTTTTATAAATCAAAGAACATTTTCTAACATAAATTACTACACCAAAAAGCTCATCAAAATTTTGTTCATTATTACATTATAAATACTCCCTCCACCCCAAAATTATTGTCCACAAGGTTATTAAAATCGCGATTCTAATATACGATTCTACGATTTTACGATCCAAAAACAAGCGAGCGATTTGAATCGCAGGTAGAATCTTAAAGTTATAGAATCTTACGATTTTAGTTCGAAAAAAATTTTGAGAGGTAGAATCATAACACGATTTTACGCTTCTACGATTTCACGATCCGATTCTACTAATATAGTATGAATTATTTTTAATTTTTATCTTGTACCATATTTTACTAATCTCTTTCACATGTACACATAAATTTCGAATTTTCCATCATAAAAACTTTTAAAAAACAAATTTCTTAATCCTTATAAAGATTTAAACTAATTATTGACAAATTTTCTTTTATATTCTTAGAAATAAAGTCAAAGAAACTTTAATTCATAAATTTAAACTTTTGAATTGGACAATAATAGTAAGAATCTAGAGATTTTTAATATTTTTAAGTTTATTTGTAGAATCGTACGATTCTACTATTCGATTCTACCGATTCGATTCTATCTCTCAAAACGATTCTAAATAGAATTACGATTTTAACAACTTTGATTGTCCACATTCCTTTTTGGGTCAATTCACCCAAATTGTTCACTTTCTATTTTTGGAAAAGATGTTTTACCTAAATATCCTATGTTCACACATGTAAAAATCATAATACCCCTACTTATATTATTTAAAATATCTCAACTACCACCTTTACAATTATTATAATCATTTAAATACTCCAACTACCACATTTATAATTATTAATCATTTAAAATACCCTAACCATCACTTTCTTAATATGCATGACCAATCCAAAATAGACAATATAAAGAGAACTGGAAGGAGTATAACATAACGCATATTAAAAAATAATAAATAATGCAAATATGACATCAATAGAAATAACATATCTTGATATTTTTTTAATACTTGTAGGACATTTTTGGAAGAAATTAAACTTTTAGGTAGGAAGAAATTAAATAGGATTGTAATTAGGAAATTGAAAATCTAAAATTCTGACTACGCAACCGACTGAATGCCGACCAACCCTCATCTTCATCCTAATATTCCAATCTATTTATATACTTAATACTAAAACAAACACCACCTATTGCCACATGTCATGCTCTCAGAGATTTTTTTCCCGCCTAAAATCCTTCTCCATGTGCATTTACATTTAGAAACTTAAAGATTACCAAAATTGTTTTCCAATTAGCTCTTTTTTGACCAAATATAGTTATTATTAATTGTATTTATTTTGATGAATATTTACTATACAATCTTTTTGTTAATGTTGATTGTGATGTATTTAATTTATACTATACAAATTTAGCTCTACCTTGACCAAATGTGGTTATTATTTTTTAATAGAATAATTTTCATTTGCTACCATAATTAACCTCAAGTAATCTTATTTTAAATATTGCATATTTTTGTATTAATCTTATTTTAAATATTGCATATCTTTTAAATCTTCTAATGCTAAAACAAAGACCACCTAAGGTGTTACATGTCATGTTTTGATAAGTTTGGTTCCCACCTAATAACTAGAATACTGAATACGCTATTACCTCAAATAGCCTTTAATATTTAAATTGTCTACTATAATAATCCCTACAATTAAGGAATTAATTATTACAACATTATTGACTTTTTATGTCTCATTAAACTAATCATCGTATTTTATGAAAATCATTGCAATTTGTGATGGAAGATTACTTCTATCTTTTTCTCATAAAAATTCCATATCTTTCTTCAATTCTCATATCTAAAAAATTGGGTTTTTTATTTTTAATTATCTCTAATTTTTTGTGTTTAGCTAATTCGAACCAAAGAGAGAAGTAAAGCATGTAACCAATCCCGATGAATGAGCCATATCTTCGGCATTAGTCTATTTTTATCTTTTATTTTCTTAAATATTTTATTTTCTTAAATATTTTGTTTATTACTTTTTGATATCATATTTTTTCTTTGAATGTGAATAATTTATTTATAAATTTAAGTTGAAGAATTAATTATTGTATCATTAGTGACTTTATGTCTCATCAAACAATTTATCACATTTTTAAAATATCATTGCTGCAACTTGTGATGGAAGATTACCTCTATTTTTTTCTCATAAAAGTTTTCTATTTGTCTTCTATCCTCATATCTAAAAATATTGGGTTTTTTTATTTGGGTTTAGCTAATTCGAATCAAGGAGAGAAGTAAAGCACGTAACCAATCCCCGGTGAATGGGTCATATGACTCATATCTCTTGCATTAGTCTATTTTTATCTTTTATTTTCTTAAATATTTTATTTATTGATTTTTGATATCATATTTTTTTTCTATGCATGTGTGATTGATTCATTTATAAATTTAATTTTAATTGTTTTTTATTGTTATTATTTTGATTGATCAAATCTGGATTTCTCTCTCTAATTTAGAAAATTTTAATTTCTTTATTTAAACTGAGGGGAAGTACGATATATTAATAAATGGGCGAAATCTACATAGTAGTAATTAAACTTGAAAAGGATTGACAATAAAATCGTGATGATTATGATAATATTTATACTTAAACATACAAATTGTATACAAAGGTGGTTCAATATTTATAGTTGATAAAAGTTTTTATAAATGTATCTATTTCACTAGCTTTATAGATTGTTTAACTTTATTTTCCATTGTAATGTATATTATAATACACAACCCTATATTTCAAATTGTGTATCAATATTATTTCTTTTATTCAACTATTTTTGATATTTTTTATTTTTTTACGTAAAAATATATGTTTTTTTTTTGTATGAAGTAAAAATATATGTTAAATATGTTAAAATATTAAATAACCCGTGTTTAGCACGGGCAATCACCTAGTTAAATACCGATTTAAAAAGCCATTCGGTAATTGCCGACTATATATTCAATCGGCATTCTGTCGGAATTTCCTACTAACCTTTGTTTGGGAGGAGTTTAATTAGTCGGAAGTCCCAACTGATGAACATGGTTAGTCAAGAAGTTATTCGAAATATTCCGACTATTTTGCGGTTTGTCGGTGGCGCTAGTCCATGTTTCACCGTTTTTTGTAGTGTTAGGGACTCAACGTAAGTGAATTAAAAGTGAAATGAACTAGAAAAGGAATTACCCATTGTAGACGATTCTTTGCTACAAAAATCCATTTACAATAAAAAGTATTAAAAATTTGATTATTAACAAAAATGAAGGACAATTTTCTAATTTTTTCCACTAAAAATTATGACGAACGGAGTATATAGAAAATGAGAGACCCACTATTATAGCAGTCTTTCACTTTCACCCACATATTTTAGCATGAACTATTTTCAAGTGATTAATTAAGTATTTGACTCTAGAAAGTGGCAAGCATTTTAACATATTCAATCATATCTTATACAAATATGATATTGCAAAACTAGAAGTCCAAAATTTAAGTACTCCCTCCTATTCTTCATAATTGTCTCATTTGCTTTTTGGATATTGTTCATCTCTTACTTTTAATTTGCATTTTATTATTAATCTATAGGTTAAAATATAGTCAAATAGGATCTTGTTTGATTCGTTTCAATGCAAAGATTATTTATATCAACTTTTCGTAATTTTTAATTACGCACAATTAGAGATATTAAGGATTGAATAAGTACATTGAATAGAGTGCATAAAGCAAATAGGACACTTATGGTGAATAGGAGAGAGTATTTATATTTATAAGACTTTAAGGACATAAGATGACTGGACTGTACCAAATTAAAGTGGCATTTTTCTGAATTAAAAATATGACACTAACAAGTACTCTAAACCCAGGTAGCACACCAAACAGAACGGTTAGCTATAAGTATACACAAATTATTGTGAGAAACAGTATGTTCAAAAGATATATTAATTATAGTGGTTAAATAGTTCAATTAATACAAATTAAAGAGAAAATAATAATGTGGGCTTCTTGTCTTGAGGTCGCAAAAGTAGTTTTTACCTAAAAGATAATCACAACTCACAAGTGTCAATACTACCCAAATATTGGAGTTTTAAAGATTTAGCATGGGTAATTGGTGTAGCCAAAAATAAGAACGGAAAGTGATGGTTGTAAATTGCTGAGAAATCCAAATTAAAGTTCTCTTCCATTTGTAAATGTAGCTGATAAATGGATCATGGATGAAATGATGAAATGACTATGATTAAGGTTTCTCATTCAACCGAAAGTTTGAAGATAAAGATGAAGCAGTCATTCAAAGTGTAACAATGGCCTAACCAACAAGAATTACGCATATATTAAGGGCCAATTTAGTAATATAAAGAGGGTTGAGCGTTTATTTTTATAGAGTTGTTTGGATTGAAGTGTAATAAACTATAAAGACTACTAATGAAGAAATGAGATTGACATATGTCAAACTATCATTTAATATTTTTCCATGCAGTCATGGAAGCTGGTTAATTATTGAAAATCATTTCCTAAATATACTAGAATTTATTTAAGGTGCAGAACAAGATTTGGTCAGCTTTATTATTTTCCAATGTGATTTCTATACTATTTCCAAATTGAAATATGACTAAATGTAAATAGGTATCATTTTTCAATACGATTTCCAAAATAAAAGAATATTTTGATATAGCAAATTTATATTTGAACTTTATTTAACAGGTGTAGAATAATATAGTTCCTAAATTTACAGTGTAACTTTTTTAATTTATTTACCAACCATAAAATAATTACAATAAAATCATCTTTGTGGAAAAACATATAATATAAATTTTTTCTAGCATTGTCAATGGAAACATATATTTAGAATATTACACACATAATATATACAAGAACAAAATTAACTCAAAAACTTTTTTCCGATCTTCGTCCATGTCACGGATATCTATCTAGTTATATATATAAAGAGTAAATTAATGTCAAAGTCGAAAAATAAGGTTAGTTAGATATTGCAAGGGCGAATCTAGTACTATAAGCTTTTTATGATCAAACTCTTATTACTATGGAAAAAACATCATATATATGACAAATATTTCTATTACTTCATAAATACTTCAACTTACCTTTATTTTATTAGTTTGACTTTTTTTTACTTAAATATGTATACTCATTTAAACAAGGCCGATATTTTATAACAATTATACATCAAACGGTTTTATAAATAACTAGTATAGAAACTCGTGCATTAATGCACGAAACTGTTAGAATAAAATTTTATATAATTATTATATTCTAAATAAAGATGCAATTACATGTTATTAGTATAAATTATAATTTTTTGTACACTTTAATAAACAATTTTAGAATATGTACTAATTTCAATAAATAAAAATTTGATTGTTAATACAAGTATTAATTAAAACTGTCAAACTTTTTAAGGCAAATATGTGTAATCAACAATGTTTATATGATAATTTTTTCTCATTCACATATTAATTTTTGATTGTCATGTAAATTTTGATTAAAAAATTTTATTAATTAGCAAATACTTCAATATAAAAAAATATACATTCTAAGAAACTTTAATCGAAAATCTTATGTGTCTTTTATATTCAAAAATATTATATTCTAAGAAAATTAATAAAAATATTTTTCGACGCTTAAAACCGTCGAAAAAACCCATATTTTTCCGTCGAAAAAACTCCGTGTTTTTTGTAGTGACATATTCCATATGTCAAATCTCTGAGAGAGTGCCACGTGGAATTATACACTTTTTTTATAAGATTGTATGATGATCTGATATGATGATTGTATGATTCGTACAATAATTTAGATATACACTCGAACCCACAAGGTTTTGCAAAAAAAATATGACGAACAGAAAGTATATAAAAGTTGACAGACCCACTATTATAGCAGTCTCTCACTTTCACTCGCATAATTTAGCATTAAGTGTTTTTATAGTATTTGACTCTAAAAAGTGATGAGTATTTTAACATATTCAATTATTGTTGTACAATTTTGATATTGCAAAAGTGGAATTCCAAAATGTACATAGTGTAGACTTTAAGAGATAAGATGACTGTACTAAAGTAGCATTTTCTGAATTAAAAATATGGCACTAACAACTACTCTATTCCGAGGTAGAGTACTTATAGTGCCATTTGAAAATTAATTCTTATTTTATCTGCAAGGTGGGATTAAGAGTATCTTTTATTTTCAAGAGCTAATGCCATTTGAGAATCGATTTTATTTTATTTTATTTTTATTTTTATTTTTTTTTTAATTTAGAAATCTATAATCTATAAAATTAATTCTTAGTCCTTTCCTCTTTGCGGTGATTATGGATGAAATCTCGAAATCCATATGGGAAACTGTACCATGGTGTATGCTTTTCGCCGATGATATAGTCTTGGCCGCAGAGACCAAGGAGGAGGCTAATAGTAAATTGGAAGAATGGAGGGAAGCCTTGGAGGGTAAGGGGATGCGCATAAGTCGCTCGAAGACTGAATACATGCGATGTAACTTTAGTGGGACAGAATCGATAGGGGAGCCAGAGGTGTCCATCAGGGGAGAATTAACACTACTACAAATCATCACTTGTGCCACTAATTATGCCACGGGAATTCAAAATCTGTGGCAAGTTTTGATCTTGCCACGGGAAAAATAGATTTCAAGACAATATCACAATCATACTAAAAATTTTTGCCACGGGTAAATATATACCGTGGCTAAGATACACTTGTGCCACAAATTTTGCCACGAGTAAATATATACCGTGGCTAAGATACACTTGTGCCACAAATTTTGCCACGGATGAATATATACCATGGCAAACAAACACTTGTGCCACGGGTAAATTAATATTGTGGCAGACCAGCACTGGCGCCACAAATCTTGCTACGGGAACTTTATTGTGGCAAACAAAAAGTTGTACCAACAATTATGTCACAAGGAAATATTTATCATGACAAAAATTTTGTGCCGCCAATTATGTCTCTGGTAACTATTTCTCATGGCAAATAAAGACTTATAGGTCACGGGTAAATAGCAATTGTGTGATTGTATTATAAATAATGATACCTGAATTTGACTTTACCGCAAGTTTTGATTTTGCCTCGAAAATAGTATTTTTAAGAGAAACTTAAAAAAATAAAAAAAATTTATCAATTATGTAAATTAAAAATCTTTATCCAACTTAATTAATTCTATATTTATTAGAAAAATAAGTCATTATTTTCCCTTATTTTTTAATTTAATATAAGAAAAAAATTCTTTAAAAAATGATTTAATTTAATATATTTTAACTAAAAACATTTAAAATTATTTTTGAAAAGCTTTTTTCACTTACCATATACTCAAACTAGAATATAAACAATAATTTAAAGTAAGATTTAAGTATTTTGAACAAAAGAGAGAAAGGTTGTTTCTAACCTATTCTAAGACTTTTTCAATTTTTTATTTAGTGAAAATCAGATCGTATCATCCTCTTAAATTCAAGAACACATGAAAAATGTTTTTTCTTTCTCTAACGTGCTACAATACAAAAAACCGAAGCAATTTCAACTGAAAGTATTCGACTAAATCAAAACAATCGGAAAAATCTGACTAATTTTCCGACTGACAAGCGTTAGTCGGAATTTTCGACTAACTTCTACTAAATATCAATATATGGTCGGAATTTCAAATTGGAACAAAAAAGAATATACAACTAATAATATAGTAATATACTAATAACTAATAAGTGTTAGCAATATATATTAATACGAGTAATATTATTCTAATATAGGACTAATTTTGTTGCATTTGTGAAAATTAGTTGAACAAATTATTTTTTAGTAATTTTGCAACTAATTTTGTTCAACTACTGATAATTTTTTTTTAACTTACAATTAATAATATTGTTCAACTAGTTAATAATAATAATAATAATAATAATAATAATAATAATAATAATAATAATAATAATAATAATAATAATAATAATAATAATAATACATTAAGTGGTCGGAGTGTTAGGTTATAAGTATACAAACATTACCTAGATTATCAGTAAATAACTGATGGTCTAGTGGTTGGGGTGTTGGTATATCAACCTGAAGGTCTTGGGTTCAAATCCTACCCAAGGCATTTCAAGTAGACGAATATAATTTACAATGATTCTTTTATGTGGCTAGAAAAATAAGATTGCCACGGGTAGGCTTGTGGCAAAAGAATATAATTAGCCACGGGATCTACCGTGGCAAGAAAAAGAGTTTCAGCCACAACCATAATTTTCCCGTGGCAACAATCTAGCCACGATCACTTGTGCCACGGTAGTCTCAAACTTAAATTCCCGTGGCTGGACATCATAGCCATGGGAAATTCTTACTTGTGCCACGACTGCTACTGTGGCACAAGTGATGATTTGTAGTAGTGTAAGCTGTTGCATGCACGTCCAAGTTCAAATATCTGGGTTCAGTAATTCAGAACAATGGGGAGATTGAGGGTGACGTTACTAACCGTATACAAACAGGTTGGCTCAAGTGGAAAGCAGCGACTGGGGTGCTTTGTGATAAAAGATTTCCTAGTAGACTAAAAGGGAAATTCTACCGCGTTGCGATTAGGCCGGCTTTGTTGTACGGAACAGAGTGCTGGCCTGTAAAGAAGGCTTTCGAGCAGAGAATGGATGTAACAGAGATGCGCATGCTGAGATGGATGTGTGGTAAGATAAGGATGGACAGGATAAGAAATCAGGAGTTTAGAGAGAAGTTAGGGGTTGCCCGCCTCTCTCTGCAAAGATGCGGGAGAACAGGCTCAGATGGTTTGGGCATGTGCAGAGAAGCACCCATGACGCTCCAGTGAGAAGGGTTGAACACATTATAGTGGAGGGCAAGAGAAGCCGGGGAAGACCTAAGAGGACGTGGGAGGAGCAAATTAACAGCGACCTGCTCGAACTACACCTCTCTAAGGACCTGACTAGGGATAGAGCCACATGGCGGCGACTTATTCACGTCCTAGATTACTAGACTTGTTTGTTACTATTTTGTGTCTTTCGTCGTCGCTATTCACTGCCTCTTTTACCTGTATCGTTTATACATTTATAAATGATCCTTATGTTTGGCTAACATGGGTGTAAGATGCAGGTTTCAGATTTTTGCAGGTCCTATCCTTGAAGACTATTATAGAGCCAAAGGACTCTTATGACCGCCCTCTCCTTCTGGGTATGAGACGCCGTCGACCTTCCTTCCCCGGACCCTGACCATAGAGTATATATGTGCGGGAACACTGGGTATGATGATGATGAAGATGAATCTATAAAAAATACTAATGAAGAAACAAGACTGACACATGTCTGCCTCTCCATCATTAGTTTCCCGCCCATTTTCTCTGAATTGCAGCTGATTATTTTATGAAAATATTTTCCTAAATCAATTAAATTTATTTAAGTTAACAGAATACAGATTGGACGATTACAATATATTCTGGCAATATTTATTTAAGTTAATATAATCCAAATTCGACAATTACAATATATTCTAGCATTATTTATATAGTATTCAACTGGATTGCACGTAATATATTGGAGGCTTACAAACAATTATGCAAAGCAATTCTTTTTTCGTTTATAATTTTATTTCCAATCTATTTATTTATCAATCATCAATAAAATGAAGAAACGATTAAGGACACATGTTATGTTCTCATTATAATTTTTTCCGCTTTTATTTTATTGTTGACATGAAGACTTTTGATGATTGACTTGATATTTAAAAAAATAATAATAGAAAAACTAATGAATAAACGACTTGGGACACGTGTTATATTCTCATTAGAATTCTTTCCGCCTTTATTTTATTGTTGACATGAAAACTTTTGATGATTGACTTAATATTCAAAGAAATGATGTCTATTTTAAATACAGAATAGTAAGTCTTAAGCTTAAAATTTATATATTTTCAAAAAAAAAGCTTAAAATTTATATTATATTTTATATTCAGTGTATATATCTTATTATTCTTTTAAAAATATTTTATAATCATACATGATAATAATCTACAAATTAAGTTAAAATATAATATATTGATGGAAAATCTAAAAAATTCCAATGATAGGATTGTAGAAAAGAAAATAAGTTTTTTTAATGATAAACAAAGTATTCTATTACATTTTTAAATTGAACTAATTAAAATTTAATTTAATAGAAACTATTGACGGACATTTCTTGACTTTTTGAGTGATTTCATCGATATATTATAGCTTAACGATAATCAAATTGATAAAAAATATTGATTAATGATAATTTGTTGTCTATTTTTTGTCATATATATCTTTTAATATAATTGTATAACAAATTATTTAATTATTTGTTTTGTCAATTATACTATACAAGATTTGATGATTAAGTTTATGTTGTAAATAAATAAATTTATAAATTAATATTAATATATTCACATGAATAAATATTTATTTTATTCGTGTTTTACACGGAAATCTATCTAGTTATATATATAATGGAGAAAAGGAACACTGATATTTGGGAACCTTAACCCGTCGCCATAAAAAACCCCGTGAGGGGAAAAAGCCATTGGCCTTTGGACCAAGAAACAGGCCACCCAAAACAAAGAGCATAGGGGTGGACTATGCTTATATGCACCAAAACAAAACTAAACACCTTACACACCCATCTATAACACCTATGCACCTTACACACCAACAATTTCTGCACTACACCAACAACAACAAACCTCCATACTATTACAAAAAACACACCAATACTAGACTTAAACATGCAGTAAAATACAAGTCCAAGCTATTATATAAGATAATCTATATTGCTCATGAAGGTAGAACTCTATGCGATGTCCAAACCAAGTATCTCCTTTGCCCATATTCGTACTCTTACCTTCAAAGTGTAGAGGAACTTACCTGCATCACGTTCCCCATTCTCGAACTTTAATTTATTTTTCTCAAACCACAGGGACCATATCACACATCCCAAGAAGAGGTTCCAAAGTTTACCTCTACGTCGATGCGACATCAAACTTCCCCAAGCTACTGAAAACTGTGCACAACAATTATGGAGAACACCCGAGACACCCCACCAGTTGAGGACATTCATCCAAATGCCCCATGAGATCTGCAATTGAGCATAATATGAGAGTTTGTTTCCACCGAATCATCATAAAAAGGACACAACCCATTTTGGGGATCAATCAATCCACGATCCATAAGAGAATCCCCAGTTTTGAATTTCTCCAAGTTTGCAAGCCAAACTAATAGCAACTTTTTTAGGATGGATTGGAGAATATGATGCATACACTTTATTGACTATCTACTTAGTGGGAAATCTAGAGTACTCGCCACCCATCCAACAAACACCATCCCTTTTGTCACGCTGTGGGGACACTTGTGCAACACAGACTTTAAGTCTTTCAACATCAGCAACTTCCCAGTCATACAAACGGAGCCTCCAGCAAAAGTCCCAAACCCATCCATGTTCTTGCCACCCCCCACTTGGTTTATTGTAGCATCTCTCTAAATTGAGATAAGAAAGAGTCTAGTGAAAGTAACCTTTAGAGGACCTCCTGCACACCAATTATCATGCCAAAATAGTGTCGAGCTACCATCTGCCACACTCACTTGCATACCTTCCTAAACAATATTCCGAATCAGAGTAATATCTCCATCATTAGAAAGCAACTGTGACCACACCCCACTTTTAATACCCTCAAAAGACTGTGATGATGTTTTCAAGCCTTTGATATTGCATATTGAGATGAGAATGCGTTTCCACAAAGAGTTATCACACTTCGAGAATCTCCACCACCATTTGAATAAAAGAATAGGTTCTTGTGCTATATATTACCTATCCCTAAGCCACCTAAATTCTTTGGAAGTTCAATCGACGACCATTTTATAGTAGGGATCAATCTCAAACCATTTGTAGAATTACCCCATAAAATCTCCTTTGTAGTTTTACAATTTTCTCAGCTACGACTTTCGGCATCTTAAACATGCTCATATAGTATATAGGCAGGCTATTCAGAACACTTTTGATCAATGTGAGCCTACCCGCTCTCGATAGCAACCTGGCCTTCCATGATGATAGTTTCTTTTCAATTTTGGTGATCACGGTTTCCATGTAGCATATTTATTCATATTATCCCCCAATAGTAAGCCAAGATATGTAATCGGACAGCTGGTGTGACAACACCCATTTTCGGCTGCATTGAACTTTGCCCAATCATGTACATTAGTGGACCATGAAATGATATGAGATTTGTTGTAATTTAGGCGTAGCCCTAACATAATCGTGAAAACATCAAGCACCCTGAAATAGTTTGCAAAAATCCTGTTATTCCTTGGCACAAAGATTAGAGTGTGATCCGCAAACTGTAGATGTTTCAATCTAACATTATTATTACCAATGGAGACACCCTCAATGAGTCTTAGTTCCTCAGCTTTCTTCAAGAGACACACAAGCGCCTCGCTAACCAGGATAAATAAATAAGGAGACAACGGATCTCCTTGACGCAAGCCCTTACCCATTTTCACCAGCTTAAGGGGGGGCCCATTTACCAATATCGACAATGAAGCAGACATGTCATAATCCACCTTATCCATTTTGTGCTAAAACCCATCTTCACAATCACTTGCTTCAGGAAAGACCATTTAACCGAGTCATATAAGATTTCTGAAAATCAAGCTTTAGAAGGGCTCCTTGAAATTTCTTTTTCTTGAGCCATGAGATAGCTTCATTTGCAATCAAGACACCATCTAAGATCTGCCTATCCATAACGAAAGCACTCTGAGATTCATGTGCAATTACTGCTTTGAGCCTATTTGAGAGCAGCTTTGAGATGATCTTATATAGGGCGCCCACCATGCTAATCGGCCTATAAGTCTTCAACAGAAATAGGATCAGCGATCTTTGGAATTAATGTCACCCAAGTTATGTTGATCGCTCTAGCCATATCCCCATATTCAAAGAATCGTAGCACAAAGGAGTATAATTCATCATTTATCAAGTCCCACATTTCCCTAAAGAACTTGAAGTTGAAACCATCAAAACCCAGCGCTTTATCGATTCCACAGTCCCACACTGCTTGCATAATCTCATCTCTAGAAGGTAAGGCCTCTAGGAGCCTATTTTGATTCTCATTGATCACAGGATGATTACCCAAATCGAACTCTTATTCTAGAAGATTTTCCTTGGAGAATCGATTTTCGAAGGACTTGGATATTTCACTTTTGAGCCTATCAACCCCACTTATGACCATCCCATCAATGCTTAACTGAGTGATCTCATTTCTCTTCCTCCTAAGCATAGTAGATGCGTGAAAAAACTTAGTATTATGATCCTTCATATTGAATCCATAAGACCTGGCCTTTTGTCTCCACACTCATTCTCTTCGAATTAGCCAAGCATGAAGATGATTTTGAGCTGCACACAATCTAGCACACTCCACATTATCTAACTGTCTGTTTTCCCCCGCCTTTTGTAGATCATGTATCATATTTTCCAGTTCACCGATTTTTTATCCATTTGCCCGAATTTCACCTTACTCCATGTCTTCAGTGGCCCTTTTAGGGCTTTCAGTTTACTAAAGAGACACAAATTAGGCAAAGCATTCCACTCCGAATATACAAATTCTTTAAACTTCAGATTTAGAAACCAGCTATCAAAGCATCTAAAAGGTTTTGGCCCCCAATTAACATACTTCTCCAAGGTTAAAACGAGTGGATTATGGTCCGATATTCCTCTTTTAAGCTCTTCAAGCCTCAGATAAGGGTAGTTAATAAGCCACTCATTAGTACAAAAACATCTATCAAGTTTACTCTACGGCTCCAATCTAGACCAAGTGAACCGAATGCCATTCAACGGGATATCAATAAGATGCAAGTCATGAACCCATGCCCCAAACTCTCGTATGCTCCTATGAAATCTTACTTGACCTATTCTTTCCCTTGCGTGTAGTACCTCATTAAAATCCCCCAGCAGTAGTAATGGTTTATCAATGGTATTAATAAACTCTCTTAAGGATTCGAACATGTTACTTCTACCCAATCTATCATAAGGACCATAAACTACCCCAATACAACAGTTGAAATTTCCTTTTACCCCGCAACCCTCTAACAAAATCCTTCTATCTCCAATTATTTTCTGTGAAACACCAAAAGAGTTCGGGTTCCAAACTACAATAATACCTCCACTATTTGTTTCAGATGCAAGAGATTCACAACAATCAAAGGAATCATTGCCCCACATTCTTCTTACTTTTCTTAAAAAAGAATGTATGTGCTTTGTCTCTATTAATCCCAAGAGTGTTATTTTGTGTTTATTGATCATGTTTCGAACACAAGCATTTTTCACCCTTCCAAACACCCCTAATATTCCAGAGTAGAGCATTCATCAACAAAGTTATAAATAGACCAAGAATAGGTAGAAAGTACCTACTAACAACCCTGAATAGGGTTATTATCCTCCAACATCAGAATTCTCTTTGATTTCTTCAACTCCGCTATCACTTCAGCTTCATTAGTAGCTTTGACGCCAATTAACTTAGCGGTATTCCAAGTTTCATGTGCCTCATCATCACATCTTGAAGGGGTAGGTGGTACGAACACTGGCACGAGAAGTGAGCTTGTAGTTTTCCTGGGTCACTGTGGATGGTCACTGTGGATGGGCTGCTATCATAGACCCGAGCTGGTGCACTACGAATCCTTGACGTGTCCAGCTCATTTCCTTGCAAAGAGCATTCAATAGATGAAATAGGATCAAACCAAATATTATCAACTGGTATATCAACATTCGACAATTTTACATGTAATACCCCTCTATTTTGTGGTTTATTATTATTATTATTATTATTATTATTATTATTATTATTATTATTATTATTATTATTATTTGAGTATGATATTGTGTTTTATTTTATTTCATTATATATGTGAATTAAGTTGAGTTTGATATATAATTATTATCGGTAAGCTAATAATAAAAACATACATTATTTTCTTATTTAATATTTTGTTAGAATAAATATTATTCTAACTACCTATTACTTATAAGCTAAGTAATAAAAGCCTTTCAAATGCTACAAGTAAATACTTCTAAAAATAATGCTTCACATATAAAAGCTACTGAATATGTGATCATACACCTTCTCTTCGGTTATACTACTACAAATTACATCTGTAGTAACACTACAAAAATGTTGCATTAAGACTCTTAAATGTTGCAATAAAGCTTATGCAACATTTTTTGAAGTGTTGCCTTAAGTCGCGTTGCATTAGCTAAATGCAACACTTTAATAAGTTTTCGCAACACTTATTAGAAGTGTTGCGTATATTGATATATGCAACACTTTTTTTTTTTTCAAAATCAAAGGCAACACTTTAAATAAGGAATGCAACACTTTTTATTTAATCTTATAAAATAAAGGCAACACTTTTTATATCAATGGAAACACTTAGTTATTTGCCAACAAAATATATGCAACACTTACGTCATCAATTGCAAAACTTTTTCTATTTCCCACCAAAATATAACAACACTTTAAATGATTATTGCAACATTTTTCTTTTTTTCCCACCAAAATATATGCAACACCTTGTTGGAGTAATTGCAACATTTTTAATTTTACCACCATAATAAAGAAACATATTTTACATACAACACTTTCACCAATTATTGCAATACTTTGTAACAATTTCAAGATGAGCCATAAAAATAAATAAACACAAATTTGCGTGAAAGACGATATTTTTGAGAGACTATTTGTAATTGGATTGATCAATTATATATTTTTTAAAATATTATTAGTAGGCATTAAGAATGATGTAAGTAGACATTAAAATATTGGAGGTAGACAATAAGGATACGATAAATAAGCATTAAGGATAAAGTATATAGGCATTAACAATACAGTAAGTAGGTATTGATCCTTAATTGGCTGGGTTTGAGACATGTCTATCAAATAGACGGTCTCTCAAGACACTAGCTGATAAATATGGGAAAGAAAAAAGATAAAAATAATGGGTTTACAATCAAATTAAATCAAAATAAATGTAAATTAAAGAGGATGATCTAATATAAGAAAATTAGACAAGTTAGGAGCCACGATAGAATAAGCAGTTCGTCTAATTTCACTGTTTCACCATGATACAAACACATATAACTAGCTTATTTCTCTTATTTCTCATCGGGACTCAGACCCATATCACTAAATATAAATATGTCAGTCCAATAAAGATTAAATTTTTTAACTCTTCCTCATATATCGACGAATTAAAAATCGTGTGCACATTTTATAAATCATTAAACTCGTTCTTTCCATGCTATATGATTTTGGGATGTTATCTCCTAAAGCTTATGGACTATGATGGTAGTTCCAAGAAGAATGATGTCGTTCCTACCTTAACTGATTACTCCCACATGCGTACTTTATGGGTTTTGCATGTGAGCGGGGTGATGCGATGATGTCTCATTGGCATATTTAGAGTCTACATTTCGTATTTTCTCGATTATATGCAGACATTGACAATAAGTCCAGTTCAGTTTAACAAATTTTGATAGTGCTTTCAACCGGGGATCTAAGAAGCTTTGTATTGCATCTCTTTGTTGATAGTGGGCTTGTTTATTTATCAATTGGAGTATGAATCTTTTCGTAAATAATCTCGTGTGTGCTACCCATATTTGCCTCACCAAAGTATGCTAAACACTTCTACCAAAAGCTTTACAAGAAAACTTCAAATGGGATTGTAACCACTACAAGAAAAAAGGAGTTTATAGACGCTTGAGTTTAAGCGTCTAAAAAAATGGAGTTTTTCGACGTATTATTTTCGACGCTTAAATACGTGGAAAATTAACAAACAAAAAGTGTCACAAAAAAAAAAAGAAAAATGGAGAAAAACCGCCCTAAGAAAAAATTGGAAAACCGCGTAATATTATTAGAACTTTTATTCACTAAATGCAAAAACATCCCGCCCATTCTCTTTCTTGCTCTAAATTTGCACCGAAATTCTGGGTTTTATGTTGAGTATTTATCATTTATTGAATATTTTTATCTTTCCTCTGAAAATCTGGGCTTTTGTAAATATTGAATAATGAATTTAAGACCACAACGGGATCTTAAGTTTCGCCCACAATCTGAATTCAAATATCAACTCCACTTCCAAGTGCCAACGAGTAACGTTAATTTAAGTTCTAATTTTAATTATTTAATTATTTATATATAATAATAATTTAAAATGATACTCCCTCCGTTCCTTTATGTTCTTCCACCTTACTATAACGGACAGTTTCAAAAGTTCTTCCACTTTAGAATACTTTCTATTTTTGGAAAGTTTTCAACTCACTTTTACCCCTTAAAACCCCACTTTCCTTACTTCACACTATTATTTAATTATTTTCTCTCTCATACTTCCAATACAATCATTATTTCACACTACTATTTAATTATTTTTTCTCTTATAATTCCAATACAATCATTACTTTCCACTACTATATAATTAAAATAATACCCACTACTACCAAAGATTCCATTTTTCTTAATCTTTGTGAAAAACCCAAATAGGAAGATCAAATAGGAACGGAGGGAGTATATTATAATGTAAGTAGTGCCCACCTTTTGCTTTGCTTTGATTTCATACAAACTTTTAGATACTAATTATTTATATATTAGGAAAAAATACCCAGAATAATACGACCTTTCACTGATTTTCCAAGAATAATACGAACTTTCAATTAACCACCAATAATACGAACTTTGACATGTATTTTCCGCTGGCATACATGACCTGTTTATAACCGGTAGTACAGGTCTTTTTTTGACCGTTGCTCAGCAGGTTTCAACCGGTAATACGAACTTTCAATTAACCACCAATAATACGAGATGAAACCTGCTGAGCAACGGTCAAAAAAAGAACTATACTACTGGTTATAAACAGGTCATGTATGCCAGCGGAAAATGCATGTCAAAGTTCGTATTATTGGTGGTTAATTGAAAGTTCCACTACAAAAAAACACAGAGTTTTTCGACGGAAAAACATTGGTTTTTTCGACGCTTAAAAGCGTCGAAAATTTTTTTTTCGACGCTTAACAAAGCGTCGAAAAAAAAGGCGTAACAAATCTTCGACGCTTTTTTTTCCGACGCTTATTTGCATCTAAATCATCATGTATTTCCGACGCTTTTAGCCGTAGAAAATAAGATTTGGCGCCCTAAAAATAAACTACTATTTTGCATTTTTCGACGCTTTAAAGCGTCGAAAATAGTTTGCTCCATAATGCTGCAGTGTATCATTTTTGAGATTTTAGACGCTTTAAAGCGTCGAAAATAGTTTGCTCAATAAAGCTGCAGTGTATCATTTTTAAGATTTTAGACGCTTTAAAGTGTCGAAAATGCTTGATATTTTAGACGCTTTTAAGTGTCGAAAATGATTCATATTTTAGACGCTTTTATACGTCTAAATGAAAATAAAGCCATAATTATCTATCATTACCCCAATATGCATTAGTCTTTTTCATACTATATGAAATTCATCACACATACATAATTACCAACAAATATCATAACAAATCAATCATTTCCACAAAAATATTAGAATTCGATATTCATAAACGCATATACATTCGTCGATGTAGCAAAAGGCAAAATATATATTCATATACATTCATTGAAGTTAAATACATCAAAATATATAGTGTTAAATGTTTGTCAAAAGTTAAAGGCCTCCAAATATGTTGTCATTTTGTTCCATCATCCACTTTAGTGTTGAGACATTCGCAAAAATGATTTGTTAGTCAAAGTATAAATATCAGCAACAAAAATCTGCAAGAAATCAAACAAACGCTCAAATTTTAGCCAAAATACATACACACTTTGTGATTCAAGACCAACAAATATTTTTATGTATGAAATTACCTTACCAAACTCCCCATGAATATACAAAAGTTTATATTAGTGATCATAATATCTATCATCCAACTGCAAACAAAATTATACATTTACATTACATGAAAATATTAGTAACTATGCTTCTACCATAAGAACTAATAAGTAATATTTAAAGATTCAATTGATGATAAAATCGATAATGATTCTTACTTGTCTTTTGATTTTGTTGTAGTTGATCTAAGACTAATGCAAGTTGAGAAAGAATTTTTTGATTTTGAGCTCTTAGTTCTTCAACTTCTTCATCTTTTTTTCTCATAACCTCATCATTTCTTCTCATAAGCTCATCATTTTGTCTCATAACTTCATCATTTCTTCTCATAAGCTCATCATTTTTTCTCTCAATAGACAATAGGTAGGATTTAAGCCCCATAACATCACTTGAAGAACCACCACAATCACCTATCTTGTCTTTTCGTAATTGAGCTTCAATACCAAACACGTGAGATCTATTAACCCCAAGACCATAACCAACCACACGTTTATTAGGTTTGTCTTCTTGATGCATTATCTCGTTAAAAACTTCCGTCTCAATCACTTCACGAGGTTGTTGTGAATCACGCAAACGTTCATTAACCCTACTTTCGGCAATGTCCTATTACAATACAAAAGTATAAATGAAATATGCAATAACAATTGTTATAATGATAAGTATTTCCAATTCAATACTTTAATATACCATGAGATCTTGAGTGCATGTACCCTCAACATAACCACCACTTTTTGTAGTGTGTGTGCGTTTCCACATTTCTAACCCGCTAGGTTCTCTTTGATTCAACTTAGCCTATATAAAAGCAACGCAATACCACAAATAACCAAACTTAACACAATACCACAAATATACGCAATACCACAAAGAAACAAACTTAACACAATGCTACAAATATACGCAATAACACATAACTAATTTGGTAAATTCAAATGCAATTGTATTCATACTTACAAATGCAATTGTATTCATACTTACAACTTAGCCCTTCTTTGCCAGGAATGAGCATCGACAAAATAAATGAAGATGGTTTCATACATGACCATGGAGGTAAGTTATAAGGAATTAAAATTATTGGCCATGTACTATAGGTTGTATTCATTAGACGATAAGGATTGAACCCATCACTAGCAAGTCCAAGTCTAACGCTACGAGCATCATTGGAAAACCCTAGATATCGAACATCAAATTCCTTCCATGCTTGTCCATCAGTCGGATGTCTAAGAACTCCATCGTTATTTCTACATTCATCATGCCATCTCATGTCCTTAGATATCTTAGATGACATATACATCCTTCGTAATCTAGGTATCAAAGGAAAATATCTCATCACCTTTGCTGGAACCTTACCCTTATCTGTTTCACTCTTCCATCTTGAACAAGAACATTTAGGGCAAGAATCCATCCCCGCCATCTCACTCCAATATAATGTGCAATCATTAGGGCACGCATGGATCTTTTCATATCCCAAACCTAAATCCATGATCAATTTCTTGGCTTGGTAGTATGAAGAAGGAAAATTTTTTATTTGGGGAAATGCATCAAGTAAAAGATCAATCAACATTGAAAATGATTTATCCGGCCACTTAAACAAGCACTTAAGGTGAAAAAGGTGCAAGAGGAATGATAGTTTTGAAAAGGAAGTACAACCTTCATAAAGAGGTTCATTGGAAGCTTCATAAAGCTTGCTAAATTTGACTTCTTCAAAAGAAGAATTCACATCAGGTTGTTGTGTAGGAAATTCATTAGATTCATATTGAAATTTAGGTTCCTCTATTGTCTCATTAACTAACCCCTCATCATTATGTTCACCACCAAACTCAGGACCACCTAAAATATTTGACCCAAAAGCATCTCGAAGTAATCCTGATATATCATCTTGACCTAAGTTTTCTGATCCATTGGAAGCTATAAATGGAATCCCTATTTGATTACACACATTCTCTGCAACAGTCATAGGTCCATGAAATATCCAATCCTTGTATTCTTTATAAAACCCTTTAAACAAAATGTGTCGTTCAACCTCCTCTAGTGGTAAGATTTTTTTTCTATCGATTTGACACTTGCAACAAGGGCATCTAATGAAACCATTTTGTGTCCCTTTCTTTGCAAATTCCATAAAGTCACTAACCCCCTTCATATAAGCTTCTGAATTTCTTGGTTTATTTATCCAACTCTTATCAATATATTGAGACATCCTATGCATTATATATAATAGTAAGTTTAAAAAGTTCCTTATGCATACAATTAACAAATAATGGAATTAGGGATTAAGAACATTTCGTACATGATCCAAAAAAGCTTGAGCTTTAGTTTGGTAGATTTAGTAGGGCAAGATATAAAACACTAGTTTAATAGATAGTGCAACAAAAATAACTAAGATCAGATGTCCTAATCACATTACCTACTCTTCCAACTCTACTAAAATTACAAACAAATGCATAAAAACATATGAAACTCATTAAAAAATGCTGAAATTTAAGTATCGTATGAACACAAATTTCCCAACAAGAACAAAAAAATAGATAAAGAATGTTTTTTTACTTCTTTCATGTTCTAAGAAGTTGGATTCAACTTTCATGCTTAAAATACCCACAAAAGAAAATTCAATACCCACATTAACACCTAACAGATTAATACCCATCAATTAAATAAGAAATTCTAAAAAGATGTTAATTTGTTATTCAAAGCTTAAATTACAAATTGGGGGAAACTGAAATTCGACCAAAACTAAACAACACTAACAAATTACATATACATATACATAATAATTTAGGATGTGGGAATTATCCTTGAACCTCAGAAATTCGACCAAAACTACTTCTAACAGATTAATACATGATAATTTGTTATTCAAAGCTTAAATTACATATACATGAAGCATAAAACCCACTAACAAAACAAATTTTTACATTCACTCCCCTCTTAGAAATGCCCAATACCCACCAATTTAAAAAACAAGATAACAAAAAATGCAATCTTTAGTAAAACCCAACAAGCTTAATCACTTTCAATTTCAATTTCAAGGATAATTTCCACATCAAGCTTTGAATAAAACTAAACTGAAATTCGACCAACACTAAACAACAGTAACCACAACTCCATGAATTTCTGAGGTTCAAGGATAATTCCCACATCCTAAATTAGAAGTAGATAAAGCTTAATCACTTTTAAACAACTCTAAGCAACAAAAAATGCAATCTTTTGGTAAATCCCAACAAATAAATGAAGCATAAAACACACCCACATCCACAATCCCATGAATTAGTGTTCTTAAATGAAGGGAAACAAAAAAAAGACCAAGAAAATGATCCACTGTACATGTTTATACTGAAATTCAGAAATTTTTTTGATAATCTACAAAAAAAAAAATACTAGAAAGAGTGAATCAAATGTTAAGCTTTTGTGCTTTAATAAATAAGAAGTCTAAATGCAGTACAATAAATTCAGAACTTTTCAAGAAAAAAAAATAAAAAAAAAAAAGAAAAAAAAAGCTGTGCCGGTTCTTCAGAACTTTTCAATAAATTCAGAACAAATAAATGAAGCATAAAATGATCCCAACAAATTCAGAACTTTTCAAGAAAAAAAAAAGAAAAAAAAAAGCAAATTCAAAACGTACCTGATGCAGTACAATACAGCGAAGGTTCCAGACAGCCGCCGGTACCGTCTGTGTCCTGTGCCGGCCGCCGGTGGAGGGGGAAGTGACAAGCGCCGCCGGTGGGAGAAGCTGTGCCGGTAATCTTACAAGAGTGTGCGGTGGGAGTTAGGGTTTAGAGAGGAGAGTAGTTTGAGGGAGAGGGAGAAGGAGAAGCCTTGTTTTGTTTTTTTAATGCGGGTTTTCAGTTTGAAAATTTTGGGTAATCTAATAGGCGGTAAGATTTTACTTTTTTTTTTTTATTTTTTTCGACGCTTTGATTTAATAGTTTAGACGCATTATACTGTGGAAAGTTAAGCGTCTAAAAGCTCCGTTTTTTTTAGACGGTTAGCCAAGCGTCTAAAATAAAGCGTCAAGAAACTCCATGTTTTTTAGTAGTGTTCGTATTATTCTTGGGAAATAAGTAAAATGTCGTATTATTCTGGGTAATTTTTTCTATATATTATAGTAATTTCAAAGAATATATTATAATGACTTTAATGTTTGATTTGATCTTGCCTTTGAATATTGTCATCTCATGTTCCTGTTATTTTGTTGTAACTAACTTGATTCTTTTTTAATAGAAACTTTTGTGTTGATCAGTGTTGAAAAATGAAAAATTATGTTGTATACTAGACTGATAAGTTTCTATGTCATTTTAATATATCTTCCAAACACTAATTATTTAGTTGTTACTAGTTGTTACAAATGTGTCTTAAATTGTTACAAGTTGTATACATATGGACTTTTTTTAATGTTACTATTATATAACATGTATAGGATGTCTCAATATATTGGTAAGAGTTGGATAGATAAAACAAGAAAAAGCTTATATGAAGGGGCGTTAGTGACTTTATGGAGTTTGCAAAGAAAGGGACACAAAATGGTTTCATTAGATGCCCTTGTTGCAAGTGTCAAATAGATAGAAAGAAAATGTACGCACTAGAGGAGGTTGAAGGACACATTTTGTTTAAAGGGTTTTATAAAGAATACAAGGATTTGATATTTCATGGACCTATGACTGTTGCGGAGAATGTGTGCAATCAAATAGGGATTCCATTTATAGCTTCCAATGAATCAGAAAACTTAGGTCAAGACAAACCAAATAAACGTGTTGTTGGTTATGGTCATGGGGTTACTAGATCTCACATGTTTGGTATTAAAGCTCAATTACGTAAGGACAAGATAGGTGATTGTGGTGGTGCTTCAAGTGATGTTATGGGGCTTAAATCCTACCTATTGTCTGTTGAGAGAAAAAATGATGAGCTTATGAGAAGAAATGATGAGGTTATGAGAAAAAAAGATGAAGTTGAAGAACTAAGAGCTCAAAATCAAAAAATTCTCACTCAACTTGCATTAGTTTTAGATCAACTACAACAAAATCAAAAGACAAGTAAGAATTATTATTAATTTTATCATCAATTGAATCTTTTCATATTACTTATTAGTGCTTATGGTAGAAGCGTAGTTACTAATATTACGAAATGTATATAATGCAATACAAATTACAAACGGGAATTTGTATTAAACCCCTTTGTTGATGACAAAAACAAAATTACAACAACTATTACAATGCTAAGAAAATATGAAGATTAGTTTGTAACAACAATTGTTACCCGACAACTTGATATAAGTTGTAGGCGTGTGCTCACTTTCCTTTTGTGATATTTTCCCCACAAAGGTACTTGGGATTAAGAGTGGAAATTCACAATGAGATACAAACAACTCCAATATACCCTTAGTTTTAGAGTATATTACTTAATAGCAATGTGTTTAGGAAATTATGAGCAATGTAAAAACTAGAACAAGAGTTAATTACTCTCTTGATCAAGCAAACGCAAATGAGAGAAAAGATATGAGGAATTCAGAATTTTTGGTGCAAAGAATTCATCACCCAAAGGCACCGATTAATACTCAAAGAGTATAAGAGGAGCCTATGTCATAATCATCATCATAATGACCAAATTCATGACCATTAATCTTAATGCCATTATTCTAGAGAATAATGCACCTTAATACTATCTAATTACTCTGATAATCAAGAGTATTAAGAAGAATCCAAAGCATTAATCACAAAGAAAACGGGAAGAAAAGCAACGGTCTTATTCAGACCAAGATCGCCGAGTCGGCGGTCTCTTCATAGGACCCATCGCCGACTCGGCTTTACATTGATGATGCAGTTAATTTACCCAACACAATTTCAATTAAAATTAATTAAATTTATAATGGATGATCAATTTGGGTCATCTCCTTCCTCCATTTTCTTCCTTTTTTCTGGGTCACTTATCAAGAGAGAACATAAGTTTCTGGGCAAATTTCATAGCATGCCTCGTTTTCCTTTAGAATAACCAAAAGACAAAGCAATTGATGAAGAGAACCTAGCTCCAACTGTGAAAAGAATACTAACCTTTTTGAGAAGAAGTGCTTGGATTTGATCATTTCCATAAAGCTTGGATTCTTCTGAACATGTATCCTAATAGAATCCCAACATTCTTTCAGTTAATTATATTAGTGGGTGAACATGAGAGAAAAAGAAATGGGATAAAATCTTTGACTGGGCAAATGACATAGGACTGACACTGCTGGGGTGGTTTGAAGACGACTGTGATGGCCAGTGACCCATTTTTATTGTTGGCTCTGTCCATCAAAAACAGGAGATAACTCAGTGACAAGTGCAGGCGAATAATAGAGAATCAAGTAAGCATCCCCCTAATATCTATTAACAGATGATGAACATTAGAACTTGCATTATCAATCATACATTATCAATCATCCAATCATGCAATTAAATTGATAAGTGACCCAGAAAAAAGGAAGAAAATGGAGGAAGGAGATGACCCAAATTGATCATCCATTATCAATTTAATTAATTTTAATTGAAATTGTGTTGGGTAAATTAATTGCATCAACAATTTAAAACAATTGGGTGAATTAATGGTGAAGGAAGGTGAAGGAAGGGGTTAAAGGAAGAAGATGATGGAGAATAACAAGAGCAATTCAGTAATTTCATAACTTAACGTTTTATTTAACGTTTTTTGTCTTATATCGTTACGGTAGATACTTTTGCAATAGTTGAGTGCTATTTGGTAGATAGTAAACAAGAATCGCTAGTTGGGGGGTTTCACTATACCTGGTGCTTACCAGGTAGAATATCCCATAAATAAATAAATAAATGAGTAGAAATTTCGGCAGCATCTCCCCTAAAATTGGGCACCCACGTAGAAAGACAGACAACGTATATAAAAAGAAAAGCGTAAAGGCATCGATGGCCTAACAAAATATATCACAGCGGATCGTCTCATCGCCAGCTTCTCCAAACTATTTACAAAACATGGATCGTGGTTCCCATGTAACACTTGAGTTTTAAAACCAGGAAACGAAAAGAATATACAGCTAGAAAGTTTGCAGCGGAAATTAAGTTCTGGTGGAAATGATGTTGCTGCTGGAAGATTTCTTTCAGTTTCTCTGCACCGCTGGTTCCCGCATTATCAGTCTCGAGCTTTTTTCCTTTATCCTTCTTAATCAAACTCCCTACTTGAGCAGCTCTTTGGTACATCGCATATTGGTGTACCTATCACTGTCGATAGCACTTGCACGTCATTGTTCAGCCCCAACTCAAATTTCTGCATCTTCTTCTCTTCGGTAGGGACATCATCAGGGCAATACTTGACGTACTCCATGAACTTCTTATAGTATTCATCTACTGTCTGGTCACCCATCTTAAATTTCGAAAATTCATTTGATTTTTGCTTTCTGATGTGAGGCGGGTAAAATTTCTCCCTAATTGCCTTTTTAAAAATCTGCCCATGCTAGCGGATGCTCAGGATTGCTCATCAAGTTATCCCTAGTGTTCGACCACCAGTAGTCAGCTTCTTCTCGAAGGTAGAAAGCAGCTTGGTCTACCCTCAAATGCTCAGGACATTGCACCACATTATAAATCTTATCGAACTCTCGTAACCAAATCTCCAGGGCTGCGGATTCTCCAGCTCCTGTGAAAACTGGAGGCTTGTTCTGCGAAATCCTCTTGCTTATGAAGGAAGTCGTCTGAACATTGGACTCAGACTTTGCCCTTCTTTCCTCGGCAAGCTCCATCACTAGTTCCCTTATTGCTTGGTTAGACGAACGACACCTCATTCGACTACTAGATAATGGAGGAATATCCTGTAACCACGATTCGCAGAGCGAAAGATGTTAGTTTCTACTTCATTCTAGCTTAGGATATCCAACATTAAGGACATAATTTGCACACCAGTTCCAATTATACATGAACTTCAATCATGCCTCGGCATATACAAGGCCCCACCTTCAAAGTGAAAGAACTAACATGCGGTCTAATGATAATATGGATGAACAACTAATGGTGGAGATTTATAAGTCATCGATCACAATAATATACACAAAATCTCATTTGAATCTAACCATGTATAGTGTATATAGTCATTGTTGTTATGGTTTCATCATCAAAGTAAACTAACTTAACAAAATTTTCAAGTTTCAACCTTTTATGTTTACATAGATCACGACTTTTTGCACAAATTAAAATATGTAATAACAAGATATCTAAGTATCATTTAGGGTTCAATACTACCATCGACAATAATTTTAAAATCATACGCATAACCATGTAACTTACATTAGCAATAATATTAAAGATGCACGAACATATAAAATGCACCTAACCCAAAACTACCCATACTCACATGGAAATTTTTGTTGTAACGTTTCAAATGAAAACACACGTGTTTCAAACAGGAACCACTGGCTCTGGTACCACCTGTAACACCCATGAATTTCCGACCCCCTCTACGAAATCGAAACCATAAGGTACGGGAGGAAATACGGGTGTTACAAAAAAAAAGAGAAAAAGAAAAGAGAGATAAATAAATAAATAATTAAATAAATGAGTAGAAATTTCGGCAGCATCTCCCCTAAAATTGGGCACTCAGGTAGAAAGACAAACAACGTATATAAACAGAAAAGCGTAAAGGCATCGATGGCCTAACAAAATATATCACAGCGGATTGTCTCATCGCCAGCTTCTCCAAACTATTTACAAAACATGGATCGTGATTCCCATGTAACACTTGAGTTTTCAAACAGGGAAACGAAAAGAATATACAAATAGAATGTTTGCAGCGGAAATTAAGTTCTACAAAAGAGAGGTCAAATGCCTCTAGCCCCAAAACATAGACAGACTAAGAGGAACGAACTACATATCAATTTCACAAATGAATCCATTGTACAATCCAATACAAGCGCTCATCCCTCCCCCCCCCCCCCCCAAAATGCAATGCAAAAGATCGTCGTCACCTGCTAGGTCCGCCTATGATCACCCTGCAGTTCAACGTAAGACAAAAATATCAAACGTATCATCACAGGGCCACCATAGAAAGAGCCATATCAAACAAACAAACATGTACACGTCAGTAACTAACATAATATCAAACTAAGGCATAATTAACATTTACAAAGTATATCACGATGTAAAGGTGATTTCACCACACGCCAAGGACTACTCATTACCCCTAAACATTATATCTTACTACTCAATGTCGATCCTATCCTCTTCAATCCTTTGACTTCATAACTTCTCGGTATCACGTGCACCAAATCTTAACTGTTTCCAATTATATATGCATGTTACTAGAGGCCACCATTTTGGGGTTTGCAAGACCCACATGGTATCATCTCAACCAAGGGCGGTGACGGGCCATACCGGCGCCCAATGGTAAAGAACGAACATACCCCCTTACAGCGACCATACAAAGATGATCCTACCTCCGGGAACTAAAGCCACTGGGGTACCAAACCAGTGGAGCCAGCATACCTAACGTATGTGACTAGAGGCCACCATAGGGTTTGCAAGACCCACATTGCAACACCTCAACCAAGGGCGGTGACGGGCCATACCGGCGCCCAATGGTAAAGTATGAACATACCCCCGTACGGCGACCCTTTATGGATGATCCTACCTCCGGGACCTAAACCCACTGGGGTACCCTAACCAGGGGAGCCAAAATAATCGATTAAACTGGCTTATTTATCAATACAGAGCTCATTTTCATTACGATCAACCAATTTCTTACTTCACCATTTACAGGCTCATTCGCATTCTATCTCAACTCATCCAACACTCTAATAACGAGACACTCAGTCTCAGTCTCTACTATTACTACATAGACCAACTTGAACTTATCGTAATCACAGTCGTTCGCTGGGAACTCAAAGGCATGCATAGCTTATATAACATTAATACATACTGAATACATAATATAAGATGCAACCAAGAATTATAGACTGCGTGTGCGTACCTGCAACTCTACTGCACTCCTGAAAAATAGTCAGATAAATCGCAAAGAAAGAGGTCTTATGCCCCCCTTATGAACCGGGCACCTATGCACGATCAGAGTAAGACTAATAAGCCTACTTTACATCATTTAATAAGTAATGACTCCATACAAACTACACAATTAATCAAAAAGTTTCAATTCAAGCAAATACGCACTTTAAACGTATTCATGTGATAAATCCACTCATGTTCACACATGAACTTCGCCACCAGATTTCAATCAACCATGACATTAGAGACCAATAAATTCTACATCGAGATATGTTCAAGTGAAGGGGCGCGACCATACGCTCGTGCGCTTTGATCAAACTAACCATGGAAAAGTTTATGAACACATAATATTTGATGTTGCACTAAATATCAATCATATTACTCATGGTATCAATGCTCTGTTACCTTCCCAAGGTTTTAGAGTATGATGATGAACGAGTCAAGTAGTTTGAAGACTAACAACGACTCGTATAACTTGGGTCAAAGTCACACAACTTAGCGATACCATTGAACATATCAATATAGCAACCAAACTCAACTATGTACAAACAACGCACTATAACCATGACAAAACTTTCATTTTCATTTGTGACACTAGCTACTTTAAATCTTTACTTAGTAACTATTATTATCATTTAAATCCATAAAAATAGATATTAACAATTCTAGTCACCTTATCATGGTTAATGTCATATATAAGTAATAATTAGTCACCTCTTATAAGGACTAACAAACATAATCATTCCCTACCATCAACACTACCATCATTCACCAATAATAACATATAAATTAAGTTAATAAAAGTTGTCCACTTACTAATTATTACCACCAAAAATCCATAAATCAACACATACTACCCTTACTTTCAACCTTAAAAAAACCCTAACTCATCTATTTCAAATTCAAGCTCCTAATTCTTTACCCAAATTAATTTTAAGCACAAATCAACAATTAAATTTAATAACAACACCAATATTCATATAACTTGAAATTATAAGAATAAAATAACATTAAGCTGAAGAGTTTAAATAGTTTACTAAAAGGAAGAGGGTATGTCTTACAATGGGAGAATAAGAGAAGAGGGAGAAGGAGGTGGTGATGTCTTCTTTGGGTGGCATAGCAACCAAGTTGCTGGTGGTGGTAAGTCGTGCGACCCGCTACTGCCGTGGGGAAGGAAACGCGGCCCCGAAGACCCTGCTGCAGGCTGCCGTGAGTGCGGGAGGGGTGGCTGCTGCTGTGGCGGCGTTCGTGAGGGCTCAAAACAGCGGGTAAGGTGGTGGTAGTCACGGTGGTTATGGGGTTTGAATGTAAATGTGAGGGAGAGGGAGGAGAGCAAGATTAAGAGAGGAAAATGGTGGGTGTGGCGGCTCATTCTCAAAAAAATGGGATTTTGATTTTTTTTTTTTTTTTAAATCTAAAACCCTAACCACTATTACTTTGGGCTATACTATTCACGAGGCCCATAAATTTTAACCCGAATACTTAAAAGTGAAACTTCGTTTGGCTCGAGTTTAAGAACGAAACTATTACGATTATTTTTATCTTACTCAACTTTATTTAAGTAATAGTCTCCCATATAATTAGACGTGTTCACCGTTTAATTAATATTTTTTTATGGGTCAAAATATTAAATTTCCGATGTTTAATAATAATGTATAAAGAAATCATTTTTAATCGCAATTTAAATTATAATTAATTAACATTGAATTTGCGGGGTGTTACAGACTACCCCCTTAAAAGGAGTTTCGTCCCCGAAACTTGAGAATAGTAAACTCTAATAGATGAAAATTCTCTATCCCTCATCCCAAATTGACTTCCTCCAAAGCGTTGTGCCTAACACTTATGTCTCAGGTTGTTGTTAAAACATACAAATGTGACTTCATTTCCTTGTTTTCTCAAAAAAAAAAATTAACTTCATTAGCCACATTAATTTGCATCCAAGTATAAATAAACACGTAATAGGAAACACTTTCCACCGATAAACATGCAATAATACACAATTTAAAAAAAGAAAATGCGTGAAAACGCGCAAAATTCTATGGTACTCTACCCCCCCCCCCCTTACAACTTAGTTACGACCCCGTAACTCACTAACCTCGGGAAAAAGGTGTGGGTATTTCTCACGTATGGAATCCTCAGTTTCCCATGTTGACTCCTGTGTGCGTTGATTAGTCAATAAGACTTTCATCATCTTTATATCTTTTCTCCTAGTGCTGCGCACCTTGAAATCTAAAATCTCGATAGGCTTCTCTTCATACGACAAATTCTCCTCAAGGTCTAAGGGCTCAAGATCTAGCACATGAGATTTATCGGGAACATATCGCTTTAGCTGCGAAATGTGAAACACGTCATGGACTTTACCCAACTCATTGGGTAATAGTAGTTTGTAAGTGACCTTTCCTACCTTCTCTGTGACTTCATAAGGTCCTATAAACTTTGGGCTCAACTTTCCCCTCTTGCCAAACCTCATGACTCCTTTCATCGGCGAAACTCTCAACAGTACATAATCCCCTACAGCGAACTCATCAGGTCTCCTCTTGAGATCTGCATAAGACTTTTGTCGATCCTGGGCCGCTTTGAGTCTCTCTCGAATCATTTTTACTTGATCAGTTATTTCCTCTAACATAGCCGGACCTAAGGTAACAGATTCACTGAAATCATCCTAACATACTGGATTTCGACAACGACGACCACATAAAGCTTCGAAAGGTGCCATCTGGATGCTTGCCTGGTAACTATTGTTGTATGAAAATTCCTCCATATCTAGGCACTCATCCCAAGATCCTTGCTTGTCCAAGGCTATTGCTCGCAACATATCTTCAAGAGTCCTATTTGTGCGCTCAGTCTGTCAATAGGTGGCGGGGTGAAAAGATGTGCTTCTTAGAAGTTCTGTACCCAGAGCTGCCAGAAAAACATCCCAAAATTTTGACACATACCTAGTATCACAATCAGAAACTATAGACCTAGGGATACCATGGTATCGCACAACATTCTTAAGAGAAGCTCGAGCCAACTGATCCATACTCCACTGATTATTCATCGGAATAAACCTTGCACTCTTGGTGAGTCTATCCACGATCACCCATAACGTGTCATTTCTCGACCTAGTCCTCGGTAAAACCAAAACAAAGTCCATGGAGATGTCATCCCATTTCCATATAAGGATATCCAAAGGTTGGAGTAAACCTGCAGGCCTCTTATGCTCACTCTTTACCTTCTTGCAGGTCAAACACTCGGAAACAAATTCAGCAATATCTCTTTTCAACCCAGACCACCAGAATGTTTGCTTTAGGACTTGATACATTTTATCTCCTCCTGGGTGAACTGAATACTTCGAACTATGAGCCTCTGTCAAGATTTTATCCTTGAGTTTTGTACAAGAAGAAGGTACACACCATCTACCCTTGTATCGAATGCTACC
The DNA here is from genome assembly GCA_019776075.1 of Amaranthus palmeri. Lineage (NCBI taxonomy): Eukaryota > Viridiplantae > Streptophyta > Magnoliopsida > Caryophyllales > Amaranthaceae > Amaranthus > Amaranthus palmeri. Next base: position 426,421 of record JAAKBH010000371.1, read on the forward strand.
ATCCTCGAATATCGTGAATCCTTCGGCTTTTCCTTCCTTAACATGTTCCCTCGTTTTCTCTAATAAGGAGTCACTCACTTGATTTGCAAGAATTTCTTCAAAAATTGAAGGTCGGATGGATAAGGCAGCAACCGGGACTCTAGCTCCCCATGCTGCACAATCTCGAGATTTAATTTCTCTATCTCTCTCTGCAACTCTCTAGGAGCAATCAAGGAAGCTACAGAATGATTGGTTTTCCTACTCAAAGCATCGGCTACTACATTAGCCCTACCCTCGTGGTAATTAAACTCCACGTCATAGTCATTGATTAATTCAAGCCATCTTCGCTGCCTCATATTCAAATTTTGTTGTGTATACAAGTAATGTCTCCAAATTTTCAAAACAAAGACAATGGCTGCTAACTCCTGGTCATGAGTTGGGTAATTTATTTCATTTGGCTTAAGTTGCCTTGATGCATAAGCAATAACCTTTCTATCTTGCATCAACACACACCCTAACCCATTTTTCGATGCATAATTATACACGCGGTATTCAGATGTGCTGTCTGGAAGGGTTAATACTGGTGCTGTCGTCAATCTCTCCTTCAACGTTTGAAAGTCTACTTCACAATCCTCAGTCCACTCATACTTCTTGTCTTTCTTCATCAAATTGGTCATGGGGCGAGCGATCTTTGAAAAATCCTTAACAAATCTTCTGTAATAACCCACTAAACCAAAAAAGCTTCGAATCTCGGTCACATTCTTTGGTGTAGGCCAATCTTTCACTGCCTCAACCTTAGCTGGATCAACGGAAACGCCCTCTTTGGAGATAAAATGACCCAGGAATGACACTTTTTCAAGGCAGAACTCACACTTAGAAAACTTGGTATAAAGTTGATTCTCCCGAAGTATCTGCAACACCCTCCTCAAGTGTTGCTCGTGTTCTTCCTTATCCTTCGAATACACCAAGATATCATCAATGAATACCACGACGAACTTATCAAGACAAGCACTAAACACCTGATTCATCAAGCACATGAAGGCTGCTGGTGCATTTGTTAGTCTAAATGGCATTACCATAAATTCGAAGTGTCCATAACGAGTTCTGAAAGGCGTTTTTGGTACATCCCTCTCTGCAATCCTTAATTGATGATAGCCGGATCTCAAGTCAATCTTGGAAAACATTCTAGCTCCCTTAAGTTGGTCAAACAGGTCATCAATTCTCGGTAGAGGATATTTGTTTTTCACAGTAACCTTATTCAACTCACGGTAATCAATGCACAGTCTCATGCTCCCATCCTTCTTGCGAACGAACAACACTGGTGCACCCCAAGGTGAAACACTTTGTCGTATGTACCCTTTTTCTAACAACTCTTCCACTTGCTTTTTCAGTTCTTCCATCTCTGCGATAGCCATCCTATAGGGTGCCTTCGATATAGGTCCCGCCCCGGGAACTACGTCTATGGTAAACTCAAATTCTCGAACAGGTGGCATCCCCGGTATCTCTTCTGGAAAAACATCCACGAATTCATTTACAACAGGAACAAATTCAGGTGTCAGAACCTCATCCCCTATCTTCCTAACATGACATAGATAGCATGGCAGCCCCTGTCTCATAAACTTTTTCATCTTCAGTGATGATACTACCTTAGCTTGTAATCCCGAAGAAACCTTACGATATTTCACTCTCTTTCCCTTAGGCCCAACAAGTCTTACCTCTTGCTTCTCGCACTCAACTAATGCTTTATACCGGCCCAACCAATCCATTCCAAGAATAACATCTAGATCATCCATCTCTAACTCGTATAAGTCACTAGAAAAAGCGATTTCCCTAATGGTAAAAGGAACTCCCCTATATACACTATTGCATTGGTACAACACTCCTGACGGAACAGCCACTACGTAAGATGAGGATTCAGGATGCTTTAATCCAAACCCTTTGATTTTTGATGCAGACACAAAATAATTTGATGCTCCAGTATCAAATAACACCTTTACAGGTATCGAATTCACATGAAATGTACCTGTCACTACGCCTTGTGCATCCTCTGCCTCCTTTGTGCTAATGGCAGTCAATCTCCCTGTTGTCGAATGTGTTGCCAGTGGCTTTGGTCCTGCGCTCCCAGCGTTCTGCCCATTACATCTCCCGACTCTATAGTTGTTTTGAGTGGCTCGATTACCGTTCCCATTTCTCTGATCATGACGATTTTGGCCACGATAGTCACTCCCCATCTTCTGGTTCCCAAGGTGCTTCTGTTTGACATTTTGATGTCCACCACTTTGCTGATTAGGATGCCCATGTTTAGCATAACATTCGAACTCACGATGACATAATTTGCCACAAAAACGACAGTCCACCAAGTTCCCATCACAGTCCTTCCCGGAAACTCTTTCCTTGCCGTAATGATCCCCATTCTTCCTTTGATTACCGAAACCCCTATGTGGAGGCTTACCATTTCTGCCATTTCTGTCAAGATGAGCAAAGTTCTTATGTTTCTTGTTCTGGTGGAAATGATGTTGCTGTTGGAAGATTTCTTTCCATTTCTCTGCACCGCTGGTTCCCGATTTATCAGTCTTGAGCTTCTTTCCTTTATCCTTCTTAATAAAACTCCCTACTTGAGCAGCCCTTTGGTACATCGCATCTAGAGTGGTGTACCTATCACTGTCGATATGTACTTGCACGTCATTGTTCATCCCCAACTCAAATTTCTGCATCTTCTTCTCTTCGGTAGGGACATCATCAGGGCAATACTTGACGCACTCCATGAACTTCTTATAGTATTCGTCTACTGTCTGGTCACCCATCTCAAATTTTGAAAATTCATTTGATTTTTCCTTTCTGATGTGAGGCGGGTAAAATTTCTCCCTAATTGCCTTTTTAAAATCTGCCCATGCTAGCGGATGCTCAGGATCGCTCATCAAGTTATCCCTAGTGTTCGACCACCAGTAGTCAGCTTTTTCTTGATGGTAGAAAGCAGCTTGGTCTACCCTCAAATGCTCAGGACATTGCACCACATTAAAAATCTTATCGAAGTCTCGTAACCAAATCTCAAGGGCTACGGATTCTCCAGCTCCTGTGAAAACCAAAGGCTTATTCTGCGAAATCCTCTTGCTTATGAAGGCAGTCGTCTGAACATTGGACTCAGACTTTGCCCTTCTTTCCTCGGCAAGCTCCATCACTAGTTCCCTTATTGCTTGGTTAGACGAACGACACCTCATTCGACTACTAGATAATGGAGGAATATCCTGTAACCACGATTCGCAGAGCGAAAGATGTTAGTTTCTACTTCATTCTAGCTTAGGATATCCAACATTAAGGACATAATTTGCACACCAGTTCCAATTATACATGAACTTCAATCATGCCTCGGCATATACAAGGCCCCACCTTCAAAGTGAAAGAACTAACATGCGGTCTAATGATAATATGGATGAACAACTAATGGTGGAGATTTATAAGTCATCGATCACAATAATATACACAAAATCTCATTTGAATCTAACCATGTATAGTGTATATAGTCATTGTTGTTATGGTTTCATCATCAAAGTAAACTAACTTAACAAAATTTTCAAGTTTCAACCTTTTATGTTTACATAGATCACGACTTTTTGCACAAATTAAAATATGTAATAACAAGATATCTAAGTATCATTTAGGGTTCAATACTACCATCGACAATAATTTTAAAATCATACGCATAACCATGTAACTTACATTAGCAATAATATTAAAGATGCACGAACATATAAAATGCACCTAACCCAAAACTACCCATACTCACATGGAAATTTTTGTTGTAACGTTTCAAATGAAAACACACGTGTTTCAAACAGGAACCACTGGCTCTGGTACCACCTGTAACACCCATGAATTTCCGACCCCCTCTACGAAATCGAAACCATAAGGTACGGGAGGAAATACGGGTGTTACAAAAAAAAAGAGAAAAAGAAAAGAGAGATAAATAAATAAATAATTAAATAAATGAGTAGAAATTTCGGCAGCATCTCCCCTAAAATTGGGCACTCAGGTAGAAAGACAAACAACGTATATAAACAGAAAAGCGTAAAGGCATCGATGGCCTAACAAAATATATCACAGCGGATTGTCTCATCGCCAGCTTCTCCAAACTATTTACAAAACATGGATCGTGGTTCCCATGTAACACTTGAGTTTTCAAACAGGGAAACGAAAAGAATATACAAATAGAATGTTTGCAGCGGAAATTAAGTTCTACAAAAGAGAGGTCAAATGCCTCTAGCCCCAAAACATAGACAGACTAAGAGGAACGAACTACATATCAATTTCACAAATGAATCCATTGTACAATCCAATTCACGCGCTCATCGCTCCCCCCCCCCCCCCCCAAAATGCAATGCAAAAGATCGTCGTCACCTGTTAGGTCCGTCTAACATAATATCAAACTATCAAACGTAGCATCACAGGGCCACCATATAAAGAGTCATACCAAACAAACGAACATGTACACGTCAGTAACTAACATAATATCAAACTAAGGCATAATTAACATTTACAAAGTATATCACAATGTAAAGGTGATTTTACCACACGCCAAGTACTACTCATTACCCCTAAACATTATATCCTACTACTCAATGTCGATCCTATCCTCTTCAATCCTTTGACTTCATAACTTCTCAGTATCACGTGCACCAAATCTTAACTGTTTTCAATTATATATAGATGTGACTAGAGGCCACCATTTTGGGGTTCGCAAGACCCACCTGGCAACACCTTAACCAAGGGCCGTGACAGGCCATACCGGCGCCCAATGGTAAAGTACGAACATACCCCGTACAGCGACCATACAAAGATGATCCTACCTCTGGGAACTAAAGCCACTGGGGTACCAAACCAGTGGAGCCAGCATACCTAACGTATGTGACTAGAGGCCACCTGATAAGTGTAATTATTTGCACTTATTTTTGCAATTTCTACACTCCGTGACCGAAGTTATAATGGTGTTTAGGGATTATGGTAGTGGATTGTTGCAATTTTTGTCTCGTGTGCTTATTTTGTAGATTTATGATATTATGAGGCGAAATTGAAGCTTTTCACTAGTATACGGAGTTATTAGAGGGTGAAGGCTTGGAGAAATAGCCTAAGACCCCTAGCATGATGGAGAAACGAGCCAAAACAAGTCCAGGATGAAAGCGACGAGTCGCCACAACCATAGCAACGACTCGTCGCAAACTTGCTGAATCCAATATCAATCCAGAAAGAAAGCAACGACTCGCCACAGCCTATGCAACGAGTCGTCGCTAATTCACTGATATCCCTATTGCACTTCAGAAGAAAAGCGACGACTCGTCGCCCATCATGTGGCGACTCGTCGCTCGAGAGGAAACTGCCCTGAAGTGGCGACTCGTCGCTCAGCATTTTTACGGAAATTCAACCGTTTCTTCTCCTAATTTTTGGAACCACTATTTAAGTGGAACTTAACCTAGTTTTTATTTATTCAGTTTTCTTTCTTTCAAACCCTAGTATTTCTCTTTGTATTGCATAGATTTAGTTTAAGCTTTTCTTTAAGAATTTCAATATTGTACTCTTGGATTTCATTTGCTATTTACATTACCGTTCTTCACTCCTCCATTGTCAAGGTATTTTCTTTATTATTCAAGTTTTTAAATTATGTCTTATTTCTTGTTTCATGATAGTTTATTAGTCTTAGAAATCTCCATAGCCATGATTAGTGAGTAGATTTGTATGCTAGGGCATAGGATTTGAACCCTAATATGTATGTGATTGTTAAATGAGGATTGATGATTGTGATGTTGAATTGGTTTGATTAAATTGTTATGTATGATCATTCAAATTAAAGTCTTTTAATTTCTCTTAAAACCAAAATCACGAAAGTTGAGGGATGAGAATGTTATTAGTCTTGGATGATAAATCAAGTTAATATGGCTTCTTAATCAAAATTACGATAGTTGAGATTGAGTAGTATGTTCTCTTGTGACGTTAATCGATCAAAATACGAAAGTTGAGATTGAGAGAACCCATTTAATCTGTTTTAATTTGATTACCATCCCGAAAAGGAGTGATTAAGTTAGATCGCTAATTCAATTCAACGGAACCAATTGCAATCCTTATCGAAATTATCATATGCTATTAGTGGGGAATTCCTATGTCCTAGTCCTTTTATTATCTTGTTATCAACATATTTCTTAAGCACTTTCACGCAGTTATAGTAACAACCAATCAAGATCTTTGTTTCTCAAGTGATTAACTAATCAACTCTTGTATTAATCCTGTCTCCCCGTGATCCGACCCGTAATTGTGCTACGACACCCGTGTGCTTGCGGTATTAAAATAAAAGCCTAACAAGTTTTTGGCGCCGTTGCCGGGGAGGCATCGGTTAATTTAGTTTAGTTTAGTTAATTACTTTTTCTTATTCTTGTTTCAGTTTCTCTTCAAATATCTATTTGGTTTACGCTTGGTCTGCTTTGTTTGTTGAATGCACAGGCGATCTCAGTCGATAGGTGAACCACTGTACGATCCAGAGATCGAAGCCACTGCGCGTAGAGCCAACGCTTTACGTAGGAGAAGAGAATCTGAAACGTCTGGGGCACCATCTCCTGATCCAACGCCCCCAGGCACCCCTCTAGGAACTACACCACCAGGCTCACCCGAAATGGCCAATCCACCTCCAACATTCGGCCAAATGGGTAGGCCCACTCCTGCTCATTCGACTGTCTCATGTATTGTGAAGCCAACTATAGTTGCAGAAAACTTCGAGCTTCGCACTCATTTGATTCAGTTGATCGAGCGAAATCAATTTGGTGGGCATCCTTCTGAAAGTCCACATGATCATTTGTCCGACTTTATTGAGAAATGTGACACCATCAACATCAACAATGTCACAGCAGATGCCATTCGGTTACTACTCTTTCCCTTCAGTTTGAGAGACAAAGCCAAGTCATGGTTTAAATCCGAACCGCCGAATAAATACTCAACATGGGAGGAGTTGGCAACTGGGTTCCTCACAAAGTTCTTTCCTCCAAGGAAAACATCCCAACTGATATCCGAAATTCAGACGTTCAAGCAGCGTCCTTTTGAAAGCTACTATGAAGCATGGGAACGGTTTAAAGATCTTCAAAGGCAATGCCCTCATCATGAAATTCCTAAGTGGTTACTCATCCAATCCTTCTACTCTAGTCTACATGACGAGCACAGGTCAACCATTAACGCTGCGTGTGGAGGCGATATGAGTTCCAAAACCGAAGACCTTCTTTTGACTCTCTTTGAATCAATTGCTCAAAGCTCCTCTTCATGGAGTAATGAAAGAGAGACGATAACCCAATCATCAAGCAAGTCCAATGGAGACGTGATGAAAGCCATAAATGCACTATCTGAAAGGGTAGAAAAGTTGAGTACTGATTTCCAAAAGGCAGCAACTCCCGCCCCTACGCAAATCATGTGTGTAACTTGTGGTTCTAATGCACACAATTCTGATGTTTGTCCTACTACCGCACCCGCACCGGAAGAGGTTAATGCGATGTATTATAATCAATACAATCCCAACAAGAATTCGTATCTATCCTACTCCTCCACCAATGTGCAAAATCCGCATCAGATAGTGCCGACACCGCAATACAATCCACCGGGCTTTGTGAATAAACCTCAACCTGCTTACCGTCCTCCTATGCAACAAGCTCCGCCTCAAAAAGAAGAATGGAAGGTCGCATTTGAGGCCATGATGGCCGCTCAAAATCAATTCATAGCATCCCAAGGCCAATTCAATGCTGATTTAAAGAAAGACATCAAAGCACTTGAGGCATCGGTTACATTGTTGCAAAAAGAAAGCAAGATGATGGACTCTCAAATAGCTCAAATGGGTCAACACATATCTAGCTCTCAAAGGGCTCCAAATCACTTCCCTAGTCAACCTGAGTCAAGCACCAAGGGGCCTAATCAGATTAATGCCATTACCACCCGTAGTGGCAAAGTACTTGTACCCCCAGCTCCTACCGAGAAAGCCAAGGAAGTGAATGCGGATCCCATTGATGATGAAAAAGTGGAAGAGATTGAAAATGGAGATAAAGATGATGAGACACCATCTCTACCGCCCGCATATGTTCAACCAGCTCCTTTCCCACAAAGGTTAGCAAAGGCTCGCATTGAGAAGAGGTATGGCAAGTTCCTTCAAATGGTCAAAGATGTTCAATTCCAAATACCATTCCTTGATGCGGTCTCTGAAATACCATCATTCGCTCGGTTCTTGAAAGATCTTGTCACCAATCGGAGAAAAACTGAAGGGATTGTTAATTTGACCCAACAGTGCAGTGCAGTAATTCTAAATCAACTCCCTCCAAAGCTCAGTGATCCAGGTAGCTTCTCTATTCCTATCACAGTTGGTAACCTCACTATCGATCGAGCACTATGCAACTTGGGAGCTAGTGTTAGTCTCATGCCCCTATCTATCTTCAAGCGGCTACACAATGTGGGGTCTTTGTCTCAAACTGCCATGACATTACAACTGGCCGATAGGAGTGTTCGACGTCCCAAAGGTATTCTCATGGATGTACCTATGTTTGTGGGCAACATTGTCTTCCCTTGCGACTTCGTTGTGATGGACATACCCGAAGACGTCCACACACCCATCATTCTTGGAAAATCGTGTTTGGCCACCACAGGAGCTGTAATTGATGTGAAGAGAGGGAAGCTTTCATTGGAGGTTGGTGATGATAAGATCGAATTCGAGCTTCCCAAAGCTTTGAGTTATCCTAGCTCTATGGATAACTGTTTCATGGTTGAGGTTGTTCAGGAAAAAGTCCCAAAGTCTTCATGGGAGATATACAGTAATAAAATAGAAGGGCTCCTTGAAAAAGGGGTTATGGGTGAAGCTGAGTTAGTTCGTGATACTCCATCTGAGGGGGTATTCAATGCAGAGGAAGTAATTGAGGAGAGAACTACGCCTCCCGAGGTAGAACTTAAACCCTTACCTTCTAATTTGAAGTATTGTTTTCTGGGAGAGTCTTCTACATATCCTATTATCACCAATAGTGCACTTAATGATGGCCAAATTGCTAAATTGAAAAACCTTGTTTGCAAATATCGTAAGGCAATTGGGTATACTATTGATGATATTAAGGGTATCAGCCCTTTTATTTGCACCCACCGAATTCACTTAGAGGAAGGGGCCATGCCATTTGTTGAAAATCAAAGGCGCCTCAACCCTAACATGAAAGAGGTGGTGAAAAAGGAGGTGTTGAAGTTGTTAGCTGCTGGAATTATTTATTCCATTTCTGATAGTCAATGGGTCAGTCCAGTACAAGTTGTCCCAAAGAAAGGGGGCATGACTGTTGTGACCAACGATAAGGAGGAGATGATTCCTACTAGAACTGTGACTGGTTGGCGTATGTGTGTAGATTATAGAAAGTTGAACAAGTCGACCCGTAAAGACCACTTCCCCTTACCCTTCATTGACCAAATGTTAGAGCGTTTAGCGAACCATTCTTTTTTTTGTTATTTGGACGGTTATTCTGGTTTCTTCCAAATACCCGTCCATCCAGATGATAGAGAGAAGACGACCTTTACCTGTCCTTATGGCACCTTCGCATATCGAAGGATGCCTTTTGGTTTGTGTAATGCTCCAGCTACTTTTCAAAGATGCATGATGGCTATATTTTCTGAATTTGTTGAGTCTTGCATGGAAGTGTTTATGAATGACTTCTCAGTCTACGGGGACAGTTTTGAGGCTTGTTTATCAAACCTCGAAAAAGTTTTGCGTAGATGTGAAGAAGTAGGTCTTGTCTTGAATTGGGAAAAATGTCACTTCATGGTGCAATCTGGTGTTGTTTTGGGACATGTGGTTTCTAATAGAGACATCGAAGTAGACAAAGCTAAGATCGAGGTCATTGAGAAACTTCCTCCCCCGATCAATGGGAAGGGGGTACGGAGTTTTCTCGGGCATGCCGGTTTTTATAGGAGGTTCATTGCGAACTTTTCTAAGATAGCCCGACCTCTGACTGAGCTTCTGGCGAAAGATGCCTCATTCGTGTTTACTGATGAATGTTTGCAAGCTTTTGAACAGTTGAAACAGGCTTTAATCTCTGCACCTATCATCCAACCGCCCGATTGGAGCTTACCATTTGAGCTCAAGTGTGACGCAAGTGATTTCGCGGTTGGTGCGGTATTGCGGCAAAAGAAGGAACGAAGAATGCATGCCATCTACTACGCTAGTAGAACTCTAGACTCTGCACAAATGAATTATGCCACCACGGAAAAAGAGTTGCTAGACGTAGTTTTCGCCATGGAGAAATTTCGATCCTACCTCATCAGGTCGAAAGTTATTGTGCATACTGATCATTCCGCATTAAAACATCTGTTGGCAAAGAAAGATACGAGGCCCAGGTTGATAAGGTGGATCTTGCTCCTTCAAGAGTTCGATCTTGAAATCAAAGACAAGAAGGGTACTGAAAATGTTGTTGCTGATCATCTCTCTCGGTTGACATTTGAACATTCTCAAAAGTGTCTCCCCATCAATGACTCATTTCCAGATGATCAGTTGTTCTCCATCCTCTCCATCTCCAATGACCCATGGTATGCATATATCGTCAACTACCTTGCAAGCGGTGTCGTTCCTCATGATCTTAATCCTTATGAGAAGAAGAAATTCTTCCACGATGTGAAGAGGTATTTTTGGGATGACCCTCTTTTGTTCCATGAAAGTTCTGATGGTATGATTCGCAGATGTGTCCCCGATGAGGAAGTTGAATCAGTTCTCACTCATTGTCATAGCATGCCATGTGGTGGCCACGCCGCGTCATCAAAAACCGCGGCCAAGGTACTCGAGTGTGGTTTCTTTTGGCCTACTTTGCATAAGGATGCTCGTGAATTTGTCAGGGCTTGTGATAGATGCCAAAGGGTTGGGAATCTCTCCCAACAAAATGAGATGCCTCTCAACTACATACTAGAAGTTGAAATTTTTGATTGTTGGGGTATTGATTTTCAAGGGTCGTTTCTCTCATCGCGTGGGAACAAATACATCTTGGTAGCTTGTGATTATGTGTCCAAATGGGTAGAAGCAATTGCTACCCCAAACAATGACGCCAGGGTGGTCAGCAAGTTCTTCAAAGATAATATTTCTGCTCGGTTTGGTATACCACGCATCTTGATCAGTGATAATGGCACCCATTTCATTGATTCCAAGTTTGAAGCCCTTTTGAAGAAGTACGGTGTGCATCATAGATTTTCTTTTCCCTATCATCCACAAACAAGTGGGCAAGTAGAGATCACAAACAGGGGAATTAAAGCCATCCTTGAGAAGACGGTGGCTCGTTCTAGGAAAGATTGGTCCCAAAAGCTCAATGACGCCCTTTGGGCGTATCGCACCGCATTCAAGACTCCTATAGGCACCACTCCCTATCGGCTTGTGTTTGGAAAGGCTTGTCATCTCCCATTGCAACTAGAGCACAAAGCTCTATGGGCGGTGAAAACCTTAAACTTTGATTTGAAGTCCGCCGGTGAAAAGCGCCTATTAGATCTCAATGAGCTTGCGGAGATTAGACTAAATGCATATGAGAGCTCTAAGATCTACAAGGAGAAAACTAAGGTTTGGCATGCTAAACGAATCCGAAAGAGGGAATTTGTAGTGGGTGATCAAGTTTTAGTCTTCAATGTTAGGCTTAAGCTATTTCCGGGCAAGCTACGATCCAGGTGGTCGGGTCCTTATATCGTCACAAAGGTCTACCCCTATGGATCGTTAAAGGTAAGTGGTGAGGGAGGTGTGTTCAAGGTCAATGGACAAAGAGTTAAGCATTACTTTCCAAGTACCGTGATTGAAGGTAAGGAAACCCTTTTCGTTACTTTGGTTGACGTTTGATTTAATTTACACCGAAGGGCGTCGAGCTACCGACGTTAAACTAGCGCTTCCGGGAGGCAACCCCTGTATTACATTCCATATTTTATTTTTAGTTTTATCATTGTAAAAAAAAAAAAAGAAAAAAAGAAAGAAAAACAGGTAATGAGGCAGAGGCAAAGTGGCGAGTCGCCACTAAGGATGCAACGACTCGTTGCAAAACTTCTGAAAATTGGAACATAGGCAGAACAAAAGCGACGAGTCGCCACAACACATGCAACGACTCGTCACACTTGCACTGGAAGGAAATGCGAGTCAGAACAAAAGCGGCGAGTCGTCGCTCTGCATGTAACGACTCGTTGCAGACCGTTGAAGGCCCCAACGGCTTTTTATTTTTGGAGATCCGGCCCATTTTTCCTTATAAATACCCCCCATCCATCCCAATCTCATTCTTACATATTATTCTATCATCTTCTCCATTCCTCTTATTTCTTTACCCTCCACCCATCATCTTCACCCTAATCTCCATCAATAAGAGCCAATTTTTCAAGGTTTCAAGGAATCCATTTTCAAGGTGTTAATTTCTCTCTTCTACGGTTCTTCCCTCCTCAAGGTACTCTTCGAATCCTTATTACTTTTGTTTGTGTCTCATTTTAGGGTTAGTTTATTTAGGTTGGTTTGTTTGGTCAAATTAATTTGGGATCTTGTATTGTGCTGGTGCTGTTAGCTGTTTTAATATGAATTTGTTTAGATCCCGTTCTAAAAGGGCACGGCAATCCGGTGAAGGGTCGTCTTCACGACCCCATGGTGACGATTCTTCTTCACCACCACCATCGGAGCCTCGCCCAGCTCAAGGCCCATCATCTGTAGGTACCATGAAATGTAAACTAACATCATCTCAAGCCCGCATTTTTCACAAGTTAAAGGATCGCTTACTCCTTCCTACTAAATACATTGACGATACACTTCTGCATGTAAATGGTCTGGAGAACGGAGTAGTTTCTATTTTAAGTCGAGGCGGTTTAGATGGTACTGTTGGTCGGCGCGCGATAGTTTATCCGCGTTTGACATTTGAGTTTTTATCTACCCTTGAGCGGCATCGCTCTTCACGGGGATACGCATACTATTATATTTCCTTTAATGCTTTCAACATGACGTATTGTATAACGTATCCCCAAATTGCTGAAGCATTTAGCTGGAGACCATCTGCACATTTTGGGCCGAATTGACCGGTGGCCTTCCTTATTCTAGGTCCGGTAATAAAGTGAGTCGTATTTGGCATCCTACATTGCGATTTGTTTATCGTTATCTCGCCATGACGGTCTTTGGTCAAGGTGAGCCCACCCAGTGTCAGCAGCTTGAGCTTGGGCATTTTTATGCCCTCGCTTATCCGGGACAAACTCCACCCAATTGGGTGGATCTATTTGTCACTAGATGCCTAGAGATTCAAAAGGCCCCAAAGGGCAAAATCTCTGTGGGTGGTATGATCACAATGCTAGCTCGCAGTCTCGGGGTTGCATTCCCCGATGATTGTGAGGAGTTACAAACTTCCGCCACCCACCTTTACGACTACGCGACCCTCACGCACACCAAGTTCTTTTTAATGAGAGGTCGCGATGCCTACCTAGTTTGCCCTAATGGGCATTTGCTTGAACTCCCCCCTAGACCACGCCACGTCTTCGATGTCCAACCGAATGACGATGTGCGTACGCTCACGGCACGTGTTATCCATTACTCACAGCAAAATGCTGTTGAGTTATTTGGTGGTAATTTGGTTGAGGTGGAGGAAGGCGGAGATGAGGAAGAGGCACCTGAGCCTATAGAGGAGGATACCCATGACGCTCAACCTTTCTAGGGAGAGCCTCAATATGGGTATGAGTATCAGCAGCAGGCGCCCTCGTTTGATTATGAGGCTGACCGGGTCTGGCGTGAGGATATGCTAGACCGTTTTTCATATATGGAGGGTCGTGTCAACCGCATTGATGACCAATTGCAAACCCTCCACGAGACCATCAGCTATCAGTGGAACGAGCTGCGTGATTCATATGACTCGGACATGTATGACATTAATACACGTCTGAGTTCTTTGATGATGGCTCAGGGGGCCCAAACTGCACATTTTGCGGGTACCCCGTTCCAGGATCCTAGGGCCCAAATTGCTTTAGAAGCTAAGAGTTCTAGGAGAAAATCTTTCTCCTTCTTTCGTCGCGGTTCTTCTAGTGGTCACTGAAGGCCACTTGCCTTAGACTTCCCTTTATGCACGCTGGTGCTACCCTTGTCATGTCCCTTTGCTACGCTGTTAAGCATTGAGGACAATGCTTCTGATAAGCATGGGGGGAGTCTACACCTGCTAGTGTAGTATTTTTTTTTGTTTTTTATTTTGTATCTTTCTTTTGTTTTTCCCATGTTAGATTTCTTGTTTTTGTTTTCCTTTTTATTGTATTTTGGATATATATATTTTGAAAAAAAATCAAAAAAAAATAATAAAATAAAAAAAAATTTGAAAAGAAAAAAAAGAAAAAAGGAAAAGAGAATGCTAGCCTTAAACCTGTGAAGGAGGCTAGGCAAAAGGAGAGTGAGTGTTCATTTGAAGCTGTTGCTGCTATCATTATTCCTCCTACGCCGAGTTGTCATCCACAGGTATATTTCTATCCCTATCTCTTCTCTTATCTCTCCCTATATTCTAGCTCCACTAGATTACCGTACCCTAACCCAACTAGCTATCCTCACATAGATTCTCGAACATCATCCCTGTTCAACCATTGCATGTAATGAGCTAAAAATTTTAAACCAAAAATAAGCCCCCATCCTCTTTGATCCCAAGTAAGTTCTTGGATTGCGAGATCCAAGAGCTCCATTGCATGAGCCTTACAGTTTTGGAGTTTGGGTTTTTATTTTTGTACATTATATTGTGGTTGTGATGATGGATTTTTGTGTTGGGATGGGTTTGAGGTCGATAAGGGGTTTTGGATTTTTATGGGATTTCATGTGAGATCATATATGAGGGGAAGGAGATTGAGATAGTAAGCCTCTTATTTTTGGGGAGACATAAGGAGAGCCGTTGTTCATGTTTTAAGAGGTAATGCTACAACCGATGGTGCTATCCCGGTTTAGCATTGGAGTTTATTAGGTAGGCTACATTCTCATATCTTTGTGCTATATTGTTTCATCCAGGGTTACTAAAGACCCTTCACTTTTAGGGTTGCTGAACACCCTATTGCTACCCACCGTGAAAAGCAAGCATGGGGAAACCTGTCGCTTGTTTATTCACGCTTTCTACCATATGTATTTGTATAGATTTAGCTTGAGCATGCATTTTTATTTTTGTTTTGTAGCTGAATCTGTACTTGTTGTTTATTGAAAAAGGGAAAGAAAAACATGCTTGGAAAGATAAAAGCCCAGCTAGGTCGAAAACCCGAAAGGGCGACCTAGGCAAAAGAGCGGCATGAGTGGGTAAGCAAGTGAGATATGAAAAAATGAATGAGTGGCTAGGGCGAAAACCCAAAAATGAGCCCCTAGGCAAAACGATAGAAAAAGAGAGATTCACAGTTTATCTATTTTTCATTTTGTTTTGGTGTGGCGTCATAAGAAGAGGGAGTCATAAGGTAGGTATTTTGGTAGGCCACCATTGGAGGGATAAGTTGTAGTTTTTATTTTCATTTCTCATATTCTTTGAGGAGTTATAAGGAGGTTGAAGTGTTGGGATTTTTGGTTTACATGTGCTTATTTTTATGTTTGTGTTGTGTGTGTGGGTGGGTGTTAGCCAAGTGAAGGGGAACAAGTGGTATAGATGTTTGGACTCTTGGCAAACACCGGGGTTTAGCGGAGTTTAGGAAAGGGAGGTATAAGAAGTAGTTTAGGAGTCGTACATCATGTCTTGACCTTGTTTTATCTGTATTTTCACCTTGATTTGCTCGAGGACGAGCAAAGGTTAAGCATGGGGAGGTTTGATAAGTGCAATTATTTGCACTTATTTATGCTATTTCTACACTCTGTGTGCGAAGTTATAATGGTGTTTAGGGATTATGGTAGTGGATTGTTGCAATTTTTGTCTCGTGTGCTTATTTTGTAGATTTATGATATTATGAGGCGAAATTGAAGCTTTTCACTAGTCTACGGAGTTATTAGAGGGTGAAGGCTTGGAGAAATAGCCTAAGACCCCTAGCATGATGGAGAAACGAGCCAAAACAAGTCCAGGAGGAAAGCGACGAGTCGCCACAACCACAGCAACGACTCGTCGCAAACTTGCTGAATCCAATATCAATCCAGAAAGAAAGCAACGACTCACCACAGCCTATCCAACGAGTCGTCGCTAATTCACTGATCTCCCTATTGCACTCCAGAAGAAAAGCGACGACTCGTCGCCCATCATGTGGCGACTCGTCGCTCGAGAGGAAACTGCCCTGCAGCAGACAGAAGAAAAGCGTCGACTCGTCGCCTCTGAAGTGGCGACTCGTCGCTCAGCATTTTTACGGAAATTCAGCCGTTTCTTCTCCTAATTTTTGGAACCACTATTTAAGTGGAACTTAACCTAGTTTTTATTTATTCAGTTTTCTTTCTTTCAAACCCTAGTATTTCTCTTTGTATTCCATAGATTTAGTTTAAGCTTTCCTTTAAGAATTTCAATATTGTACTCTTGGATTTCATTTGCAATTTACATTACTGTTCTTCAATCCTCCATTGTCAAGGTATTTTCTTTATTATTCAAGTTTTTAAATTATGTCTTATTTCTTGTTTCATGATAGTTTATTAGTCTTAGAAATCTCCAAAGCCATGATTAGTGAGTAGATTTGTATGCTAGGGCATAGGATTTGAACCCTAATATGTATGTGATTGCTAAATGAGGATTGATGATTGTGATGTTGAATTGGTTTGATTAAATTGTTATGTATGATCATTCAAGTTAAAGTCTATTAATTTCTCCTAAAACCAAAATTACGAAAGTTTAGGGATGAGAATGTTATTAGTCTTGGATGATTAATCAAGTTAATATGTCTTCTTAATCAAAATTACGAAAGTTGAGATTGAGTAGTATGTTCTCTTGTGACGTTAATCGATCAAAATACGAAAGTTGAGATTGAGAGAACCCATTTAATCTGTTTTAATTTGATTACCATCTCGAAAAGGAGTGATTAAGTTAGATCGTTAATTCAATTCAACGGAACCAATTGCAATCCTTATCGAAATTATGATATGCTATTAGTGGGGAATTCCTATGTCCTAGTCCTTTTATTATCTTGTTATCAACATATTTCTTAAGCACTTTCACATAGTTATAGTAACAACCAATCAAGATCTTTGTTTCTCAAGTGATTAACTAATCAACTCTTGTATTAATCCTGTCTCCCCGTGATCCGACCCGTAATTGTGCTACGACACCCGTGCGCTTGCGGTATTAAAATAAAACCCTAATACCACCATAGGGTTTGCATGACCCACATGGCAACACCTCAACCAAGGGCGGTGACGGGCCATATCGATCGGCGTCAGATGGTAAAGTATGTACATACCCCCGTACGGCGACCCTTTATAGATGGTCCTACCTCTGGGAACTAAACCCACTGGGGTACCCTAACCAGGGGAGCCACAATAATCGACTAAAATGGCTATTTTATCAATACAGAGCTCATTTTCATTACGATCAACCAATTTCTTACTTCACCATTTATAGGCTCATTCCCATTCTATCTCAGCTCATCCAACACTCTAATCACGAGACACTCAGTCTCAGTCTCTACTATTACTACATAGACCAACTTGAACTTATCGTAATCATTGTCGTTCGCTGGGAACTCAAAGGCATTCATAGCTTATATAACATTAATACTTACTGAATACATAATATAAGATGCAACCAAGAATTAGAGACTGCGTGTGCGTACCTGCAACTCTACTGTACTCTTGAAAAATAGTCAGATAAATCGCCAAGAAAGAGGTCTTACGCCCTCCTTATGAACCGGGCACCTATGCACGATCAGAGTAAGACTAATAAGCCTACTTTACATCATTTAAGAAGTATTGACTCCATACAAACTACACGATTAATCAAAAAGTTTCAATTCAAGCAAATACGCACTTTAAACATATTCATGTGATAAATCCACTCATGTTCACACATGAACTTCGCCACCAAATTTCAATCAACCATGACATTAGAGTCCAATAAATTCTACATCGAGATATGTTCAAGTGAAGGGGCGCGACCCTACTGTAACACCCCGTCATTTTAGAACATCATTATTATAGCTATTATAATCACTTTTGGATATTTTATAAATATATTAAATTATTTTGAGTTAGTTTTAGTAAATTTCATTCACATACTAATTTGAATATTAACGTATTTATATTGAAAGTAGATTTGCGATTTCTAAACAAAGAGGTTCGAATTAAAATTATTATCGTATTAAATTGTGTGAGTACACGAAAGTGAGTTTCTTAGTTGAGTCTCGAAAGAAAACAAATCTAGATAAATAAATAGATAAGTAAACAAAGAAAATGAAAAAGGGATGGATTAGGGTTTTATGGGAGGTTCTCTTACTCCTTCATCAAGAACCCATGGCTGCCTCCCCTTCCTTCCCTCTCCTCTTCTCTTCCCTCACCTCTCTATGAGCCGCCACCACCACCAAAGAGCAGCCGGCAGCCCTCACAGCTATCAAGGAGCAGCCGGCAACCTTCCCTCACCCTCCCACGACAGCCGCCAGCAGCAAGGGCTACATTTGTGCTCCAGCCGCCCGCAGCAAGGGCTGTCCCAGCCGATTTCGGCTCTCTTCCACCGCTACAACTCCACCTCTTCTCTTAGTTCACCTTGTAAGCCATCCTCTACTTCCCATTTGATTAGTTTCTTGTTCTAATTGGAGTTTGCCATGTTTATGAGTTTGAGTTGATTGTTTATTAATTTTCTTGAATCTTATTTTGATAATGTAAGAAATTGATTAGTTTCTTGTTCTAATTGGAATTTTCCATGTTTATGAGTTTGAGTTGATTGTTTATTAATTTTCTTTAATCTTATTTTGATAATGTAAGAAATTGATTAGTTTCTTGTTCTAATTGGACTTTTCCATGTTTATGAGTTTGAGTTGATTGTTTTATTAATTTTCTTGAATCTTATTTTGATAATGTAAGAAATTGATTAGTTTCTTGTTCTAATTGGAATTTTCCATGTTTATGAGTTGCTTGATTGTTTATGAATTTTTATTGAATCTTATTATAGTGATGTAAGAATTTGGTTTGTAAGTTTAATATACTCACAAATTAGGGTTAACAATTTGGATAGAAATGATACTAGTCGTGCTACTTTGGTGTTTGAGAATGTTTAATAACTTGAACAATTGATATGAGATTTAAATATGTGATTATATGGTGAATGGGTATAATAGTAGTTATAGATGTTTGAATTTATTAGTCTCAAAAGTGGGTGTTGTTTGTCACTTGTATTATATATATATATATATATATATATATATATATATATATATATATATATATATATATATATATATATATATATATATATATATATATATATATATATATATATATATATATATATATATATATATATATATATATATATATATATATATATATATATATATATATATATATATATATATATATATATATTTTCTTTTTTTTTTTTGAAAATTTGGAATATATAAATAATAAAAAGAAGAGAAACACCACACTGTAACTTGGGAACCCCTACCCGCCGGCATAAAAAAAACCCCCGTAGGGAAAAAAGCCATTGGAAAGGGGAAACCAAGAAACAGGCCACCCTAAACAGCATAAGGGTGGGCTATGCACTAACGTTCAAAACACCAAAAAAGAAAGTTCGGACACTTTACACACCAAATAATACAAAAACTAAAAAACTCCAAGTAGGCAAAGAGACACCTAATCAAAAAACTCCACGACCTACGAAAATAGCAACACCATCCGCGACCCACCCTCATAGAATAAACGCCAGCACCTACCAGCAAATCCCACCATCCAAAGGCGCCAAAACACCTGTATTTGAGTCAAAACCAACCATGTACCAACACCATCACCTTAAATCACCAATCGAAAACTCCAAAGGGGGGGCATCACCTTGAAAAATCACTCAACGAGTCATGGACCACCGTACACCAATATCCCTCAAAAACGAGATCGTCAGCACACCTACTAAAAAGCCTACACCAGCAACCCTTAAGCTGAAAACGTCGAGCCAAAACTCGTCACCACCAAGCTCAACCACCTTAGACACTCAAAGTTGTACTCCAAAAAAGACAACAGCCGAATAACAGAACCTTCTATGGCCTTCGAAGATGTCCCAATAAACAACCCTGAAAAATCCTTACAAAACGCCATGGACATAGCATAACACACCAGAGAAATTCATAACACACCAAAAAACACATAGCAAAACAACACCAATGAAGAAACCCCAGAAAAGCAGTGCCAAACCATCGGAATGCGAAATGCCCACCTCCCACCGTTCTCACCAACTTCGAGACAAAAAAACCCAGAAGTCGAAAATCCATGGGCAATACTCCATAAAAACTGACCACCCAGTACAGAAGCAGCAAATTCTCACGCTTTTATTGGGTTTTGAACCCCCGCCAAAACTCCAAATACCATTCGGGAGGAAAGAACCAGGGAATGAAACCACCGTCACGATACGCTTCAAAAAGGGAACAAAGCCCACGGCAAAACCCACGTTCCGGCAAAACGCCTCCATCAGTTTCGAAAAATACCAATCTGCACTATCTGGAACCCAAACGACGCCCTAACTCCATAAAAAACACCAATCTGCAACTTCTGGAAACCAAACGACCCTCACACTATAATGGCGGCTCACCTACTGCAAATTCAGGAAACCAAAACGGCAGCCCTAACTCCATAAACGACCCAAACGACGCCCTAACTCCGTAAAAAACACCTATCTTCGAAACAACACCAATCTGCAAATTCTAGAAACTAAAACGACAGCCCTGACCACGCCTTCGACACCCAAACATCAGGCCAAGAGCTTCAAAGCTTCGAACACTCCAAAAACAGTCCTCACCACGCGAGATCTGGAACCCCGCAAAAACCAGATCTGGAATAAAATCAGCCAACCATGGGGTTTACACCCAGCACCACCAATCGAGAAAGAATACCCCAGAAAGAAACCAAAATCTTGAAGAGAAGCCACACCCATAACTCCAAAAACAGCGATAACACACCAACAAGCACCAAGCATCGCCAGATCTCAAATGCCAAAGAAAACACTCCATCCATCCGGAAATCTGACACTCGCACCATTGGAAGGTTTTGAGACACAAAACCTTGAAATACCATGATAAAAATGAGCCCAAGTTTGAACAGAGAAAACGCCCCAAAAAAAAACGGAAGAAAAAGAGGATATAAACCGCAAAACAAGATGGAAAAAGACGAAAAACTCAAAACAAACAAGAAAAACAAGGAACAAAACAGCGAAAGGATCTTAACAATCTAAAGAACATCCGCCGAAATCCGAAGAAGCCCTCAAAGGGTAGGAAAACCAAACCCTAGGAGAGCTTCTCTCTCTAGAAAACATCTCACTACATTTTTTTTATATTATATATATATATATATATATATATATATATATATATATATATATATATATATATATATATATATATATATATATATATATATATATATATATATATATATATACACATAAATGATGGTGGTTATTGTTTATATTATGGAGTGTCTTTGCTAGTTAATTGTGGTATGGTTGTAACTATTAGAGTTGAATTTTATCATTGTGGAAGTGGAAAAGAAACTAATGTTGCTACTACTGTTGCTAATTATTAGAGGAAGTGTCTCTTTTCATGCTCTCTGTCTTTATGAGTAATTTTGTGTGTTGTAGTAATTTATATCACAACGTGAGGTTACCACTAACATCAACATTATATTTAAATTATTAGTGTTAATGTTGTTGTACAAGTGTTATTAGTTGATGACATGATATGGTGATTTGTTTGTATTACTCGAGTCCCATAGGTTTGAAGAAATGGTCATAAAATACACTTTGTTGTTATGAAAGCTTATTTGATCGTTGGTTTAGTGAATGCGAAAGTCTATTTGGTTATTGAGTTAAATTCATAACTTATGATTAAGTATTAATTGAGCATGTGTATTGATTTAGTTTGCATTAGAATAAGTGGGAGTTACTTGGAATGGGTGAATAATGGCTTGTCATAGCATTTAGATGCTCTTAAATGAAGGCAAATGAGCTTATTAGATCTACTCCAAACTTGTATAGGTTCCCGGTTCATAAAAGGACGGTAGAACCTTAGTTGGGTGATTACTGTGATATTAGTCGTGCAGTGACGCTTATAGGTACGTACACGCAGTAACTACCCTTATATGCAATTGCTTTAAGACTTTATTATTATGGTGATAATATGCACAGTGTCGAAACTATAAGGTATTACTGAATATATTTTATATGAAGAACTATCGATTACGAAATCCTTGCGCTTAGAATAGTTTAGTGAATGGGAGTGTTGGTAGAAGACGGGGACCACCCCCTTATTTATTTAAGAATTGAGTTATGCCTTACTCGGAGTTAGAATGACTCCTTTATATGTGGATTTCATATTTTATTTGAGTTGCTCAGTTTGTTTCGGCGTTATGCTATCCCAAGGCACTCATTAATAGTCAAAAGCGGGAGTTATTCCCATCTGATAAAGTACTAAATTATGATTAGTTGGCGTTACTCAACTAGATTATATCCGGTTGATTTAGTAGTCCCCTAGGTGAGGTTCGACGGGACCACCGTAAGGGGGGTATGAGCATACTTTGTCAATTGGGCGCCGGGTGGCCGATAACGCCCCTTGACCGAGGTGTCACCATGCGGGCCTTGCAAATCCCAATATGGTTGCCTCTCCACTGGATTGGTACCCCAGTGTTAGTTTCCCGAAGGTAGGACCCGAGAGGGTCAGCTGGAGGGAGTATGAGCTCATACTTTTCCATGGGCGCCGGGTGGCCGATAACGCCCATGGCCGTGTCACTGCCATGAAATGAAGAAAAGATTTACTGACAGAATGTTACTCATTGATTATTCAATGATAGAGTAGTTTATGCTAGTGAGAAGTGCGCCTAAGCTAACTTACCTCAAAGGAGTTACCACTTACCAGTCCCAAAGATGGGCTATGAATATGCTTACTCTAAGTTAGATAAGCTCTATAGGGTTACGTGTTGGATAATCTGTTAATGCCTTGGTTGAGTTGATACTACGCGTGTTCTGCAAGAGTAGATGCTACACATGTTCTCCAAGAAGCATAGGTGGACGGTAAACGGTTACTATTTGCACTTATGTCCTATGAAATCATCTTAGGTTGTATAACATAATGTTATCTATTTGTTGGTCTTATTATATTTGATGTTAGTTACTGACGTGTACGTGTTTGTGTTTGTGTTTGATTGTTTGATGACTTTCTATGATTGTCCTGCTATGACACATTGGCGTTGGTCTGATGTCGAGCAGCAGGAGGATCATGGACCGTCGTAGCAGGTATTGGAGCTTCTTTTTGCATTGCATTGCATTGGGGGAGAGTGATGAGGGCGAAGAATAACCTTTGTCATAATGTTATGCCTTGATTTTGTAGTTCTTATTTATCTTTGTAAACTTTGGTTGTATACGTTTGTTATGAGGCTTGGCGTCCTCCTTTGTATATTTGTATTTCCGCTGCGTAGTTTATAACGTTGTATGGTTTTAAAGTGTTAAGCCATCTTAAAATGCACGCGTTGAGATTGGAACCACGATCCACTCTTGCCATATCGATTTGAGACTTCAGCGATGAACTATTCCGCCGTGGCGTGAGATTTTAAAGGTAATGATGCCTTAGATTAGTTTATTGTTTTATTGTGCTAATTGTCCTTCCACATATGTTCGAGATTAGTAGAGGTGCCGTCGAGTTTTTTTCTTCCCTTCACCTCTTTAAAGTTAATCCTTTGACGTTTATCAAAATTCTTTTCCTTTTCTTTTATGTAACACCCGAATTTCCTTCCGTCCTTCACGATTTTGATTTCGTTTAAGGGGCTGGAAATTCAGGGGTGTTACACCTACGCTCGTGCGCTTTGATCAAACTAACCATGGAAAAGTTTAGGAACACATAATATATGATGTTGCACTAAATATCAATCATATTACTCATTGTATCAATGCTTTGTTACCTTCCCAAGGTTTTAGAGTATGATGATGAACGAGTCAAGTACTTTGAAGACTAACAACGACTCGTATAACTTGGGTCAAAGTCACACAACTTGGCGATACCATTGAACAATCAATATAGCAACCAAACTCAACTATGTACAAACAACTCACTATAACCATGACAAAACTTTCATTTTCATTTGTGACACTAGCTACTTTAAATCTTTACTTAGTAACTATTATTATCATTTAAATCCATAACAATAGATATTAACAATTCTAGTCACCTTATCATGGTTAATGTCATATATAACTAATAATTAGTCACCTCTTATAAGGACTAACAAACATAACCATTCCCTACCATCAACACTACCATCATTCACCAATAATAACATATAAATTAAGTTAATAAAAGTTGTCCACTTACTAATTACCACCCAAAATGCATAAATCAACACATACTACCCTTATTTTCAACCTTAAAACAAACCCTAACTCATCTATTTCAAATTCAAGCTCCTAATTCCTTACCCAAATTAATTTATAGCACAAATCAACAATTAAATTTAATAACAACACCAATATTCATATAACTTGAAATTATAAGAATAAAATAACATTAAGGTAAAGAGTTTAAATAGTTTACTAAAAGGAAGAGGGTATGTCTTACAATGGGAGAATAAGAGAAGAGGGAGAAGGAGGTGGTGATGTCTTCTTGGGGTGGCACAGCAACCAAGTTGCTGGTGGTGGTAAGTCGTGCGACCCGCTGCTGCCGTGGGGAAGGAAACGCGGCCCCAAAGACCCAGCTGCAGGTTGCCGTGAGTGAGGGAGGGGTGGCTGCTGCAGTGGCGGCGTTCGTGAGGGCTCAAAACAGTGGGTAAGGTGGTGGTAGTCACGGTGGTTATGGGGTTTGAATGTAAATGTGAGGTAGAGGGAGGAGAGCAAGATTAAGAAAGGAAAATGGTGGGTGTGGTGGCTCACTCTCAAACAAATGGGGTTTTGATTTTTTTTAAAAATCTAAAACCCTAACCACTATTACTTTGGGCTATACTATTCACGAGGCCCATAAATTTTAACCCGAATACTTAAAAGTGAAACTTTGTTTGGCTCGAGTTTAAGAACGAAACTATTACGATTATTATTATCTTACTCAACTCTATTTAAGTAATAGTCTCCCATATAATTAGACGTGTTGACCGTTTAATTAATATATTTTTATGGGTCAAAATATTAAATTTCCGATGTTTGATAATAATGTATAAAGAAATCATTTTTAATCGCAATTTGAATTATAGTTTATTAACATAGAATTTGCGGGGTGTTACAATATTGCTTTATAAAAATAACTATATCTTAAAATATCTAGGTAGCAACTTAATTTTTTAAATACAAAATTATGATTTTCGACCATAGAACGGTTTGCGGTCCGGTTTGGTCTGAAAAATAAAAAAAACCAATACCAGAACATAAACCATAATTTAATTTGAAAAAAAACCAGACCAGACCATTTAAACCATTAACCAGACCAAATATTGAAATTCCGGTTTGGTCCGATTTGGTTTACTGTTTAGACCAAACTTTGTTTAGCCCTATTTATAGTGACCACTAGAGTGGAAGTATTGCTCCTGTCCTCTATGATTAGTTTGTAAGCATCTCGTACATGGAAAAGACTATTTTCACTAGTCTAATACTTTATCTCATTTGTAATTCAATAAACATTATTTTGGGTCTATTACAAATTACACGTGCATTCAATTTTCTATCAGTAGAATATTACGGATGACAGCTTTTATAAGCTAAAACGTCAAAATCCTAGATTATACTCCCTCCGTTTGCTAATGTTCTTCCCATTAAAATATTCTATTTTGGAAAGAGAAATTTGATTGAGATTTTTAAGACATATATAGAAGACAAAACCTATCCATGTGACATCTCGTTAGATTCGTCTTAATGTATACTTTTTTATTTTATATTTTTTATAATTTTTTATAATGCGTATTTAGATATATTTACTTTGAAAACTGTGCAAAAAGTATGGAAAGAACATTTGGAAACGGAGGGAGTAGGACTTAATTGTTAATGTTTGAAGTTATATAAATTCAACCTATTGTATTCTAACTAACGCACGCTTGTGAAAGATATACTTTCTGTTATTTTTGAATTTAGAGTACAAGTTGTCGAGCAACAAATGATTATTTATAAGGAGAAGAATTTTCCATTAAAAACACAAAAATAATTACAAGGAATGCGCCCAAGGGACTCGACTAGCTTCCAACATCAACATCAGATAGCTAAGTAGCTCCACCTTTTAGGAAGAGTCCTACCCGCATTTCTTTATATATATATGTAAAGAAGGTAGAAGAGATGCCTCAAAAAATCAAAAAATAGGAACCAATCAAGTGTTCATAAAACAAAACTATACGTTGTAAATGGTCCTATACAACCAACTAGTATCTTTATTGTTCTTCTTAACACAGATAGTAGATAGTAGAGGAGTGGGTCTTCACTGTATCTTTGATGGTCTTCATGACAACATCTATTGATTTGACTTTCGCTTCTCAAATAAGTTGTAGGGTTTCAAATTTCTTCATTTTGAATAATCTAATTAATCTAATTAAATCACATGAAACGAAAAAGTTAAGCCATTGAAAAAAAAACCCACGAAAAGAGGCCACTCACTAAAAGAATGAGAGTGGACTACGTAACACATATCAATTCGTTATAAGCTCTGATTCAGGGTAATAAATTGATTAATGGATCATCATTAATTGCTTTTAAGATCAAGAAAAAAGCAATACACAAAATTAAAATAAATAGTTTCTGACTTCAAGTCTGTTGTTGGCTTACATGGTGAGTTAAGTACCATTTTTGTGCTGTTAAATGAGATATTCTCCATTATCGAAATTGACATATTTTATTCTATTGATTTTATTCGAGTTTGTTTATTGAAGCATTACCATCGAAATTCCATCTTGATTCACTACAAGAAAAGTTTTTTTTAGCAACAATAAAAGTTATTGCTAAAAACAAGATTTCCTTGCTAAAAATGTTTTCGCAACGAATCTGATAGTTTCTAAAGGTTGCACTTTTTTGCAACGAGTTTTATCGTTGCCAAAGAAATGTCGTTGCGATTCCTACAATGATTTAGCAACAAAAAAGTCGTTGTCAAATCTTTTGCATTTTAACCTACAACACTTATCATTGTTAAAAATCTGTTTTTCACAACAATATAAGTTGTTCCAATGCATGATTGTCTATCTTTTGCAACGATATAACTGTATTGAAAACAATCAAGTAAAATTTGTGATTACTATTTTTTGCAACGACTATTACTGTTGCAAAAAAAAAAAAACATACACATTTTTCCCAACGACTTTGTTACCTTATGAAACAACCTACAATCTATATATAAATTAGCCAATCAAATAAATTAATAATTTATAACCAACTAAACTAATACCACCAAGTATGGGGATGCATTAATTCATATCCCGAAATATTATGTCCCAAATATCGTGTGTCTAAAATATATGTAATTCATATACAAGTAACCGGATTAGGCAATTTTCCATAATAAATTTCTACCGTACACAAGTTTTCTACGCAAAAATTTACAAGTGAAATACACTTTATTAAATAGTCCAAAAATTTACATGTGTACATAATTAGCTATTCATAACGTTCATAGTCCAAAACATCGCGCGTCCAAAATGCTTGTAGCTATCGTCAACTTTGTCATTGACTGCAAAAAATTTTCAACGAAGAAATACATACCTTATAGGGAAGTATCTCAAGTTTGATGCATTATCTTGTAGGTAATCAATTTCCATCAAAATGCACTGTTGGCCCATTTGGTTTTGATGATAACATAAACATTTATAAACAAACATATTACGTTTTTGAGATTATTGTGTTAGGTCATATATCTGATCTTTAAAAGGGTCGTTGTTGGAACCATTAGAAGTTGAAAAGGGGATTACTACTTTACTGTTTCAAGATCAAGTCAAATTTCGAAGATTGGTCAATCGGAGACAGTGCAGTGTTCCCAGATCAGCAGTCAGAGAAGAAGTCAACAAATTTAATTAAGAAAATAATTTTAATTTTAATATTTTTTTTAGTTTTGTTGTACGGATGAATAAACCTAGGTTGCACAAGGTAGTTATCTTGAAAATATTTTAAAACTAGATCTTAAATTAAAATAACAAACTTTTAATTTAAATCTTAAAATTAGATTTCTAATATTATGTCTTGGCTATTTTTAGCTAAAAGACAAAGAAAAACTTG
Source organism: Amaranthus palmeri (assembly GCA_019776075.1). Taxonomy (NCBI): domain Eukaryota; kingdom Viridiplantae; phylum Streptophyta; class Magnoliopsida; order Caryophyllales; family Amaranthaceae; genus Amaranthus; species Amaranthus palmeri. Next base: position 454,689 of record JAAKBH010000371.1, read on the forward strand.
GAGTAACCACCAAGTTTTCTACCCACTTCACTTACGTCATTAGCCCACTACTCCCACATCTTAGGATCATGGGATTAAGGCTTTACAAGATCTAAAAAGTATTTAAATGATGTTTTACAAACCGGCACAATTTGGTGATCATTTCAAGAGAAAATATTTTTCTAAAAAATATTTTTGTGCCCAATATTTTCGTGAGTTTTCTAAATCAAGAAATGGAAATCTTGAAAGATTTAATAGCTAATTAATTCCAAGATTAAATCCTTGTGCAATTCTTGTTTTGTTCATCCAATTTAGAGAAATCTTGTACGGGTTTATTTGAGAGAATTTGTAATTAGACTTGGGTAAGTCTAAGGGAAATTTAGAGAAGAGAGAAGAGAGAAAGGGAACGAGAAGGAGAACCGAGAATAGAGAAGAGAGAAAGAGAATTAGAAGGAGAATTTATTTTATGTAATAGAGAATTGATTTACATAAAATAATAGAGAAGTGAAATCCCTAGAGGGTCGTGGTTCTTTTTCCCACGTTAAATCTTGGTGTTTCTTTTTAATTTTCTTTATTTTGTCTTGAGTATTTTATTATTCAAATTCCGCAAGAAAATAGGGCAAAAATACTCTAAGGGCAACAACAACAATTCACCCCCCCTCTTGTTGCAGTTTATTGTCTCTAAGTATTTCTACAATTGGTATCAGAGCCCTGTTCCTCATTTGATCAGGAAACCCTAAGAGTCGTACCTGTTATATTAGAGATGCCGAAAATGAATGAACGCATGGAAGAAGGGTACTCTACTCAGAGACCACCAATGTTCGACGGCAAATTCTATACGTATTGGAAAAATAGGATGGAGATTTTCATCAAAGCCGAGAACTATTAAGTTTGGAGAGTAATCGAAATTGGAGATTTTGAGGTAACAACTACCAACTCCAATAACGAGACTATTCCCAAACCTATTACAGAATACGAGAAAGAAGATTTTCAAAAGATGGAAATGAATGCTCTTGCTATTAAATTGCTTCATTGTGGGCTTGGTCCAAATGAACATAATCAAATTATGGGATGCAAAACCGCCAAACAAATTTGGGATCTGCTGGAGGTTACCCACGAAGGAACGAGTGAAGTAAAGCGTTCCAAGATTGATTTGCTCATGTCCAAATACGAAAGATTCGTGATAGAACCTAAAGAAAACATTCAAGAAATGTTTACTAGGTTCACGAATATCACGAATGAGCTTGTCTCCCTTGGAAGGCTAATTCCCTCAGATGAACAAGTACGAAAAATCCTAAGAAGCCTACCTCAAGATGATCGTTGGAGAGCGAAGGTCACAGCCATTTAAGAATCTAAAGATTTCACAAAGTTTAATCTGGAAGAGTTGGCCGGATCCCTTATGACTCATGAATTACATCTGGGAACAGCTGACAGTTCCAGGAACAAGGGTCTGGCTCTGATAGCAAACGATCAAGAAGAATCAGAAACTGATGAGGAAGAGGCAGCAATGGCGCTGGTACGTAGATTTAAGAAGTTCTTCAGGAACAACAAGTATAAAAATCAAAGAAACAACAAAGAGAGAGGAACTTCAAATTCCAAAACATATGAATGCCACAAATGTGGAAGTGCCGAGCATTTCATCAAGGATTGCCCACTATGGAAGAATGAGAAAGGTAAAGGGAAAGCAAGAGAAACCGGAAGACAACCAACAAAAGGGAACTTCAACAAAGCCGACTTTCGCAAAGCCATGATAGCATAAAGCGAGGCCGAAACCGAAGCTCCCGTTGAAGAAGAAGTAGCCAATCTATGTCTCATGGCAACGCATGATGAAAAATCTAAAGGAAAAGAGGTACTGTCTTCTGATCCATTTTCTGATTACTTATTCAAATTGGATAAACATAGATTAATTAAAATGATTTTAGAATCTCACGAAAATTTAGAAAAACAAACAGCCATCTGTCTCAAAACTGAAAAAGACCTTAAAGCTTGCAAAGACCAAATATCCTACCTTAATTCTTTTAGGTCCGATGTGCAAACTCGATTCTTTGAATTGTTTGATAATAATGTGATGTTAAAAGAAGCTATAGAAAAGGTTAAAGAAGAAAACATCATGTTAAATATTGAATTGAATCAACTTAAGCAATTTAAAATGGAAGTGAATTATGAGTCTAATAAAGAAATTAAATGTGTCCTTCTACAAATGAAATTAGACCTAGAATCCGCCTTAAAAGAAAATGATCGACTTAGGCTTGAATTAAATTCAAGAGAAAAAGGGAAAATCAAAGAAGTTCCCAAATGGATTCTTAATGCTAAAACTAAAGGAACCGAAGGTCTAGGATATGACAAACATGATAAAAAGAAAAAGGTCTACGTTGATCTCCCAAGTAAAAAGGTATGTTCCTTTTGTGGCAAAATTAGGCACCTGAAACATCAATGTTTAAAAAAGGAACAGCATAACAAAACGAACCAAATATATGTCGATAGAGTTTGGATTAAGAAATATGATTCTTGTATAATCGACATGGAACCCAAGGATGGCTGGGTTCCACCCTCTAACAATTAAGTTCGTTTTGCAGGTTCTAGTGAGGGGGAACAGCTTATGGTATCTCGACAGTGGCTGTTTCAAGCACATGACAGGCGATATATCAAAATTTCTCTCACTAGAAGCCTATGATGGAGGAACTGTGACCTTTGGCGACAACATGAAAGGTGAAATCATTGCAAAAGGCAAGATAGGAAGGTCAAGTTCCCATGCTATAGATAATGTATTTTTGGTCGAGAATTTAAAGCACAATCTTTTAAGTATTTCTCAATTTTGCGACAAAGGTAACTCTGTAAACTTTACTTCTGATAAGTGCATCATTTCTAGGAACGACACAGGAGACATCATTCTGGAAGGAATTAGAAAAGGGGACACCTACGTGGTGGACCTGCACACTGTTCCTAAAACCAGTCTAATTTGTCTGAGCGTTATAGATAATGACCCTCTTCTTTGGCATAAACGATTAGGTCATGCTAGTTTTTCATTGCTTAATATTTTACGATCTAAAGACCTAGTTAGAGGATTACCGTCCATAAAATTTCAAAAGAGTGAAGTATGTGATCCTTCTGCCAAAGGAAAACATGCAAAGTCATCCTTCAAACCTAAAAATGTCGTGACCACCTCAAGACCACTTGAATTAATTCACATGGATCTTTGTGGACCTATGAGAATCCAAAGTCGCAGCGGTAAGCGATATGTTTTTGTTATAGTTGATGATTACAGTAGATTTACATGGACTTTATTTTTATCTAGCAAAGACGAGGCTTTTGATGAATTTGTTGCATTCGCTACTAAAATTCAGAAATCTAGTAACAATCAACTAGTCCACATAAGATCGGATCATGGTAAAGAATTTGAAAATTTAAAGTTTATGGATTATTGCAACGAGCATAGTTTAAGTCATAATTTCTCCGCACCTAGAACACCACAACAAAATGGTGTGGTTGAACGCAAAAATAGAACCTTAGAGGAAATGGCTAGAACCATGTTAATAGCTAGTGGTCTACGTAGAAATTTTTGGGCCGAAGCCGTTAATACTGCATGCTATATATTAAATCGCGTATTAATTAGACCAATCACTTCTAAAACCCCCTACGAGTTATTTAAAGGGATTAAACCTAATATTTCATATTTTCGAGTCTTTGGATGTCGATGTTTTGTGCATGTTAATGGAAAACGAAGTATAGGTAAATTCGATAAAAGAAGTGATGAAGCGGTATTTCTTGGCTATTCATCTCATAGTAAAGCATATAGAGTTTATAATAAGAAAACCATGTGTGTTGAGGAATAAGTTCACATAATATTTGATGAAACTAACTTTATGACGAGTGAACAAGAAACAGGTGATTTTAAGATAGGTCTTGCTGATTTGGACGAAGAAAATATACAAAAGGAGCAAGATCAAGAAGAACAACAACGAGTTCAGAATGCTGAACCAAATCAAGAACAGAAGCCACAGGCAGAACTGGAACAGCCTGCAGTTCCTAATCCAGATATCCCAAGAGAAGTTCATGAGGAAAGAAATGATGGTGAACCAAATCAGAATCAAGTCAGTGAGCCTGCTTCCACATCTGTCTCCACCAGAAACTTTGTTCCAAGACCGTGGAAACACCAAATATCTCATCCACTAGACTTGATCATAAGCGACATGAACAAAGGCATACAAACAAGGTCACAAATGAGAAACTTTTGTGCACACTTTGCTTTTCTATCAACAATGGAACCCAAGAATCATGAAGAAGCTTTACAAGATTCGGATTGGGTGGTAGCAATGCAAGACTAATGAATCGTTATGTAAGAAATTTGCTGACCTAATGAGTAATGAATTCAAAATGAGCATGATGGGAGAATTAAACTTCTTCCTTGGTTTGCAAATTAAACAAACTGCTAACGGTATCTTTATTCATCAACAAAAATACATAAAAGAACTTCTAAAGAAATATGGATTAGACAATGCTAAAACAAATCATACACCCATGGCCACTAACATTAGATTAGACGAAGACTCTAACGAAATTAATGTTGACCAAACGATGTATAGAGTCATGATAGGATCTCTACTATACTTAACAGCTAGTAGACCCGATATATCTTTTAGTGTTGGTTTGTGTGCTAGATTTCAATCAAATCCTAAAGAATCACATCATACGGCAGTTAAAAGGATTCTAAGATATTTAAAGGGAACATATGACTTATCCCTATTTTATCCTAAAAGTGATGTCTATGACTTGAAAGGGTATAGTGATGCTGATTATGCAGGTGATCTTGTGAATAGAAAAAGCACTTCAGGAATGGTACAATTTCTTTGATCTTGTTTGGTATCATGGAGTTCCAAGAAACAGAACACAGTAGCTTTATCCACTGCAGAAGCTGAATATGTAGCAGCAGCCTGCTGTTCCCAAATGCTTTGGATTAAACAACAGCTAAGACATTTTGGTATTAAACTTGAATGTGTTTCTATTTATTGTGATAATACTAGTGCTATTTGCATTTCAAAAGATCCAGTGCATCATTCTAGAGTTAAACATATTCATATTAAACACCATTTTCTTAAGGATAATGTAGAGCATATAAATATTATTGTTAAACATGTCAATACTAGTGATCAAGTTGCAGATATTATGACTAAACCGCTTCCAAGGGAACAATTCGAAAAGATGAGGTTGGAGCTAGGTATGATCAAGCTTCACTAAAGTTTAATGCTAGTATTCCTCCTCCAAACATCTTGAAAAATCGGAAGGGTTCAATCAACCACAACAACCAAGATTGATTATTCAATCATTGCGAGATTTGGGTATGCATCTATTTAAGTACGTGTCTTAAACATTATCTTGATTGCTTGCATGTTTGAACTGATTAGACCAAGTAGCATAAATTATTTCATATTATTCCACATATTATAATTTATCTTTCAAAAACCACAAAAATATTTTTATTTTTCACAAATTCTAGCATTTTCTTTATTCTAATTTATTTCGGTGAGCCAACATATCTTATGAAATGGAAGACGGATCATCGAGGTGTTTCGGAAAGTAGTTATCTTAATCGACATATTCAACGAACTAAGCTTAATTTATAACTACCCTTACATCTCCTAAAACCGCCATTATGGAAGTAGCACAAACCCTTCACTAACCGTCCCTTCACACCTTTATAACCCTTACACTCCATTGTCCCATCAATCACTCACAATCCACCTCACTTGTACTACTCTTGCAAACCGTCAACTCCTGTAACACCCCGGCCCAACGGACCACCGGTGACTACTCATGGAGACTGTAGACTAGCCCCACAGACCAACACAAGTCTTTCCAGCGCACTTTGGCCTCACTCGTGCGCACCCAGTAAAACTTCCCAGGAGGTCACCCATCCTAAGATTGCTCCCCACCAAGCACGCTTAACTGTGGAGTTCTTAGCAAATGGGCTCCCTAGAAAAGAAGATGCACCTTGTTGATATGAGTAGTCTATCAATCTCTTTTCAAGCTAAATTTGGGGTATCACACTCACCCCCACTTAAGAATACAACGTCCTCGTTGGACCGTCATTTCAGGATCTTTTCCCCCGCTAGGTGCACTGAACACACAATCAGCCACGGTCGCAGGGTTGCTCTGATACCATTTGTAACACCTCGGCCCAACGGACCACCGGTGACTACTCATGGAGACTGTAGACTAGCCCCACAGACCAACACAAGTCTTTCCAACGCACTTTGGCCTCACTCATGCGCACCCAGGAAAACTTCCCAGGAGGTCACCCATCCTAAGATTGCTCCCCACCAAGCACGCTTAACTGTGGAGTTCTTAGCAAATGGGCTCCCTAGAAAAGAAGATGCACCTTGTTGATATGAGTAGTCTATCAATCTCTTTTCAAGCTAAATCTGGGGTATCACAACTCCATTAAAAGCATACATTTTTAATCCCTAACTTCTCTCATCCTCACCATGAAAACCCCAAAATCATCTTCATCAAGCAAGAAAATGTCGAAATTCTCTCAACCCAAACCATTACAAGTAATCTACCTGACATACCTCCTTCATCTTCACAAGAACCATCAAAGACTAACACTCCAAAACAGCCAATGCATGCCGGAGAAAAGAGAACCCGTGGAACCCCAAAAGGTGCTTCTTCATCCAAACCACCAAAAAGGAGCAAGCGCATAGATCCTGATAGTGCGGAAGAGGTAGCAAAAGAGATGTCAGTCGGGTTTGAACTGGATAAATATTGGTATGATTCTACTTTCTTTCCCCAATTTCATGCTATCTTACAAAATCAGGGGCGGGAAAAGTTGATGTATGATCATTCATGCAACCCTATTTACCCCAATTTGATGCGTGAATTTATTCACAATTTCTCTATAGAAAACGGTGTTTGCTCCAGTAAAGTTAAAGAAATTAAAATCGAATTCAGTAGTTTAATGATTGGTGAGTGGTTTGAAGTTCCTACTGTTGGTTTTGATACTTATTATGTTGGGTCGAAGATTGTTTTTTCTGGGATTACCGAGAAAACCGTCCTGAAATTTCTTGGTCAGGAGGATACGAAGAGTTCATTCACATGTCTTTGTCTCCATTACATAAACTACTTTACAACATCGCCCGTAGATTCATTTACCCCGCAACTCAAAGCGGAGTGAAGTCAATTTACGCGATGCTACGTTGATTTATTGCACGGCTAACCACATCAAAATTAAAGTTACGTCATTGATGGTGTCTCATTTGTCTGAGTGTGTTGAGAAGGGTCTTATGATCGGTTATGGAGGGTTGTTAACTTGTGTTTTTATAAAATTTGGTGTACCACTTGAGGGTCTTCATTTCCCCATGTCCGCAAATAATCAAATAGGCGCTAAGTGCCTTAAAAATTTACATTTAAGTGTAAATGAAAAGGGAATTTTAGAGGACCTCATAGATGTTGAAGAGGTTGATTCTGATGAAGAGGAAGTTGAAAATGAAGAAGAAGTTGAGGAGGAAGGAAAGAAAAAGAAAGAAAAAAAAACGGAGAATCACTGTGTTGTTCCCTCTGCCAATACTAAGGAGGCAGAGGTGAATGAGGAAAAGAAGGAAGCTCATTCTGAGGGGGAAGCTTCAAAGGAGGAACTTGAGGAGGTGGACTCCAGTGATAGTTCAAGTGATGAGGAGGCTACCAAACCTATTAAGGAGGATTCAAAAATCGCTCCTAGGAAGAGTACAAGGCTTGCTTCTAAGGTAACGGTTGGTAAGGATGAAGCTACATCTAGTCACCCTACCAAACAAACTATTGATGCCCCATCCTCACCTAAACCAGTGTCACCTATACCATTACCACCACCATCACCAATAGCAACTACTCCACCACCATTTACATCACCACCATCACCCAGTGGTTTTGACAGGGAGTCCTTACCATTTCCTCCAACTCCAATTGAGCTTATCCTTTCAAAATTTGATTCCTTGCAGTCCCAACTCATTGCTTTCCAAAGTGAAGTTCGTGCCTCACTCTCCACACTTGAAGAGCAAATGTCCCAGATGGAGTCCCGTCTTGGAGCAAAGCTTGACACGGTGGAGGTGCAGACAGAATACGTAGATGAGGAGACTGCTGACTGATCCCTCCTGTTTCTGTTTTAAAATTTCAATGTAATGTTTGTTGGCCACACCGTTTGTAATCTCTAAACAATTTATTTTTGCTTATTTTGTGTACCTGCTGGGGTACAAAATAATTACTTTTGGTTTATGCTACTAACCCACAACTTTTAATCCTTTATATCATCTTTTATTCTCTACCTTTTATGGTCTATGATGTTTGAATGCGTGCTTTCTTGATTCATGTTTGGGCATTTATTTTCTTAGTTTGCTGCTTACTATCTTAATTTGTCTAACGCTTGCCTTAGAGCTGTGGATTGATCTATACCCCTACTTTTTGATTGATGTCAAAAGGGGGAAGAGAGCAAACAAACTTAATTGAATGCTTGTGAATGCTTAACGTTTTCCTTATTCTTTGGCTTAATTGGTTCTCTGCTTGTGTTCTAAAACTAAAATTATGACTTTATGATTGTTCTAAAACTTAAAACTTTGATTTATGATATAGGTTTCTCTTTTATACTGTTTGATATACTTAGGCTTAGTATGCTTAGTATATGACTTACTGTTTGCTATACTTATTAAGCTTTGTATGCTTATGATATGATCATGATTGGTTTACGCATATTATGTTTGATTTATATGGATAAATTGATTAATTGTTGTTTGACTTTGAATTATTGGATATCATTTTTGTTTATCTTTGATTCTTACAACTCATAATATTTTGAGGTACTTAGATTGTTGTGTTTCTTAATTTTATGTTTCTTAGTTTAGAATTCCCTTAAATTATAAGTTTTTGTTATTTATTTTTATGTTTTGTCTTGTTTTTAACTTTAAAAACTTAAGTCATGTCTAATCACATGATTTTTTTAAAAAAAAATAAAAATAAAAAATAAAAATAAAAAAATAAAAAAATTTTAAAATTTACTTATTAGAGTAATATGTTTACATTATAATTTAGTAAATTATTTGTAACGATTTAATTTACTAGATATGGTTGAATGTGTGTTAATCTCAAGCATGTTCACTTTATTTATTTTACTCTATTTTTTATTAAGTTTGTTTATAAAGTTTGTCATCATCAAAAAGGGGGAATTTGTTGGCCCATTTGGTTTTGATGATAACATAAACATTTATAAACAAACATATTACGTTTTTGAGATTATTGTGTTAGGTCATATATCCGATCTTTAAAAGGGTCGTTGATAGAACCATTAGATGTTGAAAAGGGGATTACCACTTTACTGTTTCAAGATCAAGTCAAATTTCGAAGATTGGTCAATCGGAGACAGTGCAGTGTTCCCAGATCAGCGGTCAGAGAAGAAGTCAACAAATTTAATTAAGAAAATAATTTTAATTTTAATTTTTCTTTTTTAGTTTTGTTGTACGGGTGAATAAACCTAGGTTGCACAAGGTAGTTATCTTGAAAATATTTTAAAACTAGATCTAAATTAAAGTAACTAACTTTTAATTTAAATCTTAAAATTAGATTTCTAATATTATGTCTTGGCTATTTTTAGCTAGAAGACAAAGAAAAACTTGGAGTAACCACCAAGTTTTCTACCCACTTCACTCACGTCATTAGCCCACTACTCCTACATCTTAGGATCATGGGATTAAGGCTTTACAAGATCTAAAAAGTATTTAAATGATGTTTTACAAACCGGCACAATTTGGTGATCATTTCAAGAGAAAATATTTTTCTAAAAAATATTTTTGTGCCCAATATTTTCGTGAGTTTTCTAAATCAAGAAAAGGAAATCTTGAAAGATTTAATAGCTAATTAATTCCAAGATTAAATCTTTGTGCAATTCTTGTTTTGTTCATCCCATTTAGAGAAATCTTGTACGGGTTTATTTGAGAGAATTTGTAATTAGACTTGGGTAAGCAGGGCCGGCCCTGGGGGTAGGCAAGGGGTGCCACCGCCCAGGGCCCCGACATCCGAGGGGCCCAATTTTTAAGTTCACCATGAATTTGCAGAGTAAGCTAAACTGTTGGAAGCTATTTTTGGTTTGTGGAAGAAGATGAAGCTTTCTTCTGAATTTGGGATTTGTGAATAAATTTAAAGTTGAATTTACTAAAATGCCCATTTGAATTAATGATGATTGAAGCTAAAAGGTAAGGATATATATGAAAAAAAGTGGATGGAGTATTATTTGGTGGCTTCTAGACTTCTAGTATAGTGACTAGAGTAGAAATAAGCCTATACTTTACACTTTCATACATTGTTTCTTGTTTTTTTAATGGTTTCATATACTCTATTATTTATTTTTTTTATTGATTTCATACTCTATTCAATATGTTATTTCAATTGGTTATTTTTTTAATTATACACTTTCATTTCTTTATTAATGTCTCATTTTTATTTTTGGCAATTTCCTACCAAACTAACCAACTTTAATTTTTTGTTCATAAGCTTACATTTTTCAAGCTACTGGAATTACCATGAAACGGAGGAAGTAAACATTATCAAATATATTAATATTAATAACTTTTCTATTTTACAAATCAAATAAGATCACGCTTATTTTTCATCTAGTTGATTTGATGATTATGTCATATACTCTATATGTCTTTATATTTTAGTTATTTTGACATGAAAAAGAAAGACAAATTGCATGAAAAATGTTAATTTCATTAGTAAATTATTTATTTTTAAAATAATTGCATATTTTAATCAATTAATTTCGTAAAATATTTAGGGGCCCCAATTTATTATTTTGCCTAGGGCCCACTAATTCAAGAACGGACCTGGTAAGTCTAAGGGGAATTTAGAGAAGAGAGAAGAGAAAGAGAAGAGAGAAAGGGAACGAGAAGGAGAACCGAGAATAGAGAAGAGAGAAAGAGAAAGAGAAGAGAGAAGAGAAAGAGAAGGAGAATTTATTTTAGGTAATAGAGAATTGATTTACATAAAATAATAGAGAAGTGAAATCCCTAGAGGGTCGTGGTTCTTTTTCCCACGTTAAATCTTGGTGTTTCTTTTTAGTTTTCTTTATTTTGTCTTGAGTATTTTATTATTCAAATTCCGCAAGAAAATAGGGCAAAAATACTCTAAGGGCAACAACAACAATTCATCCCCCCTCTTGTTGCAGTTCATTGTCTCTAAGTGTTTCTACATGCACTTAAATAAATTCCATCAACATCAAAGTAATTAATTTTTTCTTTTGGCAACGACCTTTTAGCAACAACAAAGAATTTCGCAACAACTTGTATTTTTCGCTATGAAAAAAAATGAGTCGGTGCTAAAACTTGTTGCTAAAAATGATTTTTCTTGATGAATATTCATCTAGCTTAATAAGTGCATAAGGGTTGTGATAATCACCGAAATAGTAATTAAACGTACGGGTCAGAGGCAACGAAAAAAGTAAAGCACATAAACATCTTTTTTATATTTCATCAATATACCATATCGAAAACCAATTTTTCTTTATACATACAATTATTTAAATTTATCCTTTACTATACCAAAAACTAAACATTTCTTATGTACATTGATATTTATTTCTGTATTTTATGAAATAATATGCTCGTATAAGATAATTAAATAAAAATTAAATCCAAAACTCGTTTCAAATGAGATAAGACTCAGTCGATAAATTATATTTTTAGTATAAGGTTTTGAGCAAAATTGGAATATCAATTAATATATGTACAAAAAATGCTATTATTTAACTGGAACATACTAACTACTAACTACGATTTTACATTCAATTAAAAATAGTTTCCGCTTAGGGTGAGCTTTTTTGTTTGATGTACGCAACCTTATTTTGGTACAAATCTCTTGAATTATTGAAACAAGGGAATAGGGACATTAATAAATAATTGTGAAAAATTAAACGTTACTTAATTGTAGACTTAGGACGACCTTAAAAGAAACCAAAGTGTTATTATACGAATAAATTATAGGAAAAATTACTGCTTATAATACAACATTTTGATAATTTTTCTACAATAATATGAATTTTTGATTAACCATAGAAAATACTAACTTTGGGGGATTTATTTCTAGAATAATACCGACTTTACTTTATAACTAATTTACTAAATATTTTTTGTCATATAATCCTATAGTTAATTTTTAACTTTTTAGGTATATTTTAGGAAAACACCCCATTAAGTTGGTATTATTCATGGTTAATTAAAAGTTGGTATTATTGTAGGAAAATAAGCAAAAGGTTGTATTATTCTTGGTTATTTTTCCTAAACTATATTCTTAAAATATTGATACATATGTAATCTAAAATCTTGTGTTAAACAATAATAAGTGAGTTCGATTTAATATTCATAAAGATACACTCAAATTAAATACGCAAGGTCTCTGATACGCAAGCTCGAACCTGTCACCATCACCTTCGAATACAGTCACCATCACCAACATTCACCCAGTAGGTTCTAACGGTTACCACCAGAACCAACGCTACTCTCACCTCATCCGTCACCATCCCTAGCCCCCACTCCCACCCTTTGCAGGTGTGAATTTTGGGAAGTTTGCCGGACAACAAAATTAATATGAGTTCGCGACTAAAAATTAAATGGCTTATTTGTAGGTAAAATTAAATTGGCAACCAAAAGGTGACGAAAAAGCCAAGTCATGTATAACATAGTCGCCATAATATATTTTGTCCCTAATAGGTCGCCACTCGCGACCAAGCGAATTTAGTGAGCAACACGTCCCCAATGACGACTAGATGTCTAATTCCCTATTAGGTAGCCAACCATACATATTTAGTAGGATTCTTTTTCTACTGCCCTCTTAGCGTCGTTTTCGGTTTCAAAAAACAGAAGCAACCTAGTGGGTGATAAAGATGATGCATACGTTATTAGGAGGTCTGTATCAGATATCATCTCGACTGCTTGGTTTAGATCCCTTCTTTCCCCTAAGTCGATAGTCACTGCCCTTCTCAACTTCTCGGTGACCATAACATTCTCAGGTACTTTCAAAGTCCTCTTATTTGCCACTACCAGGAGCTCTTTCTCGGTGGTTGAATAGTTTACCTGTGCCTTATTCAAGGTCTTACTCGCGTAATAGATGGCATGCAACTTACCATCCTTACGCTGTCCCAACACTGCCCTCACAGCATAGTCACTAGCATCACACATCAACTTAAAGGGCAGGTTGTAATCGGGAGGTTGGACAACCGGTGCAGTAGTCAAAGCCTGTTTCAATTTCTCAAAAGCACCTAAACAATCGTCAGTGAAAACAAAAGGTACATCGTCGGCCAAAAGCTAAGTCAAAGGTCGAGCAACCTTAGAAATGTCTGGTATGAACCTCTTGTAAAAACCTGCATGCCCAAGAAAACTAGGGATTCCCTTCGCATTAACCGGAGGGGGTAGTTTCTCTATAACCTCGACTTTGGCCTTATCAACCTCAATACCTCGACTAGAAACAAGATGACCCAAGACTATACCCTGTCGTACCATAAAATAACACTTCTCCCAATTGAGGACCAGGTTGACTTCTTCGCATCTAGCAAGCACTTTCTCCAGATTGGCTAAGCAATCATCGAAAGAGTCACCATACACAGAGAAGTCGTCCATGAAAACCTCCATGCAATGCTCAATATACTCAGAAAATATGCTCATCATGCAGCGCTGGAAGTTGGCAGGAGCATTACATAATCCAAATGGCATCCTCTGATATGCAAAGGTACCATAAGGACATGTCAATGTGGTCTTCTCCCTATGATCTGGATGAACAGGGATCTGGTAGAATCCAGAGTATCCATCCAAATAACAAAAATGAGAGTGCTTAGCCAACCGTTCCAACATTTGGTCTATGAAGGGGATGGGGTAATGGTCTTTTTGGGTGGCTTTATTCAAATTTCTATAATTAATGCACATACGCCACCCTGTGACTGTTCGGGTCGGGATCAACTCATTTTTCTCATTTTCAACAACAGTCACACCTCCCTTTTTAGGGACAACCTATACTGGGGATACCCACTTACTATCAGAGATAGGGTAGATGATCCCAGCATTAAGCAACTTAAGCACCTCTTTCTTAACAACTTCCTTCATATTGGGATTGAGTCGCCTCTATCCCTCTGTGGAAGGAGTAACATCAGGATCAACATTAATGCGGTGAGTAACAATGGACGGACTAATACCCTTGATATCGTCACTCGTATACCCAATGGCTTTTCGATATTTCCTAACCAAATTGACCAACCGGTCTAGCTCACTACCATTGAGATCACTACTGACAATAATAGGGTAAGTAGAACCGTCACCAAGAAAAGCATACTCCAAATCAGAGGGAAGAGATTTCATTTCTACCTGAGGGGGTGTGGGACCCTCCTTCACATCCTTCTTCTCCTGCTCATAGTCATCAACCTGTAAAACATCCTCAGACAAAACACACTCATGATCATTAGCTTGACCCTCTAAAGAGTCATCCCAGCCTATTATCTCTGCAGGGCCGCCCCCAGTTCCTTCAAGGAAGGATTGTAGGGCATCTATCTCATGGGCTGTATCAAGATCATCGAACACATCATTTGCAAACTCAAGCTGACATATTGACTCACTGGGGATTGGGGACTTCAAAGCATCATGAATAGCAAACTCAACCCTATCCTCCCCCACACTCATCACTAACTTACCCTTAGCTAGACAAGGTCTACCAAGAATGATAGGAGTCTTAGCATCCTCGGGTATGTCCATGATGACAAAGTCACAAGGTACGGTCAGCTAGCCTACCCTCAAGTCAACATCATACAAGATGCCCTTAGGATAGATAATGCGGCGATCAGCAAGCTGCAAGGTCATCCTGGTGGGGGACAACTCATTAACATGCCTAAGTCTCTTATACATGGAATAGGGCATCAAACTGACATTAGCACCTAGGTCACACAAAGCTCGGTCTACTGTAAGGTTCCCAATAGTAATAGGTATACTGAAACTACTGGGATCCTTGAGCTTAGGAGGCAAATTACCAATCATAAAAGCATTCACATTCACCTCCTTGGATACTTAGATCACATCATCAAGCTTTTTACTCTGGGACATAATGGACATAAGAAATTTGGGAAATGCAGGAATCTCATAAATTGCATCTAAGAAAGGAATTTCTATAGACACATCTTTTAAAAGCTTTAAAAATTTCTCATATTTCTTTTCTAACTTAGCTTGTGCTAATTTATGAGGAAAAGGCACATGCTTAATTAGAAGGTCCGTGACTCTAGACTTAGACTTAGCATCATCGACAATAACAGACTTACCATTCACATCATCAGCATGAGTATCAGACTCAATAACAATATCATCATTAGTATCAGGGCTAACAGAAATACTACCTGTTGGTGTCACCTCTTTTAAGAGAGGATCAACCAATTGCTTACTATTCCTGGTTGTCACAGCATTCATTTGGTTGGGCTTCTTGCCCTTGTGTTCAGGCTGGCTAGGAAACTGATTTGGAGCACGCATATTCTACTGTTGAGACAACTGTGTCATTTTTGTCTCAAGCATCTTCATATGCACACTACTCGACTGTATATGCGCCTGCATCATGCCAATAAGCTCTGCAATCTGTGGTTCTACATTGGATGGTGGTGGATGTTGGTGTTGTGGAGGTGGATGGTGTAGAGGTTTTGGCCTCTGGTTGAACCCCGGTGGATTGTGTGGCGCTTGGTGTGGAGGGAAGTTCAACACGTTGGTACTCTTGCAAGAAAAGTATGGATGATTCTTAGTACCTGCATTGTAAGTGTTAGAGAAAGGGTCGTTCACCGGTCTATCATACACAGCGTTTGCCTCCTCCTAAATGTGGGGGCATGCACTAGAACAGTGACCGGGAACTCCACATGTATCGCACATAGAAACATTATTAACTGAAGAGCTAGAATTACCACTTACCATACTTACCTTAGCCATTTGCTCGGATAGAGCTACCATCTGTCTTGTGAGGGCCTTGATAGCCTCACTATCTGTGGTATCCTTCTGTGTTGCGCGTTCTCATTCACTACCCCAAGAAAAGTTATTCTTGGCCATGGTCTCAAACAGTCTCAAGACCTCTTGTGGTGACTTAGAGTCCATGTCACCACTACAAACTGCATTCACCGAGGACTTGTGCTCATCATGCAATCTTACATAAAAGGATTGGGCAAGCAACCAATCTGGGATCTGGTGATGAGGGCAACTCAATAGGAGGTCTTTAAACCTCTCCCAGGCCTCGTGAAACGACTCAAAAGGCAGCTGCTTAAAGGTTTGGAGCTGCGTCCTTATCTACGATGTCTTCCTAGGAGGGTAGAACTTGGCCAAAAATGCATTAGCCAACTCCTCCCAGGTCCGATATATACCTGCAGGTTCAGATTTCAGCCAAGCCTTGGCCTTATCCCTCAAACTGAAAAGAAAAAGCCTTAGTCGTACAACATCTTCACTTAAATCCTTTTGTGTAATGGTGTCGCACCTGTCCACAAAGTCCGCGACGAGGTCATGGGGACTTTCTGAGGGATGTCCTCCAAACTGATTCCGTTCAATCATCTGGATGAGATGAGGTTTCAGTTCGAAGTTGTCAACACCAAAGTTAGGCTTAACAATATAAGGAATAGAACTTAGCGTGAGCGAAGGCGCACCCATGCGGCCAAAGTTATTGTTAACATTATTGTTATCATTGTTTTGGGCCGCCATGCTTACCTGTCTTACCTGCCTTACCTCCTCTTCTCTAGCTCGCCTTCTAAGGGCGTTAAGTCGGTGAGCTGTAGCTTCGATTTCAAGATCAAAATGTTCAAGAGATCTGGATCTCCTGGTCATTCAACAAAGAAAACAAAGCAAGTATAAGATCTGGGGAGGGGGCAAACAAGAGAAGCAATATATTCAACAAAAACCAACAAATCAATTGTCCATCGCTTCCCCGGCAACGGCGCCAAAAACTTGATGTGCAAATTTTATTTAACCGCAAGCGCACGGTGTACGTGTAGCTGCGAGTCGAACACAAGGAAGCTTGGGACAATGGACTTTACGATTTCAGTTGATTATGTTGCTTAAGGGAATAAAAATGTTGATTGGTTTGTAAACTAACAACTAAAAATGCGATAAATGAAATGTGGTTTAAGTTTTAACTATATGATGATGAAATCTAGGGTGTCGGGAATCCCCTAAAGTCTTGTATGGTTCAATTCTCAATAATATCCATGGATATCCGGATTAAATTCGTGGTTAAACATAATCTTGTTAATGTCAAACTTTCGCTCTTTTGATTAACTATTAGATTTAGACCCTATTAATTCGATTCTCACACGCTAGTTTTATTGAACGAATTAATAAGAATTTAACTAAAATTTACCGTAAAGCAAATTCGATCCCAATCTCACACGCTAGTTCTATTGATTGGTCCGACAAAGCATATTTAATTTAGGGTTAATTAGCACAGTTTAACCACTTTAATCCTTAGTTTTATAGACACATTCCAAGAATCAAATCATACTCAACTTATAGGTTCAAAACCCTAACCCTAGAATATGGATCTACTCACTAGACATAATGAATGCAATGAATATTACTTCAAATTTGATGCTAAACATGCACTAGTGGAAAAAAACCTTAATTGCTGCGGTTTTTTAGTCCCTATGGGCTGCGTATTACGACCCCAGCCATTATTGGAGCAGCCCAAATAATAATTTAGGGATGCGGTCAAAATACGCAGCCAAAAGTAAGGAAAGGGGCTGCGGACATGGGCAAAAACCGCAGCCCTTAAGTGCATTATAGGCACAATTATGAACACACTTAAGGGCTGCGAACAGGGCCAAAAACCGCAGCCCTTTAGGCCCATTTTAAAAAAAAAAAATTTTAATATCATTTCATGAACTTAAATCAAACAAAACTGATGATTAACTATCAAGAACATGTTCTTCGTTAACATGTTCTTCCAGAAACGAAATAAAAAAACCCAGAAATAAAAATACGATTTCAGATCTGAATCTTCCAGAAACGATGATTAACAAACCCAGAAATCTTCCAGAAATAAAAATTCAGAAACGATGATTAACTATCAAGAACGTCAAACCAATAAACGAAATAAAAAACGATTAACATACCCAGAAATCTTCGAAATAAACGAAAATCAAGAACTATCAAGAACTTACAAACGATGAACTATCAAGAACTATCAAGAACTTTGAATAAAAAACGAAATAAAAAAATTCAGAAATCAAGAACTATCAAGAACTTAATTACAAACGATGAACTATCAACTATTAAGAACTTACAAACGATTCAAAACATAAACGAAAATCTTCAAAAAAAAAAAAACAAAGAACTTACAAAACAACGATTCAGTCAATTGAAAAAAAAGAAACGAAAAAACTAAATCTTCAAGATATCATCAAAATCTTCAAGGACGCAAAAATCTTCAAGGTTTCTTCATCAAATTCTCGCCAAAATCATCATTATTGTTCAAAGATAAAGATACTCTCAGATTTTAGAAGATTGTAGATGATTTTAGAAGATTTCAAGCAATTGAAAGGGTTATGAGGGTAAATTTTGAGCGTCGTTTCTTAGGAAAAGAAATTAGAAGAATTTTGAGAGAAGAATTCAGATTTTGATAGAAGAATTTAGAAGAATTTAGAAGAATTTTGAGAGAAGAATTCAGAGTTTGAGAGCCGTTTCTTAGAGAAAGAAATTAGGGTTTTCTTAGGGTAAAGGGAGATTAGGGTTTTCTTAGGGAAAGAATTTAGAGAGCGCCGTTTCTTAGTTTCTTAGGGTTTTATTGACGGTTTAAAATTTTTTTTTTAGAAGTTTAGGGCTGCGGACATACCCATAAACCGCAGCCCCTTGATTAAAATATTTTTTTCATGAATATCTTATTTATTTTCGAAAGGTTAAGGGCTGCGGACACATAAAAATCCGCAGCCCTTTACCTATTTTTTTTGGCTACAGTTTGGGGCTGCGGACAGTAGACAAAACCACAGCCCTTGTTAATTTTTTTTTTACCACATTTTTTTACACATATTGGGGCTGCGTATGCCTAACAATCGCAGCCAATAAGCTTTTTTCCACTAGTGATGAATGACAATGAATTAAGAGATAAACTAGGATGAGCAATAATGGAATACTTAATAGTGATAACAATAAATACTAAAGCAATAATAGAGAAAGATAAACTTATTATTAAAGGATGATTAATACTAAAGATTCAATGTTCATCAAATAAAGCTTAAACTAATACAATGAATTAAAACTAAGAATTAAAACTAAAAAAACTTACAAACTTGAAGGATGAATAATTCTCCAAGGCTAGATTAAAGTTCTTGCAACTAAATTAAAGCTAAAAGGTAATTAAAGATTATATTAAATTAAGATAAAATGAAAGACTAAGTAAAAGAATGAAGAAGGAAGAAGAGTAACCCTAATCAGGATTAAGGGTTCTATTTATACTAATGAGAGTAATTAACCCTAGGCCCAAAGAAAAGCCCGGAGAAAATCACGCGTTTGCTTGGCAGAATACACCGCCGAGTCGGCTCTTCAAAACAGTGACCCCAAGCCGAGTCGGCTTATGTTACTGGACAAATCACTAACCCCTGCTCTAAACTCCGCCGAGTCGGCGGTTCCCTCAAATACCCCACAGCCGAGTCGGCTGTATCTTCTGGAAGGTGATGTATTTCTTCTTCAACGCCGAGTCGCTGAGGCTTGGAACTTCACCTCAGCCGACTTGGCTTTTAGCTACTGACCGTTCTTACTTGCTTGAACTTGTGGTTTTGGTCGTGACTTGGTTCGATTGGTAGCTTGACTTGATCTTTGAGCCCTGTAGACACGATTAGCATCGAAAACCCACAAAAACACACCAAAATACCGTAATTCACCGGTTTTCCCATACTTAGACCATGAGACACCGAAATAGAGTGAAAGCATCCGAAATGACCCAAAAACGCCTCTAGATTCCGCAATGGAGCATAAAAATGTAAGTGATTAGTGCAAATAATTGCACTTATCACATTTCCTCCATTAAAACCAGGTTACCTTCTTTTACTTCAAAATCATTCTTTCTCTCATATACACTATTTTTTTTTTTACTTTTTTGGATGCCATTGGAAACAACTATCAATAGATGGGATTATTCATGGTTTATCAATACTTGTGATTATTGTAGGAAAATCAAACAAAGGTTGGATTATTCTGGGCAAATTTTCCTCATTAACTATGTATTTTTTATTTTAGTTTATAACAATTAATATTGTTTTAGTTTTTTTAATTCTTTTTGTAGCAATTAACGTATAAAAATCTATCAACATTTGGGTTACAGTGTTCTTGGATAGGTGAGAATATAATTGGGTTCTTAATGGGTTAATCAAAATTGAGGATTATTACAGGAAAATAAATAACATTTAACTATTCTAGATAAGTTTTCCAAATTTAAATGATGAACCATACAATCCAACCAAAAGGATTGAAAAATTCCATTTGCATCCTTAAGAAAATATGCCACTTGTAATAATCGAATTGTTTAATTGTTATATTTATTAAGCTAAATATCTTACAATTAACTTTAAATATTTTTTTACAAAGATTTGCCAAATGTTGTAATCGAAATAGTTAACTGCTTTATTTATTAATCGAAGGAACGTTAATTTTATTTTATTACATATTTAGCAAGAATGCTATAAACATGACATTTCTCATTTAGCAACTTTTATATAATGGTATGTTTTGTTAAAAATGAATACTTAAGTTAACAAAGAATTTAATATTTTGTTTACCAAATGAAATAAATTAAAAGCTCGGGTCATCATGGGAATTTAAAAAAATGTCCATGGGTTGTCGAACATTCAAGGTTTCCATTCTAAAGCATCTTTTAAAAACAATATAAAAACAACATAGAGGGACAATGATCGAGTAGTGAAACTTTTTGAATATTTTGGTAACAAACATATTTCTTAGTTAATAAAATAAAATAAAAATAAATGTAGCCCAACCAAAAAAAATAAAGCAAATATTTTATTTTTTTTCTTTGAAAATTGAAAAATATATAGATAAAAATGTTGTAGATGAGTGAACTATAAACACACATCGATTCGTTATAAACTTTGTATAATAATAAAAAAATGATCTAATAAGCATGATGAACAAAATCAAAAAAAATGAAACCTCACAATTTTAATTCAAGATGTATAGAACTATCACTACAAAAAAAACCCATATGGCTATGGTACCAATTAGAAGCCAATCAGAAGCAAAGCTAAGGTCCTTCTGTAAATAAATTAATTTATATCATCTTATTTTTCAACCTAATTCTATTAATTAATTTACTTTCATTATATTTATTAAAAAAATAAATTAATTTTCTTTATTGGGAAAAATACCTATTGGAGTAAATCTTATTAACGACTTATTCATACTTTTAACAATTTACCTTTCCACGTCTTCCTAATTCATCTCATCTTATTTTTCAACCTAATTCTATTATATAAATTTCAAACATTATAAATAACACATGCTATATTAGGCTATTACTATTAGCAATTCGTTCTTTTAAGTTATAATTAATCTTTTCCAAAATTTTGATTATATATAATTTTTGGTAATCAAAATTGCATGTGGAATTAGTGGAATGCAATTATGTGATTTGATGATAAATAATGGAAGAAAATCATCATAAAAAACGTAAAAGAGTTGGTAAATCAGTATCAACAAACAAACAGAAAAAGGAACCTCGAAGAGGAATGAGTATTGCTAAACTTGAAGAAAATTGGAAGCGAGAAGAACAAATGCAAGCTCTTTTGATTCCAGACCTCAATGAGATTCCTAATGAATATGATGCTACTTCTTCTCTGCTAATTAAATTAAATTATTTTAATTTCCTGGTTTGTTGTTAGAGTGACATGTAGAAATGTTATATTGTTTTAATATATAATATGATTTTTTAAAAATAAAAGTTGATATAGCAATCCATTCAATTATTGGGGTTAGGATTTATTTATAGTTATTCCATAGGTTGGATTATTGTAGGAAAAAATCACAAATAGGTTGGATTTTTTAGAAAAATTTTCAAAAGAAATATTACCTAATCAAAAAAAAGCTTAGTAGTAAACTTGAAAGTAAAATTTTCTTGTTGGAGTGATATATGTCTAAATCTTCTATCGTTTTAATATATAATACTCCATCTGATCTTTTTTGTTTGTCCACTTGAATTTTGTTCATTTAAAGAGAGAGAAATTCAAATTAGATTTTTGAAGTATATATATTGAAGGTAAAATATATTCATGTGAGATCTTGTTAGATTTGTTCTTATGTAAAGTTTTTTATATATAATTTTTATAATTTTTTATGATATGTCGTTAGAGATATTAAGGCTTAAAATTTGCTAAAAAATGCGTGCAAAAGGTAAAGTGGACAAATAAAAAGGGATTGAAGGAGTATTTTTTAAAAAAAAATAAAACTTGATATAGCAAGTTATCCGATTATCGAGCTTACCCTAGAAAAATACCCCTCAAAGTTAAGATTATTCATGGTTAATGCTCGATTATTATAGAAAAATCACAAATAGGTTGGATTCTTTTAACTAAAATATCCTTAGTAGTAAAATTGAGAGTCTTGTTGGAGTGACATATGTCCAAATCTTTTATTATTTTAATATATAATACCCCTCCGAATTATTTTCGTTGTCTCATTTCCTTATTTGGCTAAATCATATCAATTGTCTAATTTCCTTTTTTATCTCTCTTTTTTAACTAAATACCGTCACTTTTACTACTCCCAATACCCAATTACCACCCTTAGGATTAATTTAATCAATTAAAATAAGCAACTACCCCTCACTTTTAGTCCCAATACCCAACTACCACATTTACAATTAATTTAATAATTAAAATACCGAACTACCACCTTTTTAATGGACCCTACGCCACACTTAATAACCGTGAAAACCCTAATCGGACATCCAAAATGAGTCGTAGGGAGTATGTTTTTTAAAATAAAACTTGACATAGAAAGTAAATTTTTCTTGTAGGAAAATACCCCTCAAAGTTAGGAGTATTCATGGTTAATCGATAGACTGATTATTGTAGGAAAATCACAAATAAGTTAGATTCTTATATGTAATTTTTCATTAAAAATATTACCTAAAATAACTTTAGTAGTGAAATTGAAAGTAAATTTTTCTTGTTGGAGTGTCATATGTACAAATCTTTTATTGTTTTCATATATAATATGATTT
The DNA here is from genome assembly GCA_019776075.1 of Amaranthus palmeri. Taxonomy (NCBI): domain Eukaryota; kingdom Viridiplantae; phylum Streptophyta; class Magnoliopsida; order Caryophyllales; family Amaranthaceae; genus Amaranthus; species Amaranthus palmeri. Next base: position 477,903 of record JAAKBH010000371.1, read on the forward strand.
TTTTAAAAATTAAATTTGCTCTAACATGTCACTCGATTACCAGAAAAAGGAACCTCAAAGAGGAATGAGTATTACTAAACTTGAAGAGAATTGGAAGCGAGAAGAACAAATGCAAGCTTTTTTTATTCCAGACCTTAATGAGATTCCTAATGAATATGATGCTACTTCTTCTCTGGTAATTAAATTAAATTATTTTAATTTCCTGGTTTGTACTAACTTTTATACTAGTTAATTTGGGTGTAATTGTTGTTCTTTGTATAGGTGCATCCAATGAATAATCCCTTTTCGAACCAAAGCTTCCATAGTAATTCATCATTAAGTGTTTCCAATAACGAAAGAGTATGACTACTCAATTTTTTTTTCTCTCATGATTTCATCAATTACGTTAAATTGATTATTTAGGTCGAGGAAATTTTACGTGGTAATCCTAGATAACATGATAAATTAATAAGTTTAAAATTAAAAGAAAAATAACTTACAATAATCAAATCTTATAATATTTTTTCTACTATTAATTCACCTTGAATAATTCAAAATTTGAGGAGTATTTGCCTACGGTAAACTTGGATAACCCGATGATTTGCTATAGTAGGTAATTCACCAAAAAAATTAAACAGAAAATTAATTTAAAATTAGAGAAAAATTTAAAAGGTTTTAAAAAAATTCTAAATAATGAAAAAAACTAATAAAGTTTTTTTAATATCTTTAATATTTTTTCGACATTTTATTCTAGTTTATCTTTTTGTTTATAATAAAACTTGTTATTGCAAGTCATCCGATCACCAGGTTTACTCTAGAAAAATACCCTCAAAGTTAGGATTATTTATGGTTAATCCAAAGGCTAGATTTTAACAGAAAAATCACACATAAGTTGGAGTCTTTTAGGTAATTTTTTAATAAAAAAATATTACCTAAAATAACCTCAGTAGTAAAATTGAAAGTAAATTTTTGTCGTTAGAGTGACATGTCGAAATGTTATATTGTTTTAATATATAATATGATTTTTTAAAAATAAAACTTGCTATAGCAATCCATCCAATTACAAGGTTTAGAATTTATTCATAGTTATTCCATAGGCTAGATTATTGTAGGAAAAAATCACAAATAGGTTGGATTTTTTAGAAAAGTTTTCAAAAGAAATATTACCTAATCGAAAAAAAGCTCAGTAGTAAAATTGAAAGTAAAAGTTTCTTGTTGGAGTGATATATGTCTAAATCTTCTATCGTTTTAATATATAATACTCCATCCGATCTTTTTTGTTTGTCCACTTGAAGTTTGTTCACTTAAAAAGAGAAAAATTCAAATTAGATTTTTGAAGTTTATATATTGAAGGTAAAATATATTCATGTGAGATCTTGTTAGATTTGTCCTGATGTAAAGTTTTTAATATATAATTTTTATAAATTTATTATGATATGTCGTTAGAGATATTAAGACTTAAAATTTGCTAAAAAATGCGTACAAAAGGTAAAGTGGACAAATAAAAAGGAATAGAAGTAGTATTTTTTTAAAAAAACAAATAAAATTTGCTATAGCAAGTTATCCGATTATCGGGTTTACCCTAGAAAAATACCCCTCAAAGTTAAGATTATTCATGGTTAATGCTCGATTATTATAGAAAAATCACAAATAGGTTGGATTCTTTTAAGTAAATTTTTAGAAAAAATATTAACTAGATATCATTAATAGTAAAATTGACAGTCTTGTTGGAGTGACATATGTCCAAATCTTTAATTATTTTAATATATAATAACCCTCCGAATTATTTTAGTTATCTCATTTCCTTATTTGGCTAAATCATTTCAATTGTCTCATTTCCTTTTTTATCTCTCTTTTTTTTAACTAAATACCGCCACTTTTACTACTCCCAATACCCAAAGAAGTTTGATATAGCAAGCTATTTGGTTACCTAGCAAGCCATTTGGTTACCGGGTTTAATTTATGAAAATACCACTGGTAGGACTATTCATGGTTAATTAATAGACTTGATTATTGTAGGAAAATCACAAATAGGTTGGATGTTTTAGGTAATTTGTTTGAGAAAAATTATGTAGAATAAGTGTAAAATTGAAAGTAAATTTTTCTTATATATTAGGGTGACATATGACCAAATATTCTATTATTTTAATATTTAGGATTATTTACCAACAACATCCTTAAAGTTTACTCAATTTCAAATAAACAGCCTCAAACTTTGTTTTTTTACCAACAACAGCCTTCAACTTTGAAAACATGACATCGATACAGCAACTTCACTGGATGACCAACTAATTGACTGTTGACCATGCTCAATGACCTTTGACTTTCACTTAATTTCATTAATTAATTACCCAATTATCCCTAATCAAAACCCTCTTCCCCCAACCTCTCTCTAACCCACCTCAATCACCTCCATTTTTCCCCTTCATCAACACCACAACCACCACCACAACCACCATTAGAACCCCATTGAAAGACCTTTCTTTCTTCTATATTTGACTAAACCTTTGTCTTCTTCAACTCGCAATTAAAAGATACTCTTTCTCTCCCAACACCACCATTAAAACCCAACCTTTAATAACACCACAAATAACTTTATGCTCATAAGAATTCCTCCTTTATTATCTACTGCATCTCAATTTCTTACCTTTTAATCTACTAAACTATTTCCTACTAATCCCTAAAATCCACCATTGACAAATCCTTAAAAATACTATAAATAATGAAACTCTAGAATCATTTCCTCTAAAAAGAAAGATTGTTCAATAATGTTTCTTTACTTGTTTTGTTCAATTAACATTCGTACTAATTTGCAGAAGTTTCTGGGTTTTGCTCCTACTTAAGATTTTCTGGGTTTTATCAATAAACCAATAAGAAAAAAAATTAGTTTTTTTTGTTTTTAAGTGTGAGATTTTAATTTTCTAGTCTACTGATGGGTATTTTTTAGATAATAAAGGAGTAATTAATGAGTAATAAGTTGTTTGTAGTGTTATTAAAGGTTCGGTTTCAATGGTGGTGGTGGTGGTGGTGTTGGGAGAGAATGAGTACATTCATGGTTATCAGAATCTCGATCCTGATCACCGATTCTACGATCTTACGATCCAAAATCGGGCTACCGATCCGGATCGTAGGTAGGATCTTAAATTGGTAGAATCGTATGATCCTACTTAGCTCCATGATTTAAGTGGTAGGATCATAACACGATTCTACGATCCTACGATCTTACGATCCGATTCTACTAGGGTAGTTTCAATCGTATAAAAATTTCATATAATCCAGATTTTACTTATGTATGTATATGAATATATCTAAACAATTATATCAATTTGACTAAAATTCACGTTTTTCTCGATTCGAATTTTAATAATGATTATTAAAGATATTTTTTACAAAACTTAATAGTTGAAGTCAAATAAGTGTGAATTTAAACCTTAAAATATAAAAAAGAACAAATACAATTGAAAATTAGTTATCTAAAGCATATAAATGCATATTTGTAGGATCACACGATCCTACGATCCGATTCTACCGATTTCGATCCTACCCCCTCAACGATCCTACGTAGAATCCCGATCCTAACAACCTTGAGTACATTTTAATGGTGAAATGAAGAAGACAAATGTTTAGTTTAATGTAGAAGAAAGAAGGAGCTTTTAATTGAGTTGCTATTAAAGGAGGGGGGGTTTTAATTGTGGTGGTGGTGGTGGTGGTGGTGGTGTTGATGAAGAGGGAGAATGGAGGTGATTGAGGTGGGTTAGAGAGAGGTTGGGGAAGAAGGATTTATTTTGGGATAATTGGGTAATTAGGTTTAGTTAATGAAATTAAGTGAAAGTCAAAGGTCATTGAGCATGGTCAACAGTCAATTAGTAGGTCATCTGGTAAAGTGGCTGTATCGATGTCGTGTTTTCCAAGTTGAAAGCTGTTGTTGGTAAAAAACAAAGTTTGAGACTGTTGATTTGAAATTGAGTCTTTAAGGTTGTTGTTGGTAAATGATCCTAATATTTAATATAATTTTTTTAAAAATTAAACTTGCTATAACAAGTTATACAGTTCCCGGGTTACCCCTTAAAGTTAGGATTATTTATATTTAATCAAATTATAGGGAAATCTCACATAGGATGGAATCTTTTAGGTAATTTTCAAAAAAAATATATTACCTTAAATACCCTTAATAGTAAAATTGAAAGTAAATTTTTCTCGTTAAGGTGACATATGTCTAAATCTTTTATTGTTTTAATATATAATATTAATATAATTTTACAGTCAAAAAAAAATATTAATATAATTTTAAAAAAATTTAAAACTTGATATATTAAGTCATCCGATTACCGGGTTTACCCTAGGAAAATACCCCTCAAAGATAGGATTATTCTTGGTTAATCAATAGGCGAGATTATGGTAGGAAAATCAAAAATAAGTTGGATTCTTTTTAGGTAAATTTTACTAAAAAATATCACCTAAAATAACTTCTATAATAAATTTAGTAATTTTTTCTTGTTGGAGTGACATATGTTCAAATCTTCTATTATTTTAATATATAATCATCATATCATAATTCATAATTCATAATATCTATTAAAAGAACTGTAAAAAGCCAAGTGTCAAATTTCTAGAGCACTTGCCATATATAATTTTTCTATTGGAGTATTTAAATTAAATGAATTAAATAGCTGACCAATCTAATTCAATCAAAGATTTGACAATCAATTAATACTCTAATCTATAGATTGAATAAGAGAATGTAAACGTTAAATTAAGAATCATTAAGATGATATTAACAAAGTTAAAATTACAAATTAGGGAATAAAATATTAATCACATATATGTTAATAAATTACTACTAGAGAAATTTTAAAACAAAATAAAGTAAGAAGTATTTAGATAACATTAAATACTGATTTAGTTATAGAAATTATTTAAACTAATCATCATACAATTTGAAAAAAAGACTCAAAATCACACGTTCATTCTTTTGGAGCCACACTAGATTAAAGAATTTTATTTGTTGATATTGGCTTAAGTGACTAATATAATTAATTAATCAACAAGTTATTTATTTTATTCATCTACAAACTATTTCAATTTATAACAAATAAAATTTCATATTACACAATTAAACAATTATTATTTATTATTTCAGCTTTATATGGTATATTTAATTATAAATTATTACTGCATGTCTTTTAGAAATATATTTATAAACATCTTCGTACTAAAAATTCCGTACATTGCACGGGGTTTTATACTAGTATGATATAGTTTTGTTTTTTTTTTTGTTTTTTTTTTTTTTTTTTTTTTTTTTTTTTTGAAAATTGGGAATATATATTAATAAAAAGAGAAGAAACACCACACTGTGACTTGGGACTCCCAAATCCGCCGGCATAAAAAAACCCCTGTAGGGAAAAAAGCCATTGAAAGAGGGAGACCAAGAAACAGGCCACCCAAAACAGCATAGGGGTGGGCTATGCCAAAACGAAATCCAAAAAATACACCATATCAAAAGGTCCTAGCACCTAACACCAAGAGCCATGGGCACTATAAACACCAAACCGCAAGGGGACGGATAAATCTTCATCCGCAAGGGGCCACCAGTAAAGTTTCCATAAACACCCCGAGCTCAATAACAGAAACACCATCGAACACCATCTTAAGAAAAAACAAATATAAACACCAGCATATTCACCACCTCTATCACATTCCTTACACCAATAAGCACCACCATATTCAACCCCACAAACCAGCATCAACACCACGACCCAGTTTCAAACATAAGATCCAAATTAGAAAACACGCCAAAACTCAATCAGAATACAATAAATCCCACCACGATCCAGCTTTAACACCACAAAACCACCACCATCTACTCCAGTAATTAAGCTGCCCAACAAGCTTCAAACGAGAACACCTTCAACACAACCAGTAAACTGAAGCTAAAACACCATAAATAGCCGACACCATAACCACCCTCAAAAACACCACGACCCTCACCTCTTCGACACCAGGGAACCTACAGCACAGACCATCAAGCCTCAACCAGAAGCAAAACGCCATTAATATCCAACACCAGAAACCATAATATCTCACCCAAAACACGAAAACCCCACCGCCACAAACACCCAGGCCCCATAGAAGACATTAAAAGAACACCAAGAAAAACCCTGCACTGGAAAAAGGAAACTCCAGCCCACTCCAAATATGCTGAACGTGGAATTTTGCTGTCACTCGCCTTCATCTTTAAAGAAAATCACCCTGAAACGAACATGACAGCAACCCCAACAGATCCATGTCAGGTCAACGCCAAGAAATCCTCCAAACACCATCAAAAAGCGGCCCCAGTACCTCCAAACAACAGAAAGCGGTTCCAGCAATCTTAAAAAAATGCTGAATGACGCTCCTTGAAGCAACAAAACCCAGATAAACCAGTCCTTGAATCACCCAGATACACCAAAAAAGATATGAACACCATCACACCATACACTCCCACCATCGTATGACGACGTTGACACCAGAAGACCACCACGAGAACAACCAGCACGCCGTCGAATATAGGACCCAGAACTCCGTCGGCAAACCCCAAAACACTTGCAAAACCAGACCAGAACGCCGACGACAACCTCACTCACATTTGCTCGAACCCAAACACCATCGAAGAAGACCCCAGAGAAGCCATGAAATACACCAAAACAACATCCAAGACAGGCTCTTAACCATCAAAAACACCACGAAAACGCCACATCTACGGAGCACGAACAGAACAACCCGCAAAACCTTAAAGCTATCACCATACCCGTCCCAGAAAACGCCAGAAAACGCCAGAAAAAACTCTC